>RPOG01000448.1:0-361584 GCA_008086565.1 Thalassoma bifasciatum
TTCCCAAAGGAATCTATTTTGTGTGTGTGCGTATGGGTGTGTGTGAGCATGTGTCTTTAAAGTAGCTGTGTGAACCTCTTTATATGCCTAAACACTTTTCTGCTTGTCTATGCACAAAACATGCCTGCTTCTCTATTATCTACATCGAGCTTGGGTGCAGTTGTTTGTCTGCATGCTCCACTGTTTCACCCTCTTTTTTTCTCTTTATGCTTCCCCCTGTTGTCTACGATCCCACACTGCTTTTGCTGCTCTCTCTGAATGTGCTCATGAGTGTGTGTGTGTATGTGTCTGTGTGTGTGTTTACGTGTGTGTGTTTGTGATGAGCTGGCAGGAAATTGGCTGTTAAATGGGCCGACAGCGGCAATGTGGGACAAGATTGAGACCAGAGAGACTGAGAGACCAATCCATCTGCTCTCTGCAAATCAGCCCCGCAAAAACAACTGGCCCTTTCATTAAGCTTCCACTCGCCACCTGCAGAGTGTTACACACTCACACAACACACACACACACAGTTATGGACCCAGACACAGTGCCACTCCCATGTTTTATTAAACACATGAGAGTTTCTGGCAGAATTCTGGAGTGAAAATATGCAAAATTGCCTAATTAAAATTGTTCTCCAGCCTTTGGGTGCTTGTGTTCTCACTCTGCATCGTAAGCCAGAGCTGTACAAACATGTTGTGTCTTTTTTATCTCAAAACACACAATTTAAATCAGAATTTAGATAATTAAATGTGTCTTTAAGGTCTTACAGGAAGAAATTCCAGCTTGTGATGGATCATTTCACAACACATGACAGCTACTTTTGGTTAATTAATTCAGCTGTAAGAAAATCATGTTTGTTCTGTGAGCTAGAAAGAAAACAAATTCTCAGTTGGTTGTACACTTACTCTCTCTCTCTCTACCTCTCAGTCTCTCTACATTTCTGTTTCTGCAATTAACACAAGCCAAAAATACAGTAGTGTCTGTGCTTACAAAAAAAGAAAAAAAACATCACTTTTTTTTTTTAATGTAAGTACAGACACTACTCTTTGTTGATCAAAGATGAAAGCGTGTAGTTAGATTAGTAAGAAATGGGTATAAGTATGGATACAATTTCATTGATACCAGTACCCTTATTGGTTCTGTTTGCGGATCCAATTCTTTATCGATTTCCTTATCAATTCCTCCTGGGAATTTTACTGCATACTAAAAGCAGGCTTTACAAGTTTTCTGTGTCAACAACATTTTTAGTTTATAAGTTAATGAATATGAAATTGGTCTATGAATTTAGATAAATAGATAAATAAAAAAACTAAAAATCACACATCAGGTGACGGCAACACATTTTTCTGTTTTATGTTGTTGATTGAAGTAGTCGTAGTTAATGCTTTAAAAGGATACGAGGAATAGTGACAGAACAGTCCATAGTTGAAGCCTTTCAAAAAACCTGAACAGCTTCAACCGTTGAAACACTGGCCCACTCTGCCGTCTAAAGCATAAAGATGGCAGAGATTTACCGGCGTTTTGCCTTCCAGGGGAATGCACCCTTTTCAGACAGCTGTGGGTTATCATTAAATACGAACCCGATCAGGATATTTTCACACATATATGGAAATAAAACTAAACTGGGATGCATTCCTGAGGACTAATCGTTTTTAGCTATTTTGCATTTTCAGTTCTCAGTAATATCAACCTTCCTCTCTCATGGCTCAGCGGTCTTTATGTAAAAAAAAAAAAAAAAAAAACAGCTTATGCAGATTCTCAGAGGGACTGATGTATACAAGCAGACATTAAAAGAAAGAGGTGATGATGTCCACAGGGTTGGATCCTTTGCTAATGCTTACAGAAACTGCATTATTCAACAGTGTAATCAGGGCTCTGCCTGCTGCTTAAAGTGATCTCAGTGAGCAACACGGCAGCTCTCTCTTTCTCTCTTTCAGTGATGTGACTCACAGACTCCGCCTATTTACCAAAATCAAGATCCGTAAAAACCAAAACATTGCAAAACATTGGTTCCAATGGATTTCTTGAATATTTTACTGTGGTACCATGTGCTGCCTCATAAGTCTTGCTAATAAGTGAACCAGACTCATGGATGCATAAAACATGGATGCACTCCCTGTGACACAACCTGAAGCCCAACAATGGTGAGCTCCAAAACTCGGCTTAACTACTATATAAAACTCTTAGCCTTAAAAAAAACCCTGAAAAGCTTGAAACAAGTTTAATTTTGCAGAATGGAAGCTAATCATTACGCATGTAAAGACTGGGTTATGCTTTCCACATGAACGTTACACACAGAAATAAGACTTGTGGAATCAGAACAGGAAACACGTGTGACTTTTATACTTTTCCACTCATCTGCAGCATCTGTTGGCATCCATTCTCAAACTCCAGGGAACTATGCATTGAAACACACATCTACCAGAGCACTAAACTCAAGTAGAAAAAGTGATGGGACTAGGCTATAATATAGCGTCCTTTGTCCACATGAAGCCACATGGACCTTGCGGACGCATTAAGCATAAACCAAGTTTAAGAGCACACAGAAGTTTAGGTTCCATTCACAATTCTGTGGTTTCATAAAGTTAAAAAGAAAATTTAAGATGAAACAAAGGTTGACAATTTGTTGAGAAAGTCACCGTTTAAATTCAAATTTGTAGTTGCCTACATGATGTGCTCCTGGTTTTTTGGTCAATGTGGGGAGCTTGGATTTTTTATGCCCTTTGGGTACCTGTCCAGTACCGTTTCCCTCCATGACTACACTGAACCAAGCCTGTACACAAAATCAGTGAGAATACGTGTTCACCTTCACACCCAGACAAATCATAGTTTATGGTGAGTTGACATGCAGATAATCTGCCCCACGGTAATTCAAGTTCCCTGAACCCCATCTCTCATTGCGCACAGTAGCAGGGCTTTGTCGTCTCAGTGAGAGTCACACTAATAGCAATTGTTTGGAGTTTTAGCTGAATTGCGTTGTGTCCTTTGGCTTCAGTGGATCATCAGCTTCCACTGGAGGTTTGGAGTGGTAGTTTTTCTCTGAAATCCCCGTCACTCTTTGGGTGAGGCTGAGCGGAAGGGACTCAGTGATGAAAATGGAAAAAACAGAAGAGCATGAATGTGGAAACGAAGAAAGTATGTTCCATTAAGCACAGACAAAGATACTTCAGGCAGTTGCACTGTTCCAAAACAGGACAGGTTTCTTTCCTGTGATTGAAATGTGTTCAACATGATGGACGCTATACTTTGTTCAAGGGCTTTTCCTATGGGGCTTGTTCATACTCTGAACCTTATCACATTAACAAGGACTAAGAACCAGACTTGTTCTTGCTGAGCGTCTCAACAAAGAAGTCTTTCTTACTCTAGAGGTAGGTTCCTGTGGGAAACCAAATGGAATTTAATATTTTCTCCTCAGCTAATACTTCTGCTCTCTCTCTCTTTTCTGTGCAGGTTTAATGTGTCACTGCATGAGAAAACTGTCAGTCAAAAACTGTTATTTATAAGATAGAAGTTTTATAATCGCTATGAGGAGGATATTGAGTGCTTGGATCCAAGCAGGGGCCGAGACTAATGTTTGTTTGACTCGCATTAATCTGAGTTCTGTGATGTTTGACTGAAAGTTTCCACAACAACAGTCACAGCAAGACTCACGACAATGTGTCATATTCCCAAAAGCCACATTAACTTGTCCTGAGAGAAACTCAGCTTAGAGATTTCACTTGTCAGCTCATGTGCTTATACATTTTCTTTAACTGTTAATAAATGCATGATGTAGCATGTATAAATTCTGAGACATTAGTATGCAGCTGATGTGGGTTGAACACATGAGACCACCCCCTTGCTCTGTGGTCCCGTTTCATGTTTTTTTGCTCACTGGATGTTCATCTCTTTCCCACATTCCCCGCAGTTATGTTTCTTTCCCATTGCTCCATGTCAAACAAATCTGGCATGACAATCTTCTGCATGTTGCTGGTGCTAGGTGCAGCGGTGAAGTCACTCGGGGAGTACGCTTTATCAGCGCACTTGTAGCCTGCGGAGTATGAATGGACTGTGCCAGTGTGTGCGTGTGACTAGGTTTTTGGGGTTTTTGATTCTCTCTGGATAAGAACATTAGACAATGCCACAAAAATCACATAGTGGAGTGAACAGGATTGTGTGCCTGTCTGTGGAATCAGTTTATTTGTGTTTCTGGTGAGATATTTGCACAAGATAAGTTAAATCCTCATAGTTCTTGATTGAAAAATCTGGCTTTCATTTGTCAGTGGTATAAACTTTTTTGAACTGCCATTAGGCTGAATTATGTAAGTGAAGGTTCATGTATCCACCCACTGATTCAATCACTGTCTCCATCAGATGTGCTACAGATTGCAGACATTTATTCTTAATAGTTCTTAACAGATTGGCATGCTTCTCCCACTTTGTGTCAGTTAACTAGTTCTGGAGGGATTTATCTGTGATCTCTAAAAAGCTGTTCCATTTCAAGTCTCCATTTATGAATCTGTAAGTTTTGTTGCACTTTATGATTAAACAGATGATTCAAACCGGATTATGGCTTGATCCAAATCCAGATTTCTGGTTCACAATATGATTTTTTTAACCATTCTACAACAACTGTTTTTCACACAATTTGTCCAAATAAACAGTGAAGGTGTCCATAAACAAGTGGGATCAAACATAGATCAGACCTTCTAACTATTATCCCATGACTCTCAAGCCATTCTGTCGCTGTTCTCCAATAATTCGATCATGATGTTTTCACTATCCTCTCACAATTCTTTCACCCGTCTCTCACACAATCCTCAAATTATTCTCTCCTGATGCTCTTTCAATTCGTTAACTATTCTTTTACAGTTCTTTTTTTTTTTTTTTTTTTTTAAGTTATTTTTTCGGCTTTTTGTGCCTTTATTATATAGAGGAGGACAGTGGATAGTGTCGGAAAGGGGAGAGAGAGTGGGGAGTGACATGCGGGAAATTGGCCACAGGTCGGATTCGAACCCGGGCGGCCCGCTCGAGGACATAGCCTCATGGTGCGCAGCCATATCCACTCGGCCATCCGCGCCCCCTTTTACAGTTCTTAAATCATTTTCTAACTCTTGTCTCTCAGTTTTCTAACTGTTCTATTTCAATTCTATAACTATAACCCACTCCCACTGGAAACCTGCTGAGTATGTTTTTGGTCTGTGGGAGGAAGTCAAACCCACGCATGCACAAGGAGAACATGCAGACTCCACACAGACAGGCCCAACATGTCTGAACCAGGTTTTGAACTGGTTAGAATCTTTTTGCTTTGAGGCTGCCACTGTGCAGCCTCTCCCTTCACCCCCATTGTGTTGATACCAGTGTTCTTATTGGTTTTACCTGTCGATCTGATTCTTTGTTGATTCCTTTATCAATACCCCCTGCGTATTTTCTTTGTACTAAAGTAGGCTTTACAGATAATCTGTGTCAACAACATTTCATTGAGTGTATAAGTAGATATGAAATTGGTCAACTGAACTAGGTATCTCTGGACGTACATAAATAAAGATAAGTAAAAATTGTCCATCACCAGACGTCAGCCAGTTGCGTCGGCATTATGGAAAGAATCGTAAGGCATGGGGTCAATGATGTTGATGGATCAAACCACCTCTGATCCATTCATCACAAGAACAAGTCACCAATGGATTATTTCAAAATTGTTCAACAATTCCCGAAAGGAATCTAACTCACTCAACCAAGTAAATAGTTGAGCCAGAGTTTGCCTTGACTTAATGATGGTTAATGGGTGGAGTTAATGCCTGTAGTGCCCTTTAATATTAAAAACAAATAGTGTAATAAAATTGTATATATTTGATTAAAATCCACCCTGACATGTATTGACTTTCTACCATCCTAGTAGGTTTTCTTTTTTCCCATCCTTGTAAGTTTTACCGAGCACGCTGGAGTTGTTTGAGACCAAACCCCCATGATGTGAAATCACATCTTCCAATATCAGCTGCTTTATTACTTCCACTCCTGGCCCATGCAAAGTGAAGTGAGTTGAATTTCTTATAGATCAAGCAGCAGGAGAAGCTGTTGTTCTGACAAAATGATTCTTCAACAGCTACCCACCTGTGACTCTGCAAATCGTGTTTAAAGGCCAGATAGTCCTGCGGTGGTGATGTTGTAATCTTGGTTCTCGTTTATAAATCTCCCAAGTGGTAAACAAGCACATACAAGAAAGAACAGTGAACAGAGGGGAGGCTTGCACATTTCTCACCCTGTTTGGCGTGATTTTAAGAAAGGGATAACCACCAACCACTTTGATGAAGCTGTGTGCTTGGGAGCGATTGAAGATTGTGTTTTGCTTAGAAGAATTTTGAGGTTTGAATGTGACAAATTACTCTTCTTACTGAGGAGGAGGCAAGGGTGCAAAGTGAGTACATAATGGCTGTGATAAAAGAGAGAGCGTTCTCCGGCCCTCATAGCTTCACTGCTGTCTAATAAACTCAGGAAAATTCATGGCTCCTGCTGCTCGAAAGAGTTAAAGCATGGGGGTCAGGAACCTGTGATTCAAATAGAAGACGACTGTGATTGTAAGACCTCCCTCTTTTCTAGAAAAATGCCTCCTGGTGACCAAATATTATTGGTAGCATACTTTATTTGTACCCAGGCTGTATCTTTTTAAGACACCTGCTATCCTCATGTATTCCTCCTCTTCTTAACTGTTTTTCTATGTGCAAACTTGAATGTGTCATTGCAGCCTGAGCCCATCCTTAACACCGATACATATTAATGAGGAAGCCTATCCAATTTCCAAGCAGAGAGGGCCATTGTTCTGCCCTAAGTGCCATTACTCTGTGGTAAATGAGAAATTTCTCCACAGCACATTATATGATGGTTACGTCTCCGGGAAGGTTACTCTGCAGCAATATGCTGTCTCGATTACCCAGCCTGCATCAAGCTTTGTCCACGGGTCGCCAGCTCATCGTTTCCTCAGCCATAAGCTGGTTATTTGCTCTGGTGCTGATAGTGTCGTACTCAAGCGTGCTCATGCTTCCTCTCTGCAGATGTACTAATGGCTAATGGTGTTTACCAAGCCTCAGCCTCAGTTGCTTGATAGTTTGGGAAGACTCAGGTGTGTGTTGACAAAAATGCTGTCCGTATTAGTCTCCTGTCCTGGCAGGTGTGGGCTGATAAAGTCGTAAAGGAACACCAAGCATGACTTTAGATTATTTCTTTCCTCAAGCCACCTCTCCTCACCTCTATCCCTCTCTTCTCCTGCTCCACACTCTGTCTCATTTCTGTCCCTCAGAGATGAATACATTAAATGGCTGGTGTGAGACTGAATAATTGCAGGGAGCTGAGGCTTTTTCATTGTTTCTTCAGCTCATTTCTGCCTATTCTTCTGCCCCCTTTCTTTCCCCCCGCTCACAGACGTGTGCCTGTGTTGAACACAGTTGGACGGCTCTTTCACCACCATAAAACCACATCTGCCTTTGTCTGAATAGTGACAGAAATGATTGCTGCAATGAAGGGGAATCCATACAGTCTGACACACCGTGTGCATGGCTGATAAAAAGGCTAAGAAATATGGTTAATGATTTTGCAATCATCAAAGTGCCAGATTCGAGTCTAAATACTGAATCTTGGTTACAGATGGTCAGCAAACCACCACCAGCTGTTTGCTGTACATTTTGATGCCTTGGCGTTCTTTTTGCCCGCTGCACAAACTCTGAAGTGATGGTTTAGTGTTCATCAGAAATGCCGAAAACCCTCAGCCTTAATGGTTTGTGATTTTTAAGCACTGAATATGAAGTTGATAAATACAAGCATTATCATGATGAGTGCCTTGTTCAGCAGATGTTTTTGTAACATTACATTATCACTTTGAAAATGCACAGCAGAAACCTCTCTTGAGTCAATGAGTGAGAATCTCTGTGCTTTTAACAGCTAAACACAAAAAATTCTGTCAATGCCACACAGTGAAATTAAAGAAACTTTTTTTTTTTTTGCATTCAGAGCACATCTGTGGATAGAAATGGGCAATATTCGATTCATTACAGAAAGGTTTATTGGGAGTTAAAATTTAATTTGATTTCCGCAGTAAACTCAGATAATTCTTAGTCTCAGTTGTTAACCCGTTTCATAGCAAGTCGTTTGAATAATTCAGGAATATCTGACTTTACGCATGAGAAAAAAGCAAAATGAAGCAAATGAAATCTGTGACAGCAACACTGAGATGACTCTTTATTAATTCAAACCATTGTCCTTGTCACAAAAGACAAACATAAAAAAAGAAAAAGCCTCACAGGGTGTTTGCGACAGCCTTCTAGAAATGCCGTGGATGACTTGACACACAATAATCGCACAAAAATGAATCTGCCTCTGGTAGAAATACGTAGAGAGCAGAACAAAGCTGAGGAATACATGCATGAGCTGACATAAATAAATAATGCTTCCAACAGCTTTAAAACGAGTCGCACAGTAAATCCCATATACTGTTTGTACCGTATCCAAAGGGCTTTGTTGTAGACCGTGCTTATGAGGCAGCGCTACGCCTGCGAGGGCACTGCTGCTATTTCAGGAATTGCTGCAAGGAGGAAGTGACACGTCTCTTAGGGGCAACAGAGATGCAGAGTAGATAGACAGATGAGGAGAAAACAAAGGATGAGAGGGGTTACTCTAATAAGACTTAACTCTGCTCAGCTCGGCTTGTTTTCAGAACATTTCACGACTGTTTGATTTGCATTCTTTGCTGCATTGACACGGCAGCTTTCCCCTGTTTTTTCCCCTCCGCCTGGAAGATACAGCTACTGTTTGTCAGCTTTGTAAAAAGTCTCTTTAGTGGTTTGACACAAAGTGCAGCTTGTGTTGAGACTGAAAAGAGCAATTTCTCAAAAAAGGAGCACAAACAAGCATTAAAATATTCATAATTTAGTAACTGCATTGTCATACACAAACCACATACTGGATGATTTAATGTGTTTCAGTTCTGCAAGGTTCAACTGTGCAACACGATAGCCCTCATGCATCATAGGTAATGAAATGGTTTCATGATCCAGCTGGATATCTTTCCCAAAAATCTAATTCAAGATTAGTGACAGATCATAGACTTAATATCTTTTGAGTTTTTTCTGATTGCAGCAATCGTTTTTTTTGCCCCACATTACACGAAACGCAGTACCGCTTTTCAAAAATAGTCAGTCAATGTATTAATTAATCCTTTTAGTTGGTTCATTTATTCTGAAAGTTAACCTATGGGAGGTCCCGAGTTTAAATCCCAGACAAGCCCCCCAAAAAGATATGTTATCAGCCCCGGAGAACAAAGGACACAAACAAAGTTATTACAGTTTTGAGTTTTCTTTTAGTTTTTATTTCTATTTGTTCTGACGTTTTGTTTTCATTTTCAGTTTAGCACAAATTAGCTTTGAAGTAGAGTTTTCTTGTTTGGTTAAGTTGTCAATTCTTTGAAAATGCTTCGTTCAGTCTATTTTTCATTAGTTTCAGTCTTTTTTATTGTGCGGGATGGATGTAAAATGAAAGATTGAAAAATGTCAGTGAGCTATTGTGGAGTAAAAATTCCAAATAACACATCCTTTACAAAAATGTATTCAACAAGGACACGTGAACAGCAATAAAATGTCCCGCTCAGTGTTAGTCCGTCAGGTCACTGAGAGCAAAAAATAGTGAGATCGATGTATGACACGGATTGACAAATTAAAAAACTGAAGATGAACCAAAGAAGAGAGGCAGACAAATAAAAACTACACACAATGACTGAGGGTCATATCAGATGTTGTAATGTCTCAACTTCCTGTCTTGCTCAAGCTGCTCCTCTAATTGATGCCTCCTTGCTCTGGCATTTGGCAAAAATAGAAGTCATGTATATCCAGAGAGTGAGTTTACACACTGACTTGAAATAAAACCAATCTGATCAGGTGTCATGATGGAGCAGAAGCAGATCTGGTCTGATTTGGCTGTAGGACTCTCAAATGAACAATATAGATGCTGTCAGTGAAAATCAAGCTTTTGGTGGACACAGCCTATTACCCAATTTCCATTGGTAGTGAAGTAAAACAAGGTTAAAAAAAAAGCACCATATCTGAAACATAAACTTTTCTGGCATGTCTTTGTCCATTTTTTGTCTACTACCTAGTCTTTAAACATTGTGTATCATTTCCTGTTTTCTGTTTGGTGTTTACTTTTTGTGCCACATTTTATTTCCCTTCATTTAGCTCCAAGTTTTTCTAGCTCTAATTCTTTCTTCCCTTTCTTTGCTGCTTTTGCCTTGATTTTTTTTTCCGCAGTAAGCAAACTAACGTTAATCTCCTGGCGGATTGATACGATTAACGTTAGTCTGCTGGAATCTGTGACTCGCAACACTGTACTCCAGAGAAATTAACAACACTGCTTCAGTCTTTGGACAAAAAGGAAACAGAAACTGTGTAATAAATTGAACTTACCGCTCTGCTAAGAGAAAACTAGATGCTGCCTTTAATAAGCTTTCCTCACTGAGTGAAGACAGGTTTAAATCAATTGATTTCCATGCAACAAATCCTGACACTTACAGTCCTGCAATAAAACTGAAAGCAGCTCCGATAGCTGACAGGTAATGGCAGAGAATGAGAGAAGCATCTCAACCACAGAAAATAAAAGGCCTGAAAGAGATAGATGAACAGGAGCTCTAAGCACTCGTGGACGAAACCCCATCTGTGTGTGTGTGTGTGTGTGTGTGTGTCAGAGAGGGCCTTGTTCGCAGCACCTGGGGAGATGAACTGCTTTGGGCAGGGCTGTAAAGCTGATCTGAAAGAAGGGGAGAGTGATTGCTGAGAGTTAAGAAGGGGAGACGACAGCTCAGCTGAGGTGGCTTTGTTTTAAATCAGGAAGAGACACAGATACACAAAGCAGGGCTAAATTAAGACGCATGTGGGCCGTGAAGACAAATGCGTACAACAACAGTGTTGTGCATTTGTCACACAGTCAGGTGAAATTACAGTCAGCCTGGCTGCATCTATTTTTTCTCCCCTTCTCTTCCCTAACACACAACTCACACTTTTCACACGTCCAAACATGCGACAAGCCTTCTCCCGTTCCCCCAATAATCATGTGGCAGCACTAATCACACCAGCAGCGTTGATATTGGCCGTTATGTTGCACATCTGTCAGCAGTGCGTGATAATGTCATGAAGCTGTGGATGTTTGCCGCAGGGCTTATCGCACACTGACACTCACATGAGCTCTCCCTAATGGCTGACTTATCAGAGCCACGGTCCAATAACTATTTATTTTTTTCCCCCCACTCTTATGTGGTGTTTATGTTTTCAACGGTGTTATTTGTTGGAAAAGATGTCCAGGCTTTAACTTGAAGTTAATTTCTTAGTATAGAAAATATCTTCTTATAAAGAAAGACATTTTTGTGCCATGTCTACTTATGCCATGACTTCATATCTAACCTTTTTAAACATCCTGCTTCCTCGCTGCTGAATTCCCCTTCAGCATGCATTGAGCAGCTTACAGAGTATCTCTGTGTATAAGGTACAATGAATATGCGATCCTACCAAGCCTCTGGCTCTTTCTCTCCCTCTCACTGGAAAAGTTTAAGTGACATTACCTGCCAGCTCAGATGACGGGGCCCATCTATTGCTTGGTAAATAAAATATGCGCTAAACCACAACAGAGAAAGCTATTTCGAAAAGGTTTTCCCAAATCTCTCATTCTTTGTTCCTGTCGTGTGACATTCAGTAGATTTGACTGCAGAGAAATTCTTTGCTTTTGAGTGGGAACGACTTTAATGACTGCAACTATTCTTGCCTTGTCAAAAACTCCTCCACCTATGAACAGTGAAGTGGAGAACAATCTCTGTCTGGGGTTTAAAAATATTCCAGCGTATTTCAGTTCCCACAATATAGATTGAATTGTAGTGCCAAAAAAAAAAAGGATTTGGGGATTTTTTAAGTATTAAGTCTCATAATGATCTAATCTGGAGTACAATGCCCTCAGGATTCAAAGGGGCCACTTTTGATTTTTAACAAATTAATTAACTTGACTTACTCTTTGTGATAGTTAGGAAAAAATCAGTCACTAAGTGTGGTCAAACATCCATGTGCCATCACTACAGACTTATAAATCAAACCTCTCCTGTCCCTCAGGTGTCTCTGGATACCAGATGATAAGTGATCAGTTTCTGAGCTCATATTTTGATCTGCAGGGTTCAAAGCGTGTGAAAAACGCTTCTACGCTGGAAATTAAAGTAGCCTATGCAAAGTCTAAGTGTAGTTTGGTGAGATGTTACACGATACACTTTGATTTTGTTTGTGTAGTTGACAAAAAATGTAAATGAACACATCATTGAAGACATGATTAAATTTAGTACCATCACTAATACGATGAAAGATGAAAGCTGGAGGCTGCATAAAAACAGACTGGTCTCTGTGCCTGACTTTAGACATGCTTTGTCACAGTGATGATTCATGAGCACCAACATGCTGTATTTGCCCTGCACACATGTGACTCTGTTCGTCCACATTCAGATTTCTACATTTGCCTTTGTGATTTCAGCTCAGATTAATCCATTTTGATTGATTGCTCTAATTTCCGTAATGGATCCGCTTAAGCTGGCGTCAGTCTCTGTGGCTCTCGGAGGACCATGAGTCTGAAACGAATGAAATGTCTCCTTCTCAGCATCCTGTGGTAAGAGAATCTGGGAATACTGTAACTCATGCTCAAGACTTTCTACTTGCACGAAGCAGCAGTTGATCTTATCCAAGCTTTTTTGAGAGCATTTGCCGCCATCAGCAGCCTGCTTTCTCCACATATACACATAAACACAGCTAACTTTACCCACCAGCTTTCTGAGCAGCCAGGCTCACACAGTTCAGCAAGAAGATGATGAATAAAAGCCTCCAGCTCTTCATCTCAGTTTTGTGCAAATACATTCCATGAAATATTCACATGTAGAAGAAAACAGTACACAGCGATTTGATGTATTTAAATGAACACTAAGATATACCAACCATGGAGCAGTGTATTGTTGATGCTGCTATTTGTTTTGACTGAGTAGATAATGAACATACTTATAAGCCACCCTCTTTCCTGAGTGTCTTATCCTTGTTAACATGTTGTCATTTCTTCAGGCTGACTTCCTTTACACAGCCCCTCTTTGACGGTGATCCTGCCTTTGCTGTCACTGTACTTCACATAGTTCTGATGTCATATCATCAATTTGTAGCTGCCACTTTTAAGTAAGCTATATCTTAAATTTTTTTGGTTTTTTTGTGTCATGTTTGCTTTGTTTAGTTCATATTTCCCTTTAAGGACAAAGCTTGCTGGTATAAAGGGGAACACAGTCTTTGCTTTTAAAGCTTAATGATCGCTGTCTGCAGCCCAGCGGATCGATACCATACCGTCATTACCAGCACAATCAATGTCACTGCTGTCAATGACCAGACAACATTTGTAGGGGTTAAGCTTTGTTGTGCGTGTCAAAGTGACCACTTATCATCATTTGTCGGTCAAAGGTGGGATGTAGAAAGAGAAAGTGGTCAATTCAATGCCAATCGACTATGACACAACAACAGCTGCAGTGTTAAGTCTTTGTGTTATTTCCTGCATCATGAGTTTAGACACAAAGCCACTCACATAAAAAGACTCTATCTATAAACAACATGTTTTTCTTGAGCTCCATCAAGTTCTTTATAACCTTTTTACAGATTTTCCGAATTTTAATTTCACTGCCTCAGGCTGTATTTGACTAAAGAGGGTATTTAGTTTTTTTTTTAGGTTTGGTGTTGAAGATACTCCAATAATAGTAAGTGTATAACCCACAAAGGATGCTGGTCAGCTCAGTAACCTTTATTGAGTGACAGAGAACCAGAGGCTAAGGTCTGCATTTCAAGAAAGACCAACCACAACATTCATGGTAGTGTGAAAGTTTGTGACAGTTTGGAAATGTTAAGTGCTTGACTTCCTGTCAGGATGCTTTGTTCAAAGTGACTGTAAGGAAAATCCATATAAATTGGATTGCAGTGACCTTTTCAGCTGGAGGACTTGTGCAAACTTTCATGATTCGTATGTTTGTTTTGTGAGTGAAGGGAGATTTAATCTTCCTGTAACACAAGTTTTCTTTGTTCCGAACAACTTTTTTGCCGGATACAACACAACAAGGTAATGTTTATCAACAGCTACACAGCGCCGTTGTTTGAAACCTGACATCAAGCAAACATTGTGCTATAAGACATATCTGTATCAGGTACCATTAGTGAATCCTGGTTATGTCCTACCTGTGCTCATCTACCAACTCCAACCTCACCAAGCAGAGCACATTACCTGGTTCTTCATTTTATTGACAGACTCTCAGGTTTGAACAGATCACTGCAGAATAGCTGCTGCATATGGGTTGAAATGAACATTACCACAAACAACTTAACCCACGTATTGGCCTCTAGCTCATGTTTTAGCCTGTAGCCTGTGCTCTATCACTCTCTTGTTTAGCTTTCTTCTGCTCCTCTGTCCCTTTTCTGTTAGACAGTCAAGCTCCAGTGTCCGGTACTACAACCGAATAAATCACAGAAATTGTTTCCAACAGGTGTGGTGTTGCCATAGAGATTTCAACTTGCCGTAAATCAATGTGGTCCAGACCAACCCAAAATAGGAATAGTATTGACAGAGAAAATTAGGCACATTTTTCATGGGCACAACCCACATACTCAGCTCTGCTGCTTATCCCACAATTGCACGTTCTTTACAGATTTGGCTTCATTTAAAAGTGAATAAACAGACTTTACAACAGCATAAGACTTATTGACAAGAAGCATTATTTAAACAAATAATTAATCTACCAAGCACAAATTTTCTTATTTCTTGTGCTAATTTTATCATCCTGATTACCTTGGTGACAACTCCGACCTGGCTGGAGCAGAAGCACCATCACCTTGTAGATTTCAGCCTTTAAAAACTAACCTTTTCTGAAAATACAAGCACACTAATGCTAATCAAATATGGTACACCGGGGAAATAAAAGTGATCGAATCACATATTTATTAGTCTCCACATTCACACACACAGCAACAAACAAACATGTCTAGTCACTATCATTAATATTTCAAAAGAACAGCATTCTCAGAGCAGGGGATGGATAAATAATTGAGAAGGCTTCCTGTGGGATTTAATAAGTGTGACCTGTGCATGCATACTGAGGTTACTGTATTTTGAGTGTGAGTATTGTTTGTGTGAATATTGTGTGTTGCGTGTGCACATATGCCTCTGGCAAACTACAGTGTAAACAACACTCTAGCACCTTTAAGTGGCAGACGATGTTGTCAACGCAGCAGCCACTTTGTTCTGAGTCTTTTCATTAGCTTCTATCTCATGTGTGTCTCGGTGTCACCAGAATAAAACACAGCGGTGTTTCAGGTATCTTAGAGATAATGCAATTAGGCAGAGAGCTGAGAGCCGAGCTGCAGACAGAGGTTTATTGGAGCCGACATGACTGTCAGATTAAGCTGGAGGAAGACCCAACAGAGTCTGAGCTTCAGTGTGTGTGTGTGTGTGTGTGTGTGTGTGTGTGTGTGTTGATTTGTGTGTGTGTGTTGGGTAGTGTGTGACAGAGGCAGTGCATGCAGAGAAGAAGTCTTCTACTGATTACAAGACCATGGTGTCAGTAGGAAACTGAGTTCACTCTTGTCTTAGTTCACTTTGCCTCAAACCCATCAGATCTTGGCTATTTCACCCCAGTTCTGCCTCATTATTTTCTGTTTGCTTTTCTTTCTTTGTTTATTCTTTCTGATCCTCAGATGCTGATTTCAAATCTCAGTCCATACTTACATTTGACACTGAGATGTTATGATGTCATGAGATTTTAATGAGTATCACCAATTAATGCTGCTTGATGAGGTTTAACACTGCTGGCTGGAGGGTGTAATAGTTTTCTTGTATAAATATGTAATTATTTTATACTTTTATGATTTGGAGTCTGCAATCCAGTAACTTTTTCACACCATGTTTCAGAAGTAGAACATGAAGCGTTCTGACCGTGGACTGTATGATACACAGATGTGGCCTCTGTAATGTCTTCCATCTGTTTCTGAAACAGAGTTTTTAAGCCCTTCATCATCAGGACCCACACGAGTAATGCTGAGCTCAACCTAGTTTTCTTTGAGTTTGGCTGAAGTAAAGCAATGGATTTTTGGCATATTTGCAGGCAGCAACAGAGTGATGCTCATGGGTCAGATCAGCAATGCCCTTACATGGGCAAAACTTATAAGTTTAATAGCTACAGAAATAAAGAGGTATGAAAAATTTACCCAGGACAAATGGGCTTTACAAACTGCTTTTTCTCTTTTCTTGGTATTTTTACTGTAAAAACAGTCTTTTTGGTCTTGCTTTTATGTTGTCTTTTGTGGTCTTCTGTGCAAAACTGCAGTTTTTAAAATTTCCAAATGGGCTCCTTTATATTTCATTTCAGTTGGGGTCACTCCTAACAGAAAAAAAATGTGTGATTTATTTACCCATAATATTTAGTCATATTTGACGACATCCCTTTGTTTTGGGAGCTCCCTGCCCATCCATGAAGTGAAATGCCAAACCTGGAGAAAGGTGGGTAGAGCACACCTTCCCTCTCTTAAAAGTGCATACTTACAAAATAAAAACAAGGCAGGAAGAGCAGCAGCAAAACAACAGCTGCTGAAAACGGCGAGCATATCAAACACAGTAAAATAGAAGGAGGTAGATGGAAGTGAGTTAAAGGCTGCAGTTTTTCTAGCCACGTGAAAATGCATGATCTGTCTGAACTAACACAATTCACGTTTTGTTATGTTTTGGTGCATAAAAAAATATTTTTATCTTTCTAAGGATACATGCCACATCATATAAAAGCTACTACATCCTTTCTGACTCATAAAATAAGAAGCGTGATGTTATACCTGTTTCTGGATATCCACAATTGTCTCCTTCAAGTGAAAATCATGATGAAATGCATGAAATAATTATAAAAGTGTTAATTTATTCATTTGCAACGAGCCAGGTAGTGCTAGCTGTATCTTTTTAAGATATCACACAATGCACTGTTTTCTCACCCAGAGGAACAAAAACTTAGCTGCTTTAAAATTCCATCAGCAGCTTAGAGGTATGCATGACTCTACCAAAATAAAATAGTTGTTTACCCCTTTTAGGAGCTGCTTAGATACTCCTGCACTTTACAAAATATATATATTAATGTGTACAAAACAACTATTCTACCATGCCTCAAAAATCTTAGGTTTTACAGTCTAAACAAATTGTGGCCAGTCTGAATATCAAGTGTTTTTCTAAACGCGAGGCAGCATCTGTGTTGTCTCTCTAAAGCATGCTGTTTATCTTTTACTATTTTGGCTGCGTAAGACTCATGGCCCTGTTGTTGCTACTGGCTAACAGCCGTCAGATAAGCACCTTTAACACTGTACACCTCAACTACCCACAGTCCAGCTGTTAATTTCTGCTGTAAACATTTGTGTATCCCTCGTTTGCGATTCATCCTCCCAGCATCACAAGGCCAGATGTCCGTCCTGGCTCCAGAAGCGGTATGTCATTGCTCTCTCACACACGGCTTCACCGGTCCCTTGCTCCATTACCTGTGAGTCAGAGTAAATAACTGGATGAGTGAAGGTGCCAGGGTGTTAAAGTGTTCCACTGAGCAAAAAAAGAGAGCGTAGATTCTGCCAAAGCCCCTCGCACAGAGCTGACAGATGCTAATTTATGTGCTATGGGCCGATTATGGGGACAAACAGTTAAAGGTCCACAGAAAGGAAGCTGAGGAGGCTAATTGATAATATTTAAAGAGGGGGACTGAGGATAAAGAATCTAAAGGCAACAAAAGGAGACAAATTGGAAAAAGATAATTGAGAGCTCAAATAAGAGAGTGATAGCAGATGACCTGAATGTCCAGACAGCTGTTAAAGTAGCTCCACCACAGCAGGATAAATGTGCAGAAAGGCAGACAGTAATTCTTTTTTTGTAGTTTACACCACCAAAGGAACTGCCCTTCTAGCATATTGTGACTTTCACATAACTGTGACGGAAACATGCGGCCTGAAATGTTTGCACACATAGCGGGAGGTCGGTCAAAAGTTAGGGTAGAGTTGAAATTGAGATTGAATTGAGATTGAATCGCCGTTTGTCATCTCGAAGCCTGGCAGCAGATATTACCGTTTCCTGGACAAGTGCATTTCTTGAAAGTTGGAAAATAGAGAATAGGAAAAGTTTTATCCAAAGAATTGTATTTAAAGTGCAACGAAGGACAAGGAGGAGACACAGAGCATGGTCTCCATCATGATTGAAAATATGACAGCGGCCCCTGGCATCATCTTGTGATTCCTCATAACTCGATGGATGACCACTGCAATCCACTTGTCTTAAACATGTTTTACAGCCGTCCTTCTCTTGCTCCTCCATCCTCCCTTTATCCTTCCCTCAGGGCTGCAATACAACCATGTTTCATTGTCATGCTGATTGATAGGAGGCCTTCAGGAGGTGTAGTGAAAGATAATGCAGAGGCAGAGAATATACAGCCCATGCGATTGCTGCCTAAGGCTTGGCTTTGCATGTCCGAAACATGAGCATCTTTCATTCTCGGACAGTTTCTCAAGCTTGCCCCAGACAAAGAGGCGTTTGATGTCATAAATAAAGTTTTCAAAGAGCCAAGAACTTGACAGAAGAACACCACGTTAGTCTGGAAGATGTTATCATTAACCTGAATTGCAGCAAAAGCAAAGCAATCTAATCTGCTTAATGGAATTTTCATCCTTAAGTGGCGTGTATTGCTTTTCTCAAGCACACTTCACAGTCAGATGTATGGCCTGATTCTTTTAAATGCACTTAGCAATCATCTGCACAGGCGTCATTTGGTCATGAAGACTATTCGTACTTCATGTCATGATGAAAACTTTCAGAGGGGAAGAGCTTCTTCAATGGGGACTTTGAAAAACATCTGCATTAAATCTGAAAAAGCCTCAAACAATACATAAACATAGGGTGACCATACGTCCTCTTTGGCCCGGACATGTCCTCTTTTAAGAGGCTGTCCGGGCCTGTCCGGTCGGGGTTTATAAAGTCCTTCAAATGTTTTTGATCTTGCCTAGCTTGAGCGCGTCACAGACAAGTGTATTTATCATTCACGTTGAGTGGTTCCTTTAGAAACACGCTCTGAGAGATGGAGTTTGAGCCGAACCCCGGAACGTGTATTCATTCATTCACAAATCAGTACAGAGGCGCTCCACACTCCACACTCACTCGCAGGCTGACAGGCAGGTAGGCACACTGCGAGAGAACACTCCAACAGAAAGAAAATGCCGAAACGCAAATGTCATTTCACTGATGAAATATGAAAAAAGTAGGGGCTGAAAATTTTTTGCTTGCGAGCTGGAAGTGAGTCCCCATTTCAGAGAAACAGAATATGGTCACCCTAATAAACACAAACTCAGATGACAGATTGACCGTGTCTGGTGAATTGGAAGTATCTGGAAGTAATGCTTCTGCAAGTGGGTCAAGCCTGGTTTTTGTGTGCATTAACGTGCAGGTGAGATACGGTCTGTGAACCAGGCTGTAAACAAGTTCATTTCTGCTCTAAAAAATGACTTTTTCTTTTTTTTGGCTTGGTGTGTATGTGATTTCCAATACTTCCAGAGCCAGCCTCAAGTGGACACTTTACAAATATTAAATTTTAGCACTTCCGCATCGTCTCGTATTTAAAGACAGGAGGTTGCAACTTGGTTGAATGACATTGTTTGTGCATCACCCCGACATTGCCCCCACATTTTACCCCCTGCATTGCCTTCTCTTTTGTTGACATCCTCTTTCTATGAATAAATGGCAACATTTATCAACTTCAGTATAACACAATACCCTCGTATCACTTTGATAAAGCAAGCGGAAAATGTAGCATGGCTGGAAAAAGGAGATCTGACGGTTTTACAGACAACACTCCTCTCATGTTTTTCAAAAGAGAATCCCAGAGCAACGCAGACACATCAACGCAAAAGGATGTGGTGCTCACGGCTGCATCAGCCATTACAGTGTCTGGTTGATATGAAAGAACTTTTAAAGCTTGCCTCAAAAAATTAAGATCCTGAAAATGAACCAGTCTAACTCAGTAGATGAAATATAGTCAAGGATACTTGTGTTTCCAATTTCAAACCTCCACTTGTGTTAGATTTCAGCAATGCTTTAAACAATGTGGTAGGCAAGGCAATCACTCGTATTCGATTTTTCAGTAGAAAAGTATGCAGGAAAGGATTTATCATCATCTGGACCACCAGCTGCTACACTCTGTTGTGTTCTTTCTTGCTCTCTTAGATTTCCTAAATCTAACAGAAAGTACCATCAAGACAGAGCCAGCTTTTCTACCCGCAGACATTTGTTTACACACTGTAGCAAAATATGCGTATTCAGCTGCAGCAAAGAACAGTGTAAAGGTCATGCCTCACACATTTCCTATTGAAATCCTGTAAAGCACATACACACACACACACTCTGAACTCAACCTGTCTAACTCTGCCAGTCTCAGCGTAGAAGGACATCGCTCTGTCAAACTAACACACAGTGACGTGGTCGTGGTGAAAGCAACCCCTGCAGCTGTGTGTCTGTCTGCTCTGAAGTAGTGAAAGTCATCAGAAAAAATGCTCCCTGGTCGACGGCAACTTCAGTGGGTGGTGGAAATGCTAATGAGGGCAGAGGCCTGTCGCTGTCAAACCTGTCAGGGTGATCCACGAGGATGGCGTGTACGTTAGACATGAAGTGAGGTCGTTGCTTGTAAGTGTCGCCATCGAGTTCAGCAGAAAAAAACTATGCCCTGTTGTTGTGTCAGACAGAGAGGAATAATTCTGTCTGATGAAGAATCCATTGTTTTGTATTCTGTTTGAAACAGCCGTCGCTATCACCCCATTTCATCACAGTTTCATCAAGAACCAAACACCCACGCATACACACACGCACACACACACACACACACACACACACACACATGCATCACTTGTTAAAAGATTAGTGTTTTATGCTGTATGGTTGGATATACAATTTAGTCTACTCAAATATTGTTTTTTATTTGTCCGTCTCAAGTGCTTTGTGTGGGTGTTTGTCTGCGAGCTCAGTGATGGCAGCTTTTCAACCTCTGTCATCATCGTGTGAAAAATGGAGGCGACGCAGAAGGAAACTGAGAAAATGAGAGAGTGATGGAGAATGAAAGATTAGAGGGAGTTTAAGGGAGATAATGAAGATGGACAAAGGATAAAAACGCAGGAATTTTGTTTTAACTTGAAAAAAAAAAAAGAACCATAAAACTAATGAAACAGCAGCGCTCATCGGCTGCAGGGGATATGCAAAACAACTAAACTCTGGAGATGAAGCAGAACTGTAGGGACCCAGCAAGTGACAACCGTTCTCCGACTTTTATCCTCATCCCTCCCTCCTTGAAAGAGACGAGACAGAAAGTGTCAGCATTAATAGGAATCGTAGTTGTCTGTCTTTCTTTGTGTCGTGGAATATCCTCTCATCTGTCCCATCTGCTGTCTTGAAATCCAATTTGCCTTGACATTGTTGAATGAATGGTAAAAAAATGTCAGAACCAGATGAGCAATACATATTTCAAAAGCCGAATCAAGAGGGAGGATTAGGATCAAGATTGAGCAATGTGCTTTCTTTCCCAACATCACCAGCTGCTTCGATTCTCTTCTGTTCTCGCTTTATTGTATTCTGCAGAGTACAAATAGTGTATTGATCATCCCACATCTTATTAAAGTGTCTTTTAGTCTTCATTGGTATTCATTGTGTTTGCTTTATTGCCAACATGATATTTCACTTCCTTCATGCTT
This sequence comes from Thalassoma bifasciatum, assembly GCA_008086565.1. NCBI lineage: Eukaryota > Metazoa > Chordata > Actinopteri > Labriformes > Labridae > Thalassoma > Thalassoma bifasciatum. The sequence continues at coordinate 21,786 of RPOG01000448.1, forward strand.
CATTTGCTGTATTTGTGTATTCCACAGCTCTGCTCCCTCTGACTTCTTCTATTCTCATTGTGCAGCCGCAGAAATGAAACCCATCCTACTCTTTTCATTCTGCACTTAGTCGTGGCATTTTCCAGCTAATGAAGAGTAGATTCCCCGCGCCACAATTATGACACCACATGTAATTTGCAGTAATTGAATCTGGGTGTGGAAATGCAGAGAGTGAATGTACGGATGATTTACGGCAGTAGTGGGTTGCGGCTTTTTTGTTGTTTGGTGTTGTACTGTACAACAAACAGGGCTAAAGATGGAGGGTGATTAAGAATTGGATGCATAATTAGCCAAGGAGGATGGCATGAGAAAGAAGGAAATGATGAACTAGCATCATGTATTAATAAACATGTTTTTTGGGAAGGTTGTGATCTCAAACAAGTCTCTCCAGAGCTATCCTGAGGTATGTACGCACACACAGACCGCAGTGATGATGTCATCTGGAGCTGACAGCAAATAATGGGAAACAACAGGCAGGGCACCATGACAGCACCCATGGTGATCTCACTGAGATATGTCTGCTTATTCTTAGTCACAGCTGGAAGCCCTGCAGTCTTATCTCTCCCTCAGATTGAATATCTCGAACCAAACATTCATGAGCTCCACATTATGAGTTATTAAGCACTGAGGAAATATTTGCATAATGCGTCATGTGACATTATTGTGGTTTGCACTGTTCTCTTGTTCTCTTGTTTCTCCCATATAAAACTCAAATTCAACACATCAAGGGTTTTTGATTGGGATTTTTTTCTTTAAAGAGAGGGTATTAGGCTTTTTTTTAGGCTTTAACCCTTCAACGCCTGAAACCCTACATGTCTGCCTGAATTCTTTTGCTTATTTTGACTATACAACAGCCAAAAAAAAGTCCTCTAAGTGCTAGGGCCCATTTACCCGGGATACTTTGAACTTTCAGTATCTGGAATTATATCCAATTTGCTGCATATTATATGAGGGGAAAAAACACTTTAACAGGAAAAAAAACAAAAAACAAAAAAAACACTGACATAATTGGATGTTAGAAGTTTGGTGAAGAAAAAACGCTTCAATCAAACAGAGCAAACAAATTCAACAGGATTTACTTCTGATTTCAAAATTAACAAAAAAACTTGAAACACATTAAAGAAACAAAAGAAAAAATATTCACCCTGTATTACACACACACATACTCACATACATTGCAAACACAGCCCCTTACTCTGTTCTAACAAGGTTTCTACATATGGTAAACATTGAAATACTCTCATATTGTACAAAACAAGGCTTGGTGCACTCTTCTTAAAAACTCGCCACACAATACAAGTGTCGGTCTACACATAAAACTATGTATACAAAGTAAAAAATTGACAGAGAACTTCATCCATCCTGAAATTCGTCACATCTAACTTTACCTTTTCTTACATTAAGATGCTCCTTCAGATGCTCCTTTTGTTTCAGAATCACACTGAAGCTTTGGTGGAGATTTTATAACCAACGAGGATCTTCTTTTTGGCATTTTTGGACCAACTCCGGTCTCTTTTCTCTGCGCTCTCCTTTCATCCAGCTGCACCACGATATGTGTTTATACACAGGCTTCATTAAATGCCTGAGTGAAATTGCCGTAATAACCACATATTGGCCAAAAGAGGAACGTCAAAGTTTGCAGAAACAGTCAGAATATTTCCAATTGTGCAGACCATTCAGTAATAAAAGACATTCAAAGTGCGCAAAAGGGTCAGCGCCAACACATCTGGGGTTTAAGGGTTAATACCGTCCATCTGGTACCCACAGCTCTAAAATATCTGTGCTTTTCTCACATTGGTGTTGTCAAACAGTCTTATTAACTTACTTTATATCCTTAATATATGGGAGAGCAGAATACCTTTTCTATAACTGTCTTTATGCCCCTGACATCTATGGGTGAGTCTGTGTGGTATGTTCCACAAAATGACATTGGTCTCTAGTTAATTTAGCAGTGTCAACTTCTATCCAGCAGGCCTTCCTGTCAGCATTCATCAAACCACAAATGGTTTTCCTCTCATGATTATGCACCCCCCCCTCCCCAAGCCAATCAGAAACTCATCTTCTTCCAGCAAAAGGGAGACCTCATGCATGTATGTGTGAGTATGAGCGTGCCTGTGTGCTCACATGAGTAATTCTCTTGTACTGTGATATGCCGAGCTCCATCCATGCATACAGAGACGGTCTTACAGAGGAAACGTGCACTAGGTCTTAGCCTGCCACCCCCACCACACACATATATGAGGGAAAGATTGGCAGGCTCACGGCAGGAAGAATTATAGTTCAGAGCTGTCTCACAAACCCGCCACATATCAAATGATAGAGACTGTGCTTTGAGACGTTTTCATTTTCAAAGACAGAGCTTGATAGTGCTTGAAATGTGGAGACAGGCGAACGTTTTTAAAGTGCCATAACTCCGCTGCAGGTGAATACTCATTCCTCACTTCTTTCAGCTCAGTTTCTTACTATCAAATTTCATTATTTTAAATGCTTTTTTCACAGGCTCATGCTTCATTTGTTTTGCAGTCTAGAGTGTATCAACAGTTCAGCATACTGCTGCTTGTTCAGATATAAACCACTACACTGAAATACAGCACACAACAAATGATAGGGCATGGGCCAGTTTGAAACTCTGACAGTATTATAACCTCAGGGGAAAATATCAGTTTCATGGTTTTTCATTTAAAACTCTAAAATTTGTCACTTTCAAATCTCTGGGACACTCTGTTTCATTTTTCAAATGACACTCACCATAGAAAATGTAGAATATTGTCATATAATGAATAATTGATTCAAAGATTTGCTCTAAAACAAATAGACCAGTGACAGACCTAGACTTTAATACTAAAGGTGGCCTGAGGATGGGCGAGGCTTTATCAGGGAACCCATATGAAAAAGAAAAATACACTGCCTGGATTTAACAAAGCACATACTTACAAGCTTCCTATTTGGTAATTATTGCATGGGTGATTACCTTTCAGCTGGCAACAAGTTATTCAACTCCAGCTGATGGGATGAGTAACTTCTCATTTCTCAAACAACCATGGTGAAAGACACATCTTTCTGTCATGGAAAAGATGTTAGTCTGTTTAAGAAAGGTCAAATCATTGGCATGCATCAAGCAGAGAAAACATTTAAGGAGATCCTTGAAAGTTTAAGTTAAGAACTGTTCAAAGCATTGAAAACTGGAAGGGTGGTGGGACACCATCGTCTCCCAGGGAGAAATGTGGTCAGAAAAAATTCTGAATGATCACTTCAGTGCTTGGACAAATCAAATTGAAGAAAAACAGGAGTTTGTTAAATAGTGAAAGTAAGAGCATTTCCACATGCACAATGTGAAGGGAACTCAAGGGACTGGGACTGAACAGCTGTGCAGCCTTGAGAAAACTGCCAATTAGTAAGGCTAACGGGGAAAAAAGGCTTCAGTTTGGACTCTGGAGAAATACAAGAAGGTCATGTGGCCCGATGAGTCCAGATTTACCCTGTTCCAGAGTGATGGGTGCATCAGGGTAAGACCAGAGGCAGGTGAAGTGATGCACCCATCATGCCTTGTGCACATTGTACAAGCCTGTGGGGGAAGTGCTATAATCTGGGGTTGCTGCAGTTGCTCAGGTTTTCTAACATTATGTGTCCAAAGAATGAGGTCAGCTGACTACCTGAATATACTGAAAGACCAGGTTATTCTATCTGATGACAAATTGAATGCAACACTGGATGGGAATAAATCTTGTAACATTGCAGAAGCTTCCTGAAACAATGCCAGTGCATGCTGTAATCGAACCTAAAGGCAGTCCAACAAAATATTAGAGTATGTAAACTTGTTTTTTTTTGCTGGCAACTTTTTTTTTGGCCAGTGTGATTATTATATTGTTCTAACCTGGTGCCCAAGGAGCATTCTTTCTTGACTAGTTTTATAATCCAGATGCATCTTTCTTTCTCACTAAGTCAATACAAATGTCTGATGGGGGCTGACGCAGGATTTAATTTACATTATTCATTGCTTTTTTGAGCAGTGGCAAACCTTGAAAGTAGTTGTGTTTGGCCTTAAATTTGCTGTCATAATGTCTTGGTTTAAGTACATTAGACACAAAAGAAAAGTGATGAAAACACACTTATTCGCCCTGTTGTATTGTGCCCTCTCTGTGCCCTCTGTCCTTTTGACAAAGATAAACAAACACACGCACTTGCACAGGCTGCTACAGCGCCTGGGGCCACAATCATGCACTTTAAATGGGAGCAAACCCTGCTGTTATAACTCCCTGGTTTTGCTTCGCAGTCAACGTCAGTGAAGGGACCACGTGACATATTCCAGCTTTCACACAAGACGTGCCTCGGTCATGGACATCCTTATACCAAAGCAACACAGTCACCCTGTGCTGTTTCTGTTATACCATGACATTCTAGTCTGCAGGAATAAGAATGGTCTTTCTCATGATATGGACAAATCCTTTCTCCACTGACTGAAATGTAGTTTTTTTAAAATTTAGTAACATAAAAAAGGTTCAAGGCAAAAGAGTCACAGCTGTTTTATACTGTGTCGCTTTATGTCATGAACTCTGGCTGACATGCTGTGGTTCTTTCATGGACTGATTTTACACATAGAGATTGAAATAGCTGCTTTTTGTAGGTTGAAGTACAATGTGAGGCAGTGTTTAGGTGAAGATTCACAATCTTGTACCACATATTAATTCTTCCGACAGTACAGATAGTTCTGCTCACATGATAAAATTTTTTGAAGAATGAAAAGCAGCTTTCTCACTCGCATGCACATTTCGGTCCCATAAAAAGGCTCCTTTCAGATTTCAGAAGTCTGTTTAGAGACACTAACAAGGATTCTCTTCACGCTTCATGCATCTCAGTCCTCAGGAGCAATATGATGTACCGTGACACTAAATATTCAGTCCAATATGGTGGCTAAAACTAGGCACTCTCTACTGATGTGTGTGTGTTTGTGGGGGCGTCTCTTTTTCTTTTTTTATTTATTCCACCCTGTGCAAGTGGGGGAAGCCAAACATGCCATGAAATAATACCCCAGCAGCTTGTGCCTGCTGACAAACCCCTTTTTTTTTTGCTCTTATGAATCTTAACTCCGCATTTATCCAACCAAAACATAAACAGGTAGTTACTCAGATTGTCTTCTGGCTGACGGCAAAAACACAAGTCTTGTTTGATCTCTTGGGATAAGTTAGTCCTTCGTGCGTAAATAACTTGCAGCATAAACCTTATTAGAGCAAACATTCTGTGCTACTTTAGATGTCGTCACTTCTCTCACCATATTTTAATCATTGGTTTTATAATTGTGCTGTAATAAAAGACCCAGTTACAGCATAATTGGCTGCCTGGCGGTGAAACATCAATCAACTTTTCTTGCATTGATTACAATGAGCAATTTCGATATGACATGAAGGCTCTCATTGACTCACACAAAGCCTTTTCTGCAGAACAAGTCATTTTAATGGTGACCTCAACAGTACTTCAGTCCCTGTATTTTATGGTGTCTTTGACAAGATGTTGAACTTCAGCTAAAACTTTATACGTTGGGTCTAGACCAGGGGTGTCCAAACTTTTTCCCAAAAGGGCCGTATTGGAAACTGTGAAAATGATCATGTACACGTTTACTAACAGTGAAAGTTACAAGTGAGAGTTTTATTGGAAAACTATTTCTTTTAAGAGGTTTCTGAAGAAAACAAACAAACTAAAAATGTTTAGTCAAACATGCTTGTGCTGTTATTGCAGACCTTTGAGATAAAACCAAACTTGGGAAAAATATGTAACAATTTTATGTCAGTATCAGGATCTGGATTTTATCATGTTTGTTTATACAACAATTATAAAACGTTTTAAACCCCAAATATCTCTGATCCTGCATTCTAAACCATTTGATGCTTCAGCTTTTGTCTTTTGTTTCACCATTTCATATCTTTAATTCAGTTTTCTGTTCCTCTCACGTGTTTTTTTTTTTTTTAATTCTAAAAAACTCGTGAAACACATTTTGCATCATGCCAAATGCAATTAAATGCCAGCTGTAAAAGTTGTTGAGTTTTTGCAGATTGTACAGAGCTTTAGCTTTATAAAGTTGCCCATGCACAGTCCAAATCTTTGTGTAACGTTACCAGATATTTTAAGTTTTATTTCAAGCACTTGAAGAACATGATTAATTAAAGTGACAAAACTAACACATGGTAAGATGAGAGCTGGAGGCTGCTTGAAAACAGACAGCGGGCCACAGTTGGCCCCCGGGCCATAGTTTGGACATCCCTGGTCTAGACACTTACCCTTACTTTTTGGTTTAACTTGGCAAACTTTGGCCTTGGTGTCAAAGTGCTAGTAAAAAATATCCACCTTGCACAAAACTTATGGTTTATTGACTATCATAAAATCAACATCATGAGGTTTTTAAACATGCTTCAAGTTTTACTGTAGTTATACTGCTGACATGAAATAAGACAGAAAATTAAACAACAGATGAGCACTATTTGCTCATCATCAGTTCACTTTTTCAACATTGTAAATGTCTTGGTGCCATGGGATTAGCAGGTAGAAAACTGGGCTTCGAAGCTAGAGAGGTCTTCAGAGGTTACTTTTTTATTTTTGTTGGGCAGTACAGCTAAAGAAAGTCAGAAAATGCAGAGAAGGAAAGGTGACTTTAAAGAGGGAAGACTATAGGCAAATAAAAAGGCCTGGGGTCCAATGCTTGACTGATACTAACATCAGATCAGTGTTCATTCAGTTTTCAGTCCATTGCATTCTGATTCTGTGCTTGCTCATCCATCAGCTCACAATGGCTGTGAGTTCAGTCCAGCGTCTAGCAGGAACCACTGAAATGATGCAGTTGCAAAACCTTTGAGTTCCCACACTTCCCACTCAAGAGATGATCATCTCTTTCGTTGGGTTGTAAAATATTCAAAACTGTTGACTGATTTTGAAATTCCCCTGATATTTTAATGTGATTTCAATAACCATAATCCAGGTAGCTACGTGCTAATTTCAAAGACCAAGCTGAGTTTACCATCCCTAGGGTTGTCTGCAAAATGAACCTTTTTTGCCTTAACAGTATTAACTCTCCATACAAGCCTCATTTTTTTCTACAAACACCAAACTGTACACCTTTTCATGAGGGATCTGTGTGATTTTTTTTCTTCTTACCTCTCTGACCAACCAAATGGTGACATAATAGTGACAACCCACAGATCTGGCACACACTAAATTCTAATTTGAGGGCTATTAATGTACCAAGCAGTCAGAACATGTAGATGCTGCTTATTGCTAATCAATACACTGACTTTAATGCTAATCACCCTGTTATCCTTGAGCGTTGAGATCAAAAGGAGCTTACAGACAATACTAAGCTCAATGATGTTCAGAGAGTGGTCACAGCATGCTGTTTAATCTCTATACTTTCTGTCCGCCTGTCGTTATTAATCCTTTCATTGTTCTTTCCTTTCACATCGTGTTCAACATTGTTCTGTGATCACATTTCTAGCTTCCCTCCCTCTCTCTCACACACACACACACACACACACACACACACACACACACACACACACACATACAGACACTCCTGTTTTGGACTTGACTGTCCTTTGAGCTTGAGCGAGTCAGCCACCATCGTTTCTGTAATGTTGCTGCTGTTTATCTTCCATTTCTGTCCATTAAAAGCAGCATCTGTGGTCACAGCGTCCTTCACTCCCCTCCAAATACAGTACACTCAGTTAGATCTGATGATATGTCATCCAAAGAGGGCAGGTTGATGCAGTCATTTCCTGTATGATAGGATCGTTCAGGAAGACGCTTGGAGAACTGGATTAATGCACACTCAATCAAAGTCATAAGAACAGTTGAGAAATTGCACAAACCTACATTTTGCACTGTTGGATCTAAAAAAGGGTCTAAGTAGAGTTTAAAAATGCAAAATAAGAAGTAATGGGTGTGAGACAAAAAAGTTTTTTGTTTTTTTTCCCCGATAAATTGCTTACTCTGTTTTTTTGGTCTCATTACCATTTTTTGTCTTTATAATTTGAAACTCTTCTGAGAATCTTTTGTGCAGTCCATTTGTGCAATTTTTCATTTGGTCTCTAGATTCTGATCAGGACCACACTTTATTGGATAGATTAAAAAAAAAAGGAGAAAATACAAACTGTACATTGTCATCAAAGTTTCCAGTGAAATCACAGCCAGTAGCAGCTTTTCAGAGACGGATCTCATTTATCTCAGCTGGACATATGTGATCTGTGGGAGTGCAGCTTTTGTGACTAAATTTTGACACAGCAATTTGTCAAGAAACAAAGACTCAGGGTGAACAATTAGCCCCCTGACTGGAAATGACATTTGATATATCAGACCGGTGGAGCCATAGAAAGATCATGATCTTTTGTATCTCACAGACTCCAGACTGTTCAGGGATATTTCCATTTTGCTTCATTTCCAAACATTGCAACTATTTGTGTTTGTTATCTTGCAACAAGGCTTTTTTTAATGCCACTTATTTATGGTAATTTATGACAACGCTGAAGCGAATTAACCATACTGAAAAGCAGTTCAAAGCGTTGAATTCATTACCATTCCAGACAATAATAAACTCAAAATGTTTGATGGCTGGCTCCTCTTAGTGCCTTTCAAAAAGTTTGAATTTTGCCCATTTTTTTCAGCCATATTAAGTAAAATATTGCCTATACACTGATTTCTTAACCTTGCTCAACTGTTAACATGGGCATTACCGGCCAATCACAAATATATCACCTGAGCATCTCTCATTTACCCTGACACAGCGATCCATCACAACTAGAGGATGTGACTCTGTCATTGTGAGACAAACACATCTCTGACTGAGGAGATAACTCACTGAGCGGAGGATTTCTCCAAATGTTGGCCGGGATCGAGGCAGACAATGACCTTGCACGGGAGCTGTTGGGCAGCAGAGCCTATTGGCTGTAATTGCCTGTCAGGGAGCAGACATGGGGCTTGACAGAGTGGTCGGACAGAGTAATCCAGGTGTTTGCAATGTCAATATGGGCTCTGCCAAGTCCTCTGATAGGAGGGAGAAGAATACACTCTGACCTTTGTCTTCTTTCTGTCCTCAAGCTTTATCCTGTTAGCTTGTTTACTGCATCTTGTGTGGTTACTGCAGCTTTAATTGTGAGACGATGGATGATTCCCTGCAGCCCTTTTTACTGTGCATTATACCGTGTAATCCTATTTGGGTTATGTTGTTTATTGTGTTACTGTTTTAGACTTGCACCTCACATCAAAATTCCTCCATGGTGTAAACATTGAAAAAGATAACAAAATAAGGTCCAAAGAGCAGTTCATGAGGCATTTCTTCCTCTCCCCAATTTCATTTCTATGTAAAAGCAGTGTGATAGACGTTGTGTTTCCTCTGGCAACGATCCATGATACGAATACATTCACAGCATATTTAATGTGTTGTTTTTCCTTACGCCTCACTTCTTCTGGTAGTAACATTTTTATTGCTGTCATCCATTTCTAATTATCAAGTGTGGACTTTCATATGAAAAACTTTTTGAGCACGATTTAAAGGTAGGGTCTGCAGGATTTTCCTGAAAAATAGGACATCACCTTTTACTCTCATGGGAATAATCCTGCTCAGATAACGTCTATGGGCCTCTGTAAATGTGTGTCAGTGTCTGTGTCTGCCTCACCCCCTCTTCTGCCCCCTCCTCTCCCTGTTGTGTTGCTTTTTTGGTCGACTAGGGAAGTTTCTGGGCACAGAGTAGGTGTGGTGACCTCAGCCAATCACAGCACACCCAGTCCACACGTGACTTTGTTTCATAGTGGGCTACTTTTCAAAAAAGGGTTACAAAATTCTTCATTGAATATAGCTAACCATAAAAGCGAAATAAAAGAAACGGATAAAACTCTTTTTCTAAAAGATATTTGAAAAGTGTCACGGTACTGCATATACAAATCATTGCAGTACTGTTATAGTGATATCATTGTTTTCATGGTAGTGATAACTACCCAAGAAGTGTGAGTAACACAACAATTCCCATCTCTATTTTGAACAGAATACATCAGTGTTCATATCTTTTCCTACAGTTGTTTAAATCCCATTGACGAAAAAAATTAAAGAACAAAAGAAGAGGCATCATTGTCCTCTATGGAGTGTGGTGTTGAAAATAAGGGTCAAAGATGTCACAAAGAAACAGTTTGAAATACTTCACAGAAAAGAAGAAATAAAAGTTTCCAACAGGTTGACTCATTATTGGATGCTGATGTAGTTGATGGATGGCAGGAGAATGGTCCATCATGATGGTGGCTCAGGGACTGTCTGTGATCAGTGGTGGACATTCAGCCATTAGATCATTTCTTATCACCACTTTTTTTCTAACTACTCTTTTAATGGCTTGTGGTGACTGTGATGTTCTGTGATCCATCATTCTAGCTGCAATGGATACAAGACGTGACTTGGAATTGCAGCTAATGTGTAATGAATCTTGTGACCGAACAAAACTCCTCACAAAGTCTTCACTATGTACACATCTTTAGATTTACATAAGGTCAAGTTTCAACCTGTGAACTAGTTCTCATCTTTTCTCAAAGAGTTGCAGTTGTTTTAAAGTGTTTTTCAACAGCTGAGCAGCTCATTTTCACATTGTGTCATTTCATATCTACACACACACAAACACGCACATCAGCTTTCTCCCTTTCCACTGAGAGCCTTGTCTGCTATGCAAGGTGAAAGAATTAAATTGGCCATCACACAGGAGCAGACGGAGAATACAGAGACCTGGTGTAATTAGTTTGTGGCCTTTTATAACTCGCAGCCTTGGTGGATGTCTCATTCTCATATCAAAGGGTATCAAAGGATATAAAAGTGAGCCAGTAATCAGACATCAGACTCCAGAGTGTCTGGGTGTCTGGCCCCGAACAAAAGCCAGTTTATGACACCAGATCAGAAAACAGCAAAGAGGAAATGAGAGATTGGGTTACAGATACATGTTAAAGATGGAGGCGATCGAATCGTTGGCTTTAGAGCTTTAAGGAGAGAAATCATACACAGGTGAAGTGAAGAAGACAAGCTCTGATCAGGTTGAAGAGGTGGATTTAATCTTACCACCCACACAAATGACCTTTGACTGCCCAACATCAGCTCTAAGCAAATCAAATTAATAAGGTCAAACTGCCAAACTAATAGTAGCACGGAGAGTAAGGGGGACTTGTGTTTGGTAGATTGTTTCTTTGTTATAACAATGTAATGAATCTTATCTCACTGAATTGCCTGTTTATTCTCCTTAAAATGGAGCCATATTTTTATGGAACATGCATTTATGAGCAGCAGATTTGAGTATGTGAAAACATTGCAGAATCTTCTCTGCCAATGCAAAGAGCTAATCTACCTCAAATTAAATGCCTTTTTATTTCACAATTTCCTGTAAATCACTCATTTGATCTCTGATGAGGAGACTCCAGAAAAAGAAAAACATACAATTTTGGGCTTAAAGTAACACCCTCAGTGTTTCTGCAAATGGACAGAATTTTTTATCTTTGATCAGTCTTAATGGTTGTTTTTCAGTGTGTTCTGTCAGGTCTTGCAAAGAGCAGCTATTCCAAAACCAGATACAGTTTATCCAAGTGTCCTGGGGCTGTTCACCTGGATGAACTTTGCAGTTATTTTAAGCAATTTTTGAGAGAAATAAGGATTTTTAATAGTTTTAAATCTCTATTTTCAGTACGTTTAAAAAAAGAAACACTGTTACCACTTGACAATCATCCAACCAAACAGTGCACCATAGTCAAAGATACTAAACAAAATTAAAACTTTCTAAAGTCTCTACCCTACCTTAACTTGATGGTGTGGGACAGTGCATGGCTAAAAGGTTTGGTCAGTGTATTAAGCCACCTGTGAAAGAGGCAGCAAATGTGACCCCACGTTTACATCATGACAAACATACATCTGCCTCGATCATATACCTTACATTGTAAGATGAGTTTCTGTGACTCTTTTCCACTTCAGTCAGTCTGCTGTCTGTCAGGCAAAGATACCAATAAGTCAGTCCTGATGATGAAAGGGAAAGAATATATTAATTCTTTTTTTCATCATTTTTAAAAAAAAGAAAAGCTTCCAAACATTGGTTTTGACCACCAATCCAAATGCCATATTGTGAAATAAGTTGGACACTGGCAGCAAACTTTATAAAACGTTTTTTTTTTTGGCTCACAACAGAAGGGAATTAGCTTCTTGTCTGCATGGCACTGAAGTGCACAGAGACAGGACCTCAGCCAACATCTGATACAGTGTGGTGTGCCAGAAGAGCTGCAGGCTTTGTGATTAATATGGATGCTGTTCTACAAGTTTGTTATGTACTCCACTATCAAGCTTTTCAACCCTCCCTCTCTTTCTCTCTCCTTTTCTCTCAGTGCTGGGAGGCGTGGAGTCACGTGGCGTGCTGAGGAAGATCAGTGACATGCTGGAGGTGATTTTGAAGAGGATGGACAGCTTGTCTAAACTGGACAACACGTCTAGTACAGACGCAAGACGCCTGGACGAGCTCAGCTCTGCTATCAACAGGTACACTGAGTTCAGCCTGAATGCTACTGACTTATTTGTGTCACCAAAAAATTATTTCAAAAAGTATAACTAATATGTGATTTATAAAAAAGTATAACAAATATCTGATTCATCTTCAAAGTATTGAATAATGATGATGAAGATTATATGAGAATAGCATGGCCTTTTGATGCATGAGCCTGAATTAGGTGATTTGACAGTCAACTTCTTTTGAAAGTGTGTCATGAATAAAACCCAACAAAACACCTTTCAGCTTTAATGCTGCCGTCACAGATGTGACTGTTACCCATGATGCCATGGGCACTAAAAACCCCCATATCATCACACAGAAGCTGTTTCTCAGTGTTGTTGTTGTATGGCTGTTGATTTGCATGATAGAGTTTCAACTTCCATTTGTGGATGTGGTAGGTGTAAACAACAGATGTTTTTTGAGTATTCCTTAGCGATCTCGATCTTCTGTTACCCCCTGCCCTAGGGATGTATGGCAGGCATGAAATTCAAAATGCGTGAACCAGTTTAAACAATAAATATCCTTATATCTATCCTTGTATTGTATTAAATCAAATATAAGTTAAGTGGGATTTGCTTATCAATTTATACTGTGTTTATTTACGTTTTAAATCACGTCCCAACCTTATTGGAATCAGGGCTGAAATTCTCAGACATCAAATTTTAGATACAAACCTCAGTCTCATTGCTACAGTACATCTCCTCTGTATCTCTGATGTAGTCCTGACTTCTATCATCTCTCTTTTTTACTCTGTGCCTTATTGTATTTCCCTGTCATCTCTACTCTCATCTTTCTCCCTCACACAGTCACTTGTGGAAATTGGTGCCTATTACCTGCAAACCGCCTCTGAAAACAGACAAGGCTGTATGACCTTGCTGCTACTGCTTTTATCAAACAGCTTTTCTCTCTTGCCCCGTTAGTACCAAAACATCCAATTTGTCTTTTCTATCTACCGTCCTGCTTATCCCGACCGCTTTCATTTTCAAACGGGCTGACTAAACTCAGTACTGCACGAGTGATGTGATACGCACTGACAGAAATCCCCTCACTTCCTCCAACCTTGTTAAATGATCCCGGATAAGCGCTCAGGTTTAGATCTGTGCAGAGGCACCAAAGCGGAAGGATGGAACGATTAATACGGTCTGGCGTTGGTGTTAACTGCAATCAATGTCTAGTAATGGGCTGTTTAATGTGGGGGAAGCTGTTTTACTCGTAGGCCATGACTACGGAGAAGTGCCCTGCTGAGGGGAGGACAATCTGTGTGTGTGTGTGTGTGTGTGTGTGTGTTACTGTAACAGAGATCAATTTCTGGTTATTGCTTTGAAGGGGGCAGTTTGGAGGGATGGCGGGTTAGGGTTGCGTTGTAAAGAGACTCAATCACAAGCTTTATTCAATATCCTGTAACTTTACTGTTTTGATTAAAGATGATGAATTTGAATCATTTTCTCAAAAGCCACTGAACTCGTGTCCTTAAGTGACTGTGGGAGTGGATTATCTATGATGTCTACTAAAATATGAACAAGAAGACAGAAAATACTACAAATAATAACCTTTTATGAACCACATTAGCTAAAGTGAGGCAAATATTTGAGGTAGGAAAGGTTCATATCTTCGTGGTTACAGTGTTCAGGTATCCACGTTTTTACATGCTTATGTTTAGTTTCTGTATTTCTGCAATTATACTTTTAATGAAGAACCACATTTATTTTATTGGAAGAGTTGGTGTTTGGGGCCTTAAATAAATTGGGCATGATTAAAAGACTCTGGTGTCTGGGTATAGTCATTGTGCCTGGTGCAGGGAGGGAAAGCACCCAACCAACACCAGATCCAGGCTTAATAATCCCCAGCAGCAGTGCTTTCAGCTTGGCTTTGTGCCCCATTACACACAACTGGCATTCACCCTCTTACCCACATTTGTTGCAGAGATTCCAGTGCAGGTTTGGTTAAAGCTCCTATTGGGAGTTTTAACTGGTTATGAAACAGGCTTGAATGCTTACAGGTGCCTTTCTACGTCCTATGGGAGTGAACCAAATTCACATGGTTTTCACTGGTCTTGTCTACTGTAAACAGCTATTACAAACTACATTTTTCTCACTTTTTAAAAAACAATTTTATTTTTACTGCTAATAGTTAAGTTTTATATCAGAAAATTACCTTTGATGTGAACCAAGTTTTGGGAGTTGTATAGTGTTGTAAGACTGGTTTAAAACACCAGAAAATAGTCAAATAAACAGCATTTATTTAATATGAGTAAACGAGAGATTTAGACATCTATGCTTGTTTGCATCTGGGTAGCAAATCTTCAGACATCAACCTTGTACCCCCTGAAAAAACGGCAAAACAAATGCCTGTTAATTCTTCTGTACCTCAATAGAATCTTATTCTGATTAAGAAAACAACAACAAAACACTTTGTTTCCTGATTACCTTTGTGTGGTCTGAAAGGATCTTTAGAGCAAAGTAGCTGTGACTAACCCTAACCCAGGAAACAGAATGAACAAAGTATTGATTAAGAAACCTCATCTGGGTCCCTGCTGGCACACACACACACAAACACACACACTTACACACACAAATCCCATCTTGGTGACGTTAATTTGATTGCCTCCTGCTGAAGACAGGAAATAATGTGTTTAATGAGTGTGAGTCACTATGATTGTGAATGTGTCACGCATGTGTTTGTCTGTAATAGTTCACTTGGGGTTACACTTGGCTGTATGAGACCAGGGCTTAGACCCCTGGCTGAGGACATGACTACAAACACACACACACACACACACACACACACACACACACACACACACGCCCAGTAGCTGTAAAAATAGTGATGACCTTAGTCTTCAGTCCAATAATTTTGATTCCATCACTTGTTTCCGTCACTCTTGTCCTCCCTCTATTTAAAATTAACCATTTCTCCTCTGTCTTCCCTTCATTGCCCTTATTGCCCCTTTTCTTTATTCCCTTAATCCCCCCTTTCCTGCGCATGGATTCAGACAGTGATAGACTTTGTGAGAAAGGTAGTTTGGTATGAGTGACGTGGTGAAGTGTGGGGAGAAGAGCAAATGGGATGAGAGAGCTTAATAAAACCATTCCCCAAATCCAGTCCAGTGAGGCACACATTCAGAGAAAGACTTACGCACACACACACACACTGACGCACACACAGGGCAGGAGTCCCATCTTTGTGTGAGCTTCATTGCTGCTGACACACTCCCGTGTTTTGGCGAATGGGACTTGATGTCTGAGGCCCCAGCTTGCGTTTCGCCCACAGGGCAGGCACTCGTTAGAGCAGAAAACGGAGAAAAAATAACAAGAGAGGGAGAGAGAGAGAAGGAAAGGGGGAGGGTTAGGGACGGGCTTAGTGAAATGAGAGAGGGAGAGGAAGGAAGAGGAAAAGGATGCAGAGCTGATTCACTCTACACAGAGGATAAGAGGGGAGATTTTTAAATCTCCCCTTAGGCATATGCTCTCTGAAGATCACTGCTCTGGCTTGGCTTTACCTTTTTCTCCTCTCTTAAGCACCAATCTTAGCTCTGCAAGATACAACCTTTATCCCAGGAGGCTATCCTTCCCTCTGCTCTCAGTATATTGATGTCATACTGCAGTTTTACTGCGAGAAAAGTACTTCCAATTTCCCTTTTGCTTCCCATTTTCTGATTAAGACCATTCTTTGTATGGGAAACAAACCATTATCATAAGTCGAGACGGTCTTATAAATTCCCATATAAAGATTGGATGTTGCCTGGTATTAATAATAGTGTGATGAAAAATGCACACACTTTTGTTTTCGGTGGGGGGATATTAAAACCTCTTTCACCTCTCCTACTCTGTTGATGGAAAGCGACAAGGTGACATTTGTATGTAGTTACGTAGCACTATTGTTTAAAATGTGAAGACAGTGAAAGTTTCTATACTTAGTTCATAGTTAGGTGTCTAGAGAAAGCTATCTGCTTAATGTTGCTCACAGCCCAGTGCCCTTTTCCATCAGTTCTCATTTGGTGTTAGTACTAGTTAGTACCAGTAGCTGGAGCTGATCATGTTCTTGCTGATAACCGGTTTGGTTTTCCATCTGCAAAGAGTCAAGTTGCAGCCACGTCACTGTGTCACTAAAACACCAGCATACAAAGTAGCACCAGTGTTTCCTCTAGGGTTAACTTCTTTTTTGTGGCTGGGGGCAGGGTAATACTGTTTGCAGTTTTGCTGTTTTCATATAAATGGCCCTGGGAGCACTTAAAAGGTAGAGATTTTTCTGCTTTTCATCTGGTGGTTTTCTAGGCTCCTCTGTCCATTACACCTAGAGTGTGCATCTGTGTGTGTGTGTGTGTGTGTGTGTGTGTGTGTGTGTGTGTGTGTGCACATTTGTGTGTCTGTGTGCATCGGGGCAGAACTCTCCTGTGCGATACAGAGAACAGAGGAGAATTGTGAACACGCGACCATGAGGCAGAAATGATCCCAACATAGAAATTAGATAAATAACAAAAAGCTTTTTAGTCTGTTAAACTAAAGAAGTAGGTTTAGACCTGATCTGTGAAGGAGATTCTTTTTCGGACGGAATGCGATAAAAACACAATCCCGGCTTTCCTCCCCGAGAGTTCGCACATCCGACCGCCCAACAGCTGTCCGGCATTGTGATGTAGTGTTATTGTTTTCTTGCGTGTCCTATCGCGGTTATAGGCGTAAAGCGTAATGTTTTGCCCTCCAGGGGGGCGTTCCTTAGGGAGCGTGACGTCACATGAAAGCTATGAATACTCCATCAGTGGATTCTTTTTTAATTCAACCACTATTACTGGGGAATAACACCTAGAAACTTCTGATTTCTGTATTGATAATCTCAGTTTAAATTTGTGGATTATGAACAGGCAAATATATATGACTGGTTAAGATCACTCATAAAGTTCCCACCATGCCTTTAAGAAAGTGGAATTTTAATACATTGGGCCTCGTTTGTCAAAACCAGGAGTTACTGGTCGCTATTTGTTGTTAAACGTGTCTGTTTATTTGGTGACTCTTCATGTATGAGTGAGAATAAGGAGCTGAACATGCCCTCGTGAGAGTGATGTCACGGGAACATGGATGTAATAACTCAGAGCGCACCCAAACAAACAGACCTCGGCCAAACTCAAAATCCCATCCTGACATCTTGTCTTTCCCCTGCAAAGCTTCAGTCCAGGCCACACTGCCAGATCTGCCCTCTCCCCTTAAGAGGATGAGCTCATTACACAGAGAGGGAAGGAGGTAGGGAGGAAGGGAGGGGGAGACAAATAAGGAGAACATGAGAACACGCTGTATCCTCAGAAACTCTCATTGATTTTTTTTTTCTTACCACTTCTCAATTTCTTTTTTCACAGTGCTCCACTTCTGCTCAGTAGATTTCCCTTTCATCGTTTCTTCTCTCCCTGCAGTCTCCTCCCATTTTGTCTTCTCTTTGCTCTTCCTCATTACTGTTTTGTTTCACTCATTTGTAAAAGAGCCAACTGTCTACATTCATCAAACAGGAGAAAAGTCTCCCTGCAAGTAGAGCGTAACAGTAGGCCATCAAATATGCATATCCTTGTATTCTTTGATCATAATCATCGTTTAATGTTTCGCTCAAGATGCCTGACTGGCTTCTACATGAAGACACATAGGATCCCTTTAATTTATCCCACTTTCTTTACCCAAAGGACCCTCCTGGGGCTCTGTTTGGTGTGGACAGTTGTTCTCTGTCCCTTTATTTTTTGTCAGCTTTTATCCCAGTTTTCCCTCTTCCACTATATATCTTTTTTTTTCTTTTATGAAATCCTCTCGCCCTCTTCTCTGCCCTTCATCCATTGCTCTATCTACAACTGTCTACTATTCTCCATCTCTGAGGGCTCATCTCTCGAGACACAAACAGACATCAGAGCAGAGATTAGAAGGTCATATACTGTAGAAACCAACTTCCTTGGTCGCAGTGATGCCTCCTGAGGGGGCTTCACGGTATAAAGGGTTACGCAGCTTTGTTCCTCAGACTACATCCATTACAACCTTAAAATCATTCTCATCTAGTTTTATAGCTCTGTTCAGTGCACGCTCTTATTAAAAGACGATATAAGGTGACAACTTTTTCAATGCATACGCTTTATGTGCCTCTATTGCACCTTATGGGGGATGTGAAATATTAATTAGTTCTGTCTTTTGGAATAACTGTGTTTAGATTGTTTTCATGCGGAGAGTATTTGGAAACAACGCTTCACCCTGTGGAGATTTATTGAGTTAGTATAGGAAAGAAATGAAACCACAGCTACAATTCAGAACCAGAAGTTCTGTATGTATCCAAAGGAAAATTTAATTATTTAAGTTGCCCTTATACATAGATGAGTAAGAATATCAATAGAAAGTACAAACAGAATGTAAAATAAATCTCAGTGTTTTGTCTGCAGCCAGGTTTGTGGGGGAGGTGAACAGTCACTGGTACAAGAGTCATCATCATATAATAATCATAATGATAGTAAAACTAATGTATTTTTACTCCAAGTTTTTTTATTGTTTAGTAATTTTCAGTGTTAACAGGCTCATATTATCTACACTACAGTTAGCCACCAGGGGGCGATTGTAGTATCTTAGGTTTCATATTAGTGAGACTGTCAGGCCGTCCATCATCATTAAACACTGTGTGGTCGGTTGTAGAAATAGTACCAGGAGAAATGCTTTCTTAATAAGATTCAAGCTGAGGAAACGTCACAAAAAGAGTCCCAAGCAGTAAGTTGATGCAGAAAAGCTTTGATGAAAAATGGACTGATAAGTATGTAATTTAAAGTGTTAACTTGTAGAAACACTGTACCTGTGATGTGCCTCATTTTGACCAAACTGTTAAGGCCCCTGCCAAAGACAGAGTCATTTCTTCTCTGAAATCTCAATACTTACATACAAGATGAACGATTAACCCGTCTTCATTTGAACAAAAGAGGAAAAGAAGAGTTTCTCTGCATGCAACCTGGTTGTTTTTGATTAAAGGCAGGCTATGGCAAAATGAAAAAAAAAAAGAATTTCAGGGGGCGTATGTTTCACTTGATCAAGAAATACATAAGCTATCAGTTTTTGTCCTCACTTAGTTATAGTTAGTTTGAAATTGTTAGGAGTTGTGCAATTGTGCTCTTATTCTTGAATACTTTCTACCCTTTGCTTAAAGTGGGTGTTACTTTTGAATACATTGACTGTTGGTTCAGGTTTCTGAATCTGGCACAGGTTTGCTATCAAACACAGGTTATTAAAAACAACATCCCTCACAAATCGGCCCCTCATTAAAAACACAATGAGAATATTACATCTGTGAGTTGTAACTGCCGGTCGATTTAAATGGGGTCAGTCGTAGAAGTTTTGTTGGTTGGTTTGGATGCCTTGCAGACGTTTCTCTGTAGAATTCTTCCAGGAATGTCCAACGAGGGAGTTGTACGGTAAATCAAAACATGCTGGGCGGGATTAAGAATCTCATTTGTTGAAGGGACCCCTTGGGATATCCCAAGAAGAGCCAGGACATCTGGGCTTCCCAGCTTAGCTTGAGAAACAGGCCAGACCTGAAAAAGAAGTGATGGATGGAGATTAAGGATGTTTCTGGCAACTGATTTCTCTGTATTTGAAATTAGACTCAAGGAAAAAAAAGATTACTCAGAAAACGGCAAAAATCAAAGACAATTAATCTAACATTGCTGAACAATGTCTACGACTTCACTGTGGAGCCTGTTCTCCAGCAATGAGCAGGGAACAGCAGATTACAGGATGAAACTGAAAAAATAAGTAATAATAACACCATCTTACACATTTATAATCCTCTTACACAAACAGCACTAACTGGCTGACGTGTCGTGATGGGGGCAGGCAGAAGTCTGTGCTCACTTACACGTGGTAGATCAGGATCTCAGAGCTGTGGCAGCGATTAATGAGAGCTACTCATTTGCAAGTGGCAAGTAGACTCAAAATACAATAAAACAAATGAATGAATAAAAATAAAAAAAGAAAATTGTGTTGTTACAAAACCACATTAACATGAAACCACCTAAAACCCGATTGGTAACGCATAACACCAAAAAGCATTACCTTCTTTACAGACTGAATTCAGTCTTTATACGTATTAGAAATACTTACACATTTAAATAAATATGTTTAAAGAAAATTTAAAAAATAAGTAAATAAAATAATAGTTCCTGACTTAATAGAAATAATACCAAAATAGTAAAATTATTATACATTTACTTTGTTTCTTTGCCATTGGTGGCCATAGAGAACTGGAGCACAACCATGTACAGTTTTTTTGTGAGGCTAACATAATGTGTGCCGGTCCAGATGCTAATGGTTTCTTGTTTATAGCAACCAATGAACCAAGGCGCCATAACTGTCTGACTGTAACATGTGACAATGTTAATGGAGCATGATGACTTTCGCTGATTTTCTTGGCGTTGTCTTTTTATTGCCTGTTTGCATTGCTGTAGCTGTTGTCAGCATTTTGTTTGCTGGACAGTCTTTATACTAACATTTACAAGCACACACACACACACGCACACACACACACACACACACACACACTCAATCAATGAGTCTGATCATCGTCATCTCGTGATGTGTTGCTAAATTTAAGCCGCCAGTTTTAATTAGGGTTAATATCATCTGCTGATTAGAGAACACAGGAAGACAGGAAGGTACAGATACACGCTGAACAGCACATCAGGATGGAGTCAATTTAATGGACTTGATTGTCACTGAATTGGATGCTGTTGAAATCTGGACCCATGGCAGCAATCTCACGAGCACACACATTTTTCTCGCACTTCTTAATACGAGAATAGGAAGTCTCTCACCCTGTAGAGGAAGTAGTATTAACAGCACTGGTCTTTTTCTATTTCACGCTCCAACCAAGTGTCTAACAATTTGCATCTCCCAGCAACACTTCTACATCTGTTGAGATGTAAATAGGGGGGAGAGGAAGCAGAGAGCGACAGGCAAGGTAGAGGGGTGGGAGAAAATAGTGAAGCAGAGGGGGGGAAGAATAACAATGAGATACACAAAAATGACACAAATAAGTGTGGAGAAAGGCTAGCTCATGCTGGAAAGGGAGGAGATAGAGACTGATAAAGAATACATGAGAAATGCAGAGAAGATATTTGATATTTTTATATTATAGATTGAGATTTCTGTTTGGATTGGCAACTTCTACTAGTTTTCTTTCTAAGTTTTAACCCGCTAATAAATTAATCAAAATCTTTTGTCAAGCAAACAGTCCAAACCAAGAAATGTCAATTTACTGACAAAGCAACACACCAAATCCTAGGGTTGGGTAGTGATCATTGAAATTTGAAGGATTTGTGGAGTTGATAAGACATGTAAGTTCAGGCAAAAGATTATTATGGTCCACAGTAGCAACCACTTGGAGATTTAGTGAAGCTTGGTTAAAAATGATAGGGGCTCGTTACCGGATGTAACATTTCCATTACACCACTAACTCGTACTTGGTAAGAGGATGAGCCCTGTTTATTCAATGTGCTGCAACCTCCAAAGGCTTACTTTTCTTGAGATTGTCGTCACCTTTTTTAATCTCCAAAAAACATGGATTCAACATCAGGGATAAAAAGAACCAGGATTAATAAAATTAAGACAAAATTCAACCAAACCAAATCCAATCCTATATTTAAGCTATAACCAGAAAATACTTTGCATGCTGAAATAAATCATTAACCTTTGAGAGTTTTAAAAGTAATCTTTTAATAATCATTGTTGCGGTTATCTACCACTTTTTGAATAATAACCCTAACCCTTACCTCTTCATCCCTTTATACTCCACTCACTCTCTTCTTACCCGTTTGTTGTGTTCGCAGGTTTCAACCAGCCGGTCTGGTGGAGAGGATTCAAGCTATCGCCCAGAACGTGTCCAACATGGCCATCAGGGTGGAGCAGATACTGCAGAGCAGTATGGTGCAGGGGAGAGGTAAGACATCCAACACCTTCAACTTATTGTTTTGACTTGCAGAGTTATTTTGTAAAGAAAGCAAAGATAGTAGCTGCTCAAACCATCATGTGAGGTCCATCAGTGTGAACCAACATAACTTTGCTTTTCCAGAAACAACTTTGTTATCAGTTAAAGCAGTTAATTTTTATCAAAATAATATCTTCAACATTTCTATTCAAACAACGTCATTCTAATACCCAGACAGTGATTTGGTTTTGTTTTAAAGGGGATGCACCTTGTTACCTCGCCACCTTTTGTTGAAATCACATCTTCATCTTCTACCTCATTGAAATCATTCATTCCCTAATTTCTTCATTTCATTACTCCTTCTTCACTGTAAAGTCAATTTTCAGTGTATGTGCACTTGAGACTCGAAAATCAAAATTCAGCTATTGGAGCTTAATATTGGAAAAATCTGACTTCCAAACATTTGTGATATCACAAATCTTGCACACACTTTAGGGTGATCCTTCAAATTCTAGTTTTAATGAGCACAGAGAAACTTCCAGTAGATCAATGTTGAGTTTTATGTGCAAACATTGAACTGAAAGAACAGGAAGAAAAAGATTGTTGATCAGTGATGGGAACTGTACAGATAATAAGCGTGACTTCATGTAAAGCAGTCACCTAAGGAAAAGTAGAGGTTGAACCTGCAGTGTCAGCTGTGTAGCACGAGCTAATTTTTATATATATTCTCGACAGGAATCAAACCCAAGCCAATTTCTCACCTTCCTTTTCTTTTGACGCCATTCTGGGGATGCTATTAGCACACCTATGTGCCTTTTACCCTCCCCACCACCACCACCCCCCGTACTCTCCGCACACCCAGAAGGAGAGAGGGGGGGTCGTAGGGTAACAGTGCTGCATCAGCACATTGAAGAGGCTTTGAACCCATGGGTCAGTGCAAATTATGCTGGATGGGAATGCCACCATGAAAACAGGGTCTTGTTACACAGTGGTAATTTTCAGCAGTTTGATACATGAACAGGAAACCCTGTAAAAAAATCAATGGGTCAGGCATTTGATACTTAACTAAGCATCCCTGCTCTGCCCTGACAGAGAGGGGACAGCAGGTTAACAAAGGGGATGCAGTTTGGTTGTTTTGCCAACAACAAGGAGGACACTATCCCCCCCAAAACCTCCTACTGCTCACAACTGAACTCCCTCTGATCCCTGGCAGAACACGCGAGCATGAACTCGCCCCGATGAGAGGTTGTCAAGTAAAACCAAACGATAGACAGGCAGTCAAAGATTCTTTCCTTTGTTGCTTGCTTCTTTTGTATAATTCAACTCCAAGCACTGCTGGGATCATGCACAGCTGTCAGCTTGTGTTGAGGCAAAACCTCAGCTGCTTTTAAGAGAATAGAAGAAGGCACACAACAGATTTACACTCACACACATACTGAATTAGAAAGAGGGGCAAATTCATTACCGGATATCAAGCATACTTCACATGATTGTCAAACTATGTATCTATATTACACTGCTAGGAAAGCTGACGTGAAAATGTGTGTGGCTGCAGCAGTATGTTAAAAATAGGTTATCAATGAGCCAGATGGTTTAGCAGTTTAAACCTGCCCTAATGAACTCAGGCTATAGTCCTCAGTGGTTACTAGTTTGACTCTTTGCCACAGCTTTTCACTGCTCTACAAATGACAGACATCTTTATGAAAGCAACAAAGGAATTTTCGATTTGTTTACTTTTTCTTCATGTGATTTCTGTCAAAAATCAGTCACTTAGTGTGGTCAAACACACTTTTTTTCATCATTACAGGCTGATGAAAAAAAGCTCACCCGTCCCTCAGGTGTCTCTTGATACCAGATGATAAGTGGTCAGTTTTCTGCAGTGTTACATGCTGAGTAAACATTAGTAAACTGCTTCTGACCAAGGGAAATGTTCTCCATTAGGGGGTGATATGGGCAAAATATATCTGGATGTTTTTATGGCAGAATTAGGCTCCAGGTTTTATCAGGAGTCTTTTTCACAGTTTTTTTTTTTGTAGCCTGAAGAATATTTCTAACCCAAAATACTTCTTATCCTGCATTCTGAACAATTTACTGCATCATTTTTTGTTTTCACTGCATCTCTCCTGGCTTTAATCCTGTCCTGTGTCCTCTAATGTGTTTTTGAGTGAAATAGATTCATTTAAAGCCGCCAGCTGTGAGAGTTGTTGAGTTTCTGCAAAATGTACAGAAACAGCACAAAGAGCTTTAACTTCATACTAGTAGCCTACGCACAGACTTAATATAGTTTTGTGTGACAACATAACTGGATGAACTTTGGTTTTATTTGTGAACTTAATAGAAAATTTAAATGTACACATAATTAAGAACATGCTTAATTTCAGCTCATAAATAATACACCATAAAGGTAAAAGCTGGGTGCTACATAAAAAGAGACACTGGCTTAAGAAGATTTATTATTGAGAAGATTATCTTCCTTTTACTTAACTTATTATCAGGTGAGTCAAATATCAGATAGTTGTAACTTTTAATATAGTTGAGTAAAAAATGTAATAGTAGACTGGGAAGTACATTTCTAGTGTCTGTTCATTTCATTTTTGATTTCCTGCTCCCATCCAGCCTTGTGTTTATCTTACTCTTGTACTTTTTTTAATCAAAACCTAAATATTCCCAAAGCTTAGACACCCACCCACCCACACACACGCGCACACATAGGCTGTGTATCGACCATTTTTATATTTTTATATTTTTCTCCTCCTTATCCTCCTCACTCACTTTTTCTCTTGAGGGTAATTGCCCAACTCTTTACAAGAGAATAAATGAGCGTTACATCTCCTTTTGTTTTCCCTCACTGCATCTGCAGGGGCGATGGCGCGCGCCAAAATGAAAACACTGCTACTTTCTCTAATCACAGATGAATTGAAACACTGCTGGCAGACTTTATTATCATACGGCTCAGTGGCAGTTTATTTATCTCGTGGTCAGGCATGTGCGAGAGGCAGCGACAGGAGAAAGAGAGACGTGATTAGAATTTCCCTCCCCTCAAGCACTGACAAGGCTTTTATGTTCTGTCTGGCAGGGACAGGAGTCAAGTTTTTATCTAGTTAGTTAACCACATTTACAATAGTTGCTTCTGTGGTTGCCAATGTAATCATATTTGTAGGCAGTGTGTGTCTTTGTGTGTGTGTCTCCAGTCCACAGAGAGAAGCCCCAGGGAAGACTTATGTGGAGAAATGTCTCTTTTTTCATTAGGCAAATGGAAACAGACGGATCCTAGAGAAGCAATTTTGTAGGTCCAGAGAGAAAGAGAGACAGAGAGAATGCAGAGATGGAGTCTGAAAGGCAGAAAACAATGAGAAATTAAAGCTACATTGGCTCCCTTCTGGGACAACACTATCCCAGCTTTCTGTCGCTCTGTGCCCCTCTCCTCCCTCACATCCTCAGCAGAGACACCGTTAACTAAGTCAGTGGAGCAATTAATGCAGTGAGTGTGGACTAAGTGAGCAGGCGTACTTGCTAGCATAACCCCGAGATGGTTGGCAGCAGTGGCCGATGGGCTGTGCTGCTTTGTCAGGGCCCACTGAATATTGTTCACTGCAGTCGAGCATGAATTAAGTGATGTCGCAAAGAGGAAACCACAGGGATTTATGGGTGCAGACACGCATAGTAAACACGGGGAATGATGACACTAATGATGATAGAGAAAGTGAATATTAACACAAAACGTCTACAGATGAGCAGAGACGAGTTATAAATGGGAGTGGAAATGAAACCCAGCAGCACTGAGGGGTTAACCTGCGTGAAAATTTATACCTGCTGTTATTTTTTTGATTTCAGAAACAAAATCTGAACTCTAATGCGTTTGTTCCATGAGACATGTACTGCTAAATGTGTTGACAGATAATGTTTGACATGTTGATTGCTGTTTTTCTTTTTCTCCCTGGATTTACATATTGCCGCTAACAAGTGAGCACAGTCAATACTCCTATAAATTAATGATTTTGGGATTTTGGGAAAAGCAAATGCAGGCAGCTTTAATTTCACTCACATGAGGACACGATTTATCATTTAGCTTGTTTTTGTCAAAAATCAATGTGGGTCTCCGAGTATACAGTGAATCTACTCATGCTTTATGCTTAATATAAAATCTAATTCACTCTGTCTCCACAGCAGTGAGAGATGGGACGTCAGGCCAGTGTGAGGTGCCAAGAGACCCCCGCTTCCCAGAGTGTCCTGGGAAAGTAGATGTAAGTGTTGATCATTTTGAATCTCTCAGCACAGTTTGTCTTTTTCCTATTTATTAACACCAACACCGCAGGTTGCTGCATGCATGGTTAGAGAATCAGAACCAGGAATCATAAAGTTTTCACTGTTTTTTTCCTTTTTCCCTGCCAATATCCATTCGGGTTGTATTTCTCAGTTATAAACTTTTATTGGAGTGGAGTAAAAAAATCTCTGCACGACCTTGAGGTTACTTTCTATTCACTTGAGAACTGCACTATGAATCAAGATTAAAGAATCAAGAGGTTTGGTAACAACAAGTTTCCTGGTGGTACATATTGAAAATGTTTTAATATTGACATTTTCAAATCAGGGCTATTACAGCCATCTTCTGAAGAGACAAAGAAAGTAAAATCACTCCTAATGCACTTCACACTAAGGAAAAAAAACATAACCTTGAGAACCATGAAATCATCAGGTCTCGGCTCATGTTTATGAGATAGGGACTGGATTCAAACTTGGCCTGATTTTCTTGTTTAACGGAACTAGATTTGCGTATGAATTTGAAATAATGTTGCATGACTTGTAAAGATCTGAGGTTGCAATTTCATTTTGTCGGATTTGAAATAAATTGGAGACACTTATCGAGCAATGAAGAAAAAGATTAAGACCTGGTTTTACTTCTGGAATCAAAGATGCAGGAAATCAGTGTTTACATGCACTAATCTGTCCGACTAAGATCATTGCTTGATTGTAAAGTCACAGCAGACAATCTAGCCTTGCCTATTTATGCATGCACAAGAGAGAATTGCACTTCTCACTCCTCTTTAATAGGGGGCGCTCACGCTTCATAAGTGCAGCTGTGTGCTACGTTGAAAGCTGAGATGAATGCAGCTGTAGCTATTTATGTTTCTATGAATGTATTTGCCACAAAGTTTGTTTGTTGTGTTGTGTTGGAGCACGGTGATCATATTTATCATCGACTTCTTCTTTCAGCTGAAATTTAGTCACACTGAGTGCCGAGGCGTACTAATACTCGCCGAGTGCTGCTGAATTCACAGCAATCTGTGTGAAGCAATATCTACTTGTGTCATCCGAGCTATGCTTAGTCTGTTCTCGGTCAGACTAAGCTGTTTACATGAAATTAAATACTACGATCTAGTGCTGACTAGAGCTCATAGTCCAATTCTTGAAGCTGCATTTGAACGTACTGAGTGTCATAGGTGGACGTGGCCCCACACATGCACCTTCTCTTAAACGTAACTGTGATTGGGCCACCGGGTGGACTTGTGTTACCTGTATGTAGAACATTTCTTTCATTTCTTCTGCTTCCTCTTTTCACCCTGTAGTGGATGCGTGCTCGATGGACATCAGACCCCTGCTATGCCTTCTATGGTGTTGATGGTTCAGACTGTTCTTTCCTCATCTACCTGAGCGAGGTGGAGTGGTTCTGCCCCCCACTGGCCTGGAGGAACCACAGCAGCCCCCCCACCCAGCATACACATCAGACAAAGGCGCCAAAGAGACAGGTGAGGGAAGCACTAAAAACCAAAAATAGTGCATCAGCATTTTAACCATCACCACAAGAGTGTTCCCAAAATACCAAAACATTAGCTGTGAACATCCAGCCTCAAAGCCCAAAAACAATTAAATCTTTAAAAATGAAATCTGTGATTTGATTTGATTTTTTACTCTGGTATACAAAAAAAACCAGAAAAACCCTGCCATTATTGAGGAGCAAATTCATGTTGGAGCTCAACAAAGACAGCTCAGTCTTGGAACAACAAGAAACTGAGAATCATTTATTCATGTCAACCCTCCCTGACAGCCAGAAAAACAAACCTTTATCAAATATGCTCTCCTGAAACTTTTTTAGAATTACCCAGAATTTTCCGCCAAAGTTACCAAAGTTTTCAAAGTTGCCAGTTGTCACGTCTTATCTTTTGAGTTGAAGTATCTCAAAAGAGTGAACATGACATCAAAAAGACTTTGCCTAAAGTTTCACGCACGCAATATGAGAACTGTTGATCGTTTTATTGTCCTTGCTATTTTTTTTCATGATTGGCAGTATTGTGTCTCTCTATTCCCACTGGAACACCTATTGATCATAATTGATCTTTGTGCTTTTGTCAGTGATAGAAATTGAGGCTACATTAAAAAAGCCCGCAGAAAAAATTACAGAGTTGTACACTTTGACGACTTGTTTTTGCTGTGATATCAGTGCTACAGGTAATTGCATGTTGTCAAAAAAAGGAATTGAAATTTAATAGAGAGTGAAAGGAAATTGTTCTCTTATGTATTGTGGCCTGTAAATGTATACTGTTTCATAGTTCTGTCGAGCATAGAGCCATAGAAAACGTTTCATCACTGGGAGCGTTTTTTGAAAGATGGTTTATATGATCCTGCAAAAATACCAAATGGATCACAAATGGAGAGTTGTGGTGTAACATCAAGCCATCCTGTTCCTGGGGTTTTATTTGACAGGACATATTAGAATACTGTGACACTGCTCATGATATTTTAACCTGATTTCATAACTGAGTTCTAAAACATGCCTGCGATATCTTTTGGTACACAAAAAAACAAAATCAAGATGATTCTGTACCTCAAGTTGAGAATTAATTCCTATTAAGTGGAACCATGGTAGCATTTTTCAGTTAAGCCACATTTTTTGTGCCAGTAAAAAGTCAGTTGTTTGTGTTCGTAAATGCAGCTCACCTGCAAAATTTTGAATAGTTTTTAGGAGTTTTGTACACTGTAAAAGCACCAATAAAGTTTTCTTTTTGTTATGTTGGGTCTGTTGCCAACACGTTGTTCACCAACTGCTCTTTGAACATGTTATTGTTCACTTTATTCACTCCAACATTAAACTTGGCTCAGGTCGTTTCACCGGCATAAACAAATGTCAGTATAGAACAGCTCTGTCTCCTGTTTAATTGTTTAAAGAGGCCAAAAGCACAACCTGACCTCGCTCCCAGACGCTCAGATCACCAAGGTCATGAGGAAACAACTCAGTGGGTCAAATTATTGCAGAATCAGGGCAGCTGTTCATTTAGAATTTCATTAAATATGTGAGGGCGGAAAATTGCCAAAGAATCCAGCTGGTTCTCATGAGTGTTTAATTCACTCCTTTCAGAGTTTAGTCTCTTAAACAGTCATAAACTTAGTACAAAAAGTAAGGGAATTTGTGCTTGGTAGATTATTTCTGTGCAGTGACAGTGTTTCTTGGAAAAAAAAATTGTATACCAATGTAAGGCCTGTTTTGTACGGTACATGCATTTGTAGGATGAGCAGTAGAGCTGAGTTTGTGGGTCACACTCATGAAAAATTTCTCCAAATCTTCTCCGCCAATGCCAAACAGCTCATTCTTCCACAGACTCGTGTTTGGTGCCTCTGGTTCTCCTCTGCTCTGTTTCTGCTGCAGTGGATGTTGAGTGTTCATCAGGCTCAAGGGGAGAGTTTTTAGTAAAATTATTTTAAGAACTGGCAAATTAAATGTTAGAAAAGTGTTCCATGAAGTAAACTTTTTTTTTCCTAACATGAATAAACATTTAATGAACTTGTAGATCCTCTCTCTGCCTTTAAACCTCCGTTAACTGTTTTTTGCAGGTAAAGAAGCATTGTTTAGCTGTGCCTCTGAAAGCTTGAATTATTAATGTTTTCCTGAAATAAAATGTAAAATGCACTTTCTCTGAACCATAAAATTACAGAATGATGTGGAGGAATTGGAAAATAGTACCTCCTAGTCAGGCAGACAAAAAAATAGAAAACATATTGTGCAACGTACTGCTTCTAGTCGGCTGCTAAAACTCAAAACAAACCAAAACATAATTTGTTCAAAATTAAAGTTCTGCCAAACATAATTTGTTTTTTTTCAGCATGATGCCAGTTTAGACTTTTACAAAATGAAAAGCTTCCCTGAATATTAAAAACTGCAGACAGTGATTAATTGAGCTTGTTCGGCTGTCAGCAGGAGGTCAACACATCAACTCCAGTAAGTGAGATGAGGAGTGCCAACAATCACACTCCACGTAAAAACTGGATTCAGAATTTTGGGATGGATAACATTACTTATCCGTGGTCAGACCTGGTTAACTGAGTTTGGGTACAGAAATTATGTTTCATTGCTCACAGTCTTTGACATCTCTGGTGTTCCAGAGTAAAGTGTGACCCTGTTACCTGGTGACTGTCAGCCGACCAATTAGCCGACTCATAACACGGCGTCATCAGTAACAGTCATGATCCAGTCAGAATTCAGTATAACTTGAGTCCACAGGTAAGTATCATTTCTGACATCCAACCATAGAATAATGAGTCGTTTTTGTGTTTTTTACAGTTTCAGTTTGGTGTTTAAATAACGCTAACTCCTCTAAATGAAGGAGCTTAACGCTGCTTCTGTAGCCAGGATGCATGCACAGCTTTATTATGATGTTGGTTGTAAAGCCACCCATCACAAAGTGATCATAAATGTTTTAAGTACCCATTAAAATGATGTGTGTGTTTTATTCATATGTGTAAAGCCCCAGCCTTTCTCGTTGCATGTTATTTATTTGCAGAAAGTGAGAAATTCTCAGGACTTGTAGCAGAGTGTCATTGTAAATGAAGGCCGATGTCTCCATTTTACTCTGTGACCCAAATTACTGAACTGTGTATAACAGTCTTCCTGTATCTTGCTCACAAACAGAGCTGGGCCAAGGTTGTTCTCAAAGGAGACAAGTTGCTTTTCAGAACAGCGGTAGCTGGAGAAATACATGCTGTTAAACCTTCTTACAATACTTTTCTTTGACATTGAGAAACTAATAGCAGAAGGAAAGGTTCTCCAGGGACACAAGTTTTCTTGAATGTTTCTTTTGCATACAAGCCAAGGCTTGGCAAAGATTGCATCATGTTGCAGAACAATTCTTCAAGAACGTCTACTGAGGAGAGATTTTATTCATTTGCAGAGGAGACAAAGTTACTCTCACATGCTAAGAACAGATTTACAGCACAGGTTACATCATCTGAAGAATATAGCTCAGTAAAACTGTCCTACTCTCTGAGAAAGTATCCAAGCTTTGATGGATGAATCACAGTATTGAAGGTACTAGACTTCATAACTGATTGTGAAATAGTCTCACTTTCATATATATTCTTGTCCATAATCCACAATTCAAAATGAGATTATCAGCACTAAATCTATTACTTTCAAAGGCTATTTCTAAGTATTTGTGGTCGGGTCAGAGTTTTGCAGGAGAACAGGAATCCATTTATAGCACAGACAGAAAGTTAACCATATGACACAACACCAGCCAGCAAAGTTAAGCTGTAAAATAAAATCTGTCTTAGATATCTTGGATTCATTTTGAAGTGATGTTGGACACTGGAGCCAAACTGCCAAAAATGAAAAGGAGCTCAGAGCAGAAGAAAGCTCAATAGGAGAGCACAGGCTAAAACACGGGTTTACCTGTTTGTGATGATGTTCATTCCAACCCACATGTAGCACACTGGCGTGATCTGTTCAAACCTGAGAGTCTATCAGTAAAACAAAGAGCCAGGTTACATTTGCTCTGCTTGGTGAGGTTGGAGTTGGTAGATGAGCACTGGTAGGACATAACCATAACCAGACATATTAAGGAGCACTGAGCAGTGAGTAGCACTAAACAGTCTGCTCAACTCTAGATACCAAACTACAAACAATAGCTCTCCTTAACTACTAATATAATATTCACCTTGTCACTTTGTTCCTGGGAAACAGATATCTTGATCAAAAAACAAAAAAAAAAGTAGTGTTAATCAGAAGATCTGCTCTACAATACAAATGTATGTATTGGCAAGAGTCCTGTCTTTATGACAGTGGGTGATGGTGCTCATGGAAGGCAGAATCTTAATCCTGGATAAACTCAGCAGATTCAGGCCAAAGGTGTCAATGTAATCAATGCCAAATGGATACTCCTTACAACAGCTCTAGAGAAAACTGATACATAATTTTACCACATGAGAAGACAGAAGATGAACACAAGTTAATGTCTTCATAGCTTACAACATAAAGATCGAACACCTTTCATAAACTTTATTCCTCTCTTTCTTCATTTTCTATCCATTACTCTTCCAGGCTGCCTTCCGCACAGACCTCTCTGTCCTGCTGGAGCAGGTGGGAACAGGGAAGGAGTCCCTCAGCTTTATGAAGCGAAGAATCCGCCGACTCGCACAGCAGTGGGCAACAGCTGCCAACCGCCTGGATGTAAAGCTGGAGCAGCGGTGGAGGGACCAGAAGAAGGTGAGAGAAAGAAAGAAAGAAGCCTATTAGAGTCATAAAATGTGAAACAAAAACTCACAATTTGCACCTGACTCTAAGAGCTTAATAGTGCCATCTTCAGTGTGTCATAACACTCAACAAAAGCTCACACTTAAAATCGAGGAGTCAAGGTTAGCTAACTGCTTTTTTCAATCAGAGGTGAAGGCAAAGAAAACTGTTTTTCACTAAAGCAGTTGAGCATAAAAAGCCATATTTTCTTGAGGGTTCTCAGACTGATTGAATGTGGGTGACAAATGATAGAGGAGAGTAATGATAGGTTGTCATTCATTGCTGCCTCCTGCATTCTTCTTCTGTAAATACTGTGTTACTGTCATTATGCAGCTTCCTCTAAGCTGTAAAGTGCAGAATAAGACTCGTTGTAGCTGGTGCTGAAGCAGCTCAGTATGAGCTTGTGCGTGCCAAAAGCCCAGTGTGAGGGAAACACAGAAAGGGATACAAGGTGAGATGAGGGAGATGGAGTGAAAGGATGAGGAAGTGGTGATGATGATGAATAGTGGGGATTATGATAAAATGCCAGGGATGCGCCAGCACCAGAGGGGAATGGAGATAAAAAAAATGGTTGGCAGAGGTGAGGTAAGTTCTGTGGAGTATGGATTAAGAGAGGATTGATGCAGGTGAAGAGAGGATTCTCAGACGAGGAAGAAACAAAGACCAGACGGCTGAGGCTGCTATTGATGCTGAGTATTTCATTAAAAACAGGATTTATTATAAAACTAGTGGTACAATATGAAGTCCTTCTTCTCCAAATGTCAGTGGAGACTGTGTAATTAAAACTTTTGGAGAAACTTTTTCGGCTGCCTGTAACCTTTCACTTTCCAGCCTCTTTACCTACTTTACATTTCTCTCACTGCTCCGCTTGTAATCAGTCAGTTATGAAAAAGAGCGATAAATGAATGGGTTGATGCGAGTAGGCAGATTGTGCTCAGATTTCTCTCACCCAAATGTTCCTGCGTGCCCCATCCCTCTCTAAAATAAGTTAACAAGGGTGGAAATAGTTCTCTGTCATCGAGATGGATGTTCTCTTTTCGTGTAGTGCACCGAGGGGATTTGTTATCCTCTGCGGTGGCTCTGTGGCTGCTTGAGCAGCCTTTATGCTGTACAACGTGCTGCTGCTATCTCAACAGCAGATGTCCTGGCGTTAGCAAGAGTTAGCCTTGGCTGTCAAAAGCTGTTTATCACAATAATTAGACGCTGAAGTGAAAATGGGTGTCTGTCTGTGTGGGTTTGTGTGTATTTGACTGCTTATTGGATATCTCTTCAATAGAAGCAGAATCTCATACATTTTATTTGGGAATTTAATCTCAGTGTGCACCAATCAAATTGACCATTTTTGACTGCTGCCCTCAAAGGGAGACTTGTTCTCATTTATTTAAAAGAAGCACTTACTCTAACACGTAGAGGGAGCACAATGTTGGATTTTAATTAACTCCAACCTCAGTAAGAACATTGTTTGATGTGAATGCTCTCTGGCCTCGCTCTCACCTAACATTTCTCTTTACGGAAACTCATTGCTTCCAATACAAATTTGAGCATTCTGCATGAGTGTGCGGTGTTTTCCAAATCCTGAGGGGCTCTGTTGATTCAGCTCTGTTTCCTTGTTTGGCTCTCTCTTTGAGTGTGAGAGAAGTGGATGTTTACCCAGAAAAAGAATAAATTAGCAGAGCAGAGATGGTGAGCAAGGCAGGAGAAGGGAAATATGAAGAAAAGCAAGTCGACTTCTTTCAACTGTCAGCAGCAGGAGCTAATTCTTCTGGGTTCTTTTTTTTTTTTACCTCCAAATCACAGCCGAAGAGATTTAAGCACAGTCAAATATATTTGAGATGGATGCTTTTGTATGCAGAGTGGCGCTGTGAGTGAAGCAGAAGCCTGCTTTAGATATTCTTGGAAATCTCTTTTATTTTTGTGACTAATCTGTCTATTTCCACAGAGCTTGTGGAGTTCAAAAAGAATACAATCAACCTTCACATCAAAGGAGACACATTGAGCTAAGCTGTGGCATAATGGAAAGGTTTTCAAGAGATGATTGTGCACGTTCAAAGACACTGACCACATCTTGTTCACCTCCAACTGCGTTCTCTCTGCATGTCTGCTGTTACTTTGAGTATCCTAGTGAGTGAATTTGTCTCAGGGAGTGTTCGTGTCTGTGTGTGTGTGTGTGAGTGTGTGTGTGTTTCATGCACATTCAGTGTGTTTGTCAGCATATGCCTAACTGCTCATCTCCCCTCTCCCCGTGTCTGCCCTCCTGAGAGTAAATTGACCCCTGACTGATGAAGTGCAGACAGTGTAGCGGACTAATGGGATATGGAAAGTGAAGTGAGTAGTGATGAAGGGGGGAGCATGGGGGGGATGAGGGAGGAAAACTTTCGGAGGGGCGCAGAGAAATGTGGCAGGAAGAAAGAGACGTGAGCAGAAAGAACGAGGCAAAAAGTAGACCAGAGGAGTAAAAGTAAAGATGATGGAGAAGGTGAAACTGAGGGTAGAGTAGAGATGGTTGGCAGTGCCAGCTTGTGTTGACAGCTGTGGGCCACAGAGTCACACACTCACACACTCACAGCCAAACGTATCCGTGCGAAGTCCTGTGCTAACAGATGCTAAAGCAGGCATTAGCATTCTCCTGTCGTTAGCTTGTTAGCGATGAGTGGAGTAGAGTGGAGCGGTGGAGTGCTTCCACATATTGAGAGCCACTTGCTCTGGTGTGTGTGCACCAAGGACTTTCAAGGATTTTACACACACACACACACACACTCATATTACATGAAACATCCGTCAGATCAAACATGAATCCTTATGCTTATCCCAGTTACATAATCCCAAAAGAAATTCTTCAGAGACGGACGGTGTTTTAAAAAGACCTTGATTTGTGTGTGAGAGGTGCTGTGTGAAAACACACACCCAGCAGACGCAGCATTACAGACGTGAGTGAGATCTGTGCTCGTAGTTGTCATGCTCCTCTGTGCGTCTCAGCGGGTTTGGCAGGTCTTTGTGTTCAATCCCCAAAAGATGCTAAAAGTAGTGAGCAGCTTCAGATCCTTTCGAGAATCCCCTCAAGCTGACAGCAAATGCGAGAGCGTTCACACTGAAGACATGCAAACATCCACGCACACACGGAGCTCATTGATGTTTGTCAGTGTGAAATAAACGTACGCAAACAAACAGAAGCGAACAGCATTCATACTCCATCATCAGACGCACGCCATCTGGGAGCACCATAAGTCCACTGTATAAAGAGCCCCACTTTTGTGTATGATCAGACTCCCGTGGGAGGCAGCTGGCCGTGATAACAGGACTTTATGGGGAAGTAGAGCCACAGCTTTAGAGTTTCTCCCTGGGATCTTTTGCTGAGCTTCATTTACAAGTGAGTGTGTGAGAAAAGGTATGCAATGGTATGTTAGTGGTGATGTTGAATCACCTGCCTTTGTTTGCACCTTGTTCGAGCTTTTGATTTTCTCCCTCCATGATATAAAGAGAATGCTCTGATGTATTTTCAGGCTTTCTTACTGATCCTCGGGATGTGTAAGGTTTGTGATTCTGTATGGAGAAAAACCCTTGACCTGAGGTTTAACTTTCACTAGTGTGAGCAGGAGCAAAGGCAGAGTGATCACATCATGTCAAATCAAACTACAAGAAACAGTTCAGAGACTGTAGATTCTGCTTGTTGACACCAAAGACTGTGGGGTTAGCTTTTGTTAGCATATTGGTCATATTGGTAAACAATGTGACTAAAACCGATCAGATAAGTGGGAGGCACCGTCTGCAAAGCTGGCACCTTTGTGTCCGATGAAAAATTTAATGTCTCAAAATCTACACTGAACTATAACTAAGATTGTGAGGCATTTATATGTTTACATGAGAGACCTGTATGTTTTTCTTTTCATTATAGCATGTGGTAAGGCAGTATTGTGGTAGCTCATTTCCAACTGCTCAAAATAAAAACAAAAAATTTAACTTTGTTGAGAATATTTTTCACATTTCACATAAGGTCAGAATTTTAAGATAAAAAGTCAAAACTGTGAGATTATAAAGTACCAATTTTGAAATGAATTATTCAAAATTTTGAGAAAAAAAGTAAAACTAAAATTTGATTTAAAAAAGTCAAAATTATGGGGGGGGAAACATCTAAATTATAAGAAAAAAAAACAAAATTCTGAGGTAATATATTGAAATAATGAGACAAAAAGTTCAAAAAATTACATCAAAAGTTTAAATTTGGAAAAAAAATAAGGTCAAATTAATGGGAAACATGTCAGACTTTTTAGATAAACAACATTTTGAGATTAAAAGTTAGAATTTTGAGATAAAAACTCAAAATTTTGATTATTTTATTACATTATTTGACATTTTTTCCACAACACTTAGACTTATACATTATGTGTGCTTACAAATGAGAAAATATTCCCTACAAACAGAAAGGAGTGTTTTAAATAAATATATGGGTTGGTTGGGGGTCTCTGGGTTTTTGGAATATGGTCACCCTAACTTTTGGATGCTGTGGGACTGTAACCCCGAACCCTAGCTTCCTTCTAAAAAACAAGGTTGTATACATAAATCATGTTATATTAACAAAATCGTCTTTTAATTTGTTTTCTTACATATTTTTGTATCCGGAGTTAGTGGCTGCACAGTAAGTGGAATAATGTGTGGTTGCATATTAAACAGCACTTTAACTCTACTCCAGTCCAGAGGATTTAACGTTTGCAAATGAAGATAAATACAGCCTATCAAAGAGGAAGTGAAATCCCTCATCAGTACTCTGATCATGGGCACTACTTTCCAGTTATGTAAAGCAGCCTCATCCTTCCTTGTATAAACTTTGCATTCTTGTTTGGATGCGGGTTTTATTGAATCCAGTCCAGACTTATTCAGCTCTCTTCCTGCGTGTTTGTCCTCATATTTATTTAGCTCGGCTGCTGGTGCTGCTGCCAGAGTGTGAAATTCGGCTCCTTCTGTCTCCTGAATTTTGTGTTTGCCAGTGTTTGTGTGCTACACTCTCACCAACACCACAACCGCCACTGAGCCAAGAGAGTGAAAAGCACTGGCGCCACAGATTCTCACTCTTGCCATCTGCCACCCAAACTGTAATTAAATTTCACTTATCTTTTTTATGAAGCAGAAGTTAATAGAGCAGGCTTATTAAATCAGGGGACTTTTCACGCCAGCTGGAGTGTCACTCGAGCCCAACTCTGCCGCACACGCACCATTGTCTTGTGTTTTATACGCACTTTGCACATGTTAACTCCAGCATCAGTCGACTGATTTCTGCAGATGTGCTGCATTTTCTCTCCCTATGCAAAGCAAAATCATATCATTAAGCATCACATTCTGGAGTTTGTCTCTCTCTTTTACTGAAAGACAGTTTACTCCTGGCTCTGAAACACTTGAAGTGAAACTCACATTCAGTTTTGAGACAGAGACAGAAACTTTCTGGCAAACTCCACACACTTGGCTTAAAGCTTATTTCCATGTTGCATGGAGGTGTTCATGCTGGGTTAGTTAATCAGGATTACTCAGCAGAGCAACATTTGGAAACGGTTGTGTTTAATCTGCTGTGAAAGGCAACGTGTTGTTCATTTCTCGGTATGAAGCACTAATTATGCAGCAGCTTGCTGGACATGCATGGTAGGACTGCACACTAAAAGTTGTATTACACTCAGATATCTAGTCTGTGATTATTCCTACACATGCATAACATGATGTTTTAAAACAAAAGACAACTTTTCCACTGAGGATGAGGAATTAGTTACAGCAATTATCTGCAGAGGCAGACAGTGCATAAGAAATGAGCTGTACAGTAAAGTCCAAAATGATGGATTTCTACTTCCATTGAGGCGTGAGGGGATAATTCATTGGGGATTTCAAAAGAATTACTTTTCAGTTTCCATAATTTTCCTTTGGAGGAGTCTGAAACTCTAATGATTCTAATCCTCAAACTCATTAAAACAGTTTGCACTGCCAGAGCTTAACTTTCAAGGAGCTTAACTTTACACGGTATGCACACATCTATAAATATTGTAACTGCAATGAGATTGAATTTAATCTACTTTGGAATATACACACTTTACATTATTCAGATAGAAATTGCTTAAAACCATCTGGGCATTATGTCCCTGCAATATTTCATTCTGACAAATTGATGCTGATTCATTTTGAAAAACTGTCGTTTTTTCTAAAGGATGTGCTTTCAGGAAAACAGTTATTTAATAATCTATAGCTTCCACTTCAAGAAACTAGAACCAGGAAGACATTATTAGTTTATAAACTGTTTAAGGCTATACAGTGATTATACTGTATAAGCGTGTGGCTTAATGGCCTTGGGAAGACTTTGTAAATGATCTTAAAATAGTCTCACTTTTATTACACCCCTAATCAAAATTGTATGACTAGTTGAAAAATTGCACTTATTTACATTTTTGAGTGTTGGATCTTAAAAAGGTTGTAAGTAGAGTTTCGAAATGCAAAAAGAAGACATGGGAGTGAGAGAAATGAATTGAGCAAACAAATAATTGCAAACAACAATCAATGTGAAATAGGCTGTTTAGTTGCTGATCAAAAGTTTCAAACGAAAGCTAAACAATAATATCATGTCAGTAATGCTGGAAGCCATCAGGACCTTCAGGGTTCAGTTATTTCTTATTAGAAAACAAAACTTTCTTTCACCTTTCAACGTTCCATGTTTGGTGCTTTCTTGCAAAGTCTAAATGGGTGATTTTGTGGTGTTGACGAAGAGGCGTCTATAGATATTTATTCATTCTTAAAGCCAAAGGGATCCTCTGGCTCTGACTTTTTTGCTCTGTAATCCTCAGGATCTTTGGAGAAATTCATAATCTGTCTTACTGCATCCAATCTCAGCAGCAATGGCATGTCACAAAACGCCAACTTTGTGCAATTTTTCAACTGGTTTTAAAATACCGATCAGGTGTTTATTTGTGTTAGGATTGTATTTTCCTAACACAGAAACACAAACAAACATTAATAATCTCAAGTTAGCCAATCTTTTTGGAGGATGGACCTTTTTTTAACATTTATACAAATTTTAGGGAGCTATCACTTACACTCTAAAGAAATCTAGAAAACTTTGCTCGTCATGTTTTTTTCCATTTCAACATTACTACAGGAAAGTTCTTCAGCAGTTGGTGAGAACAACATTTTCCAAACTAACTGTCTTGATGGCGAGGACTACAACAAATTCAAGACACATGATATTCATTTTTTTCTGATCTTTGGTTTTCATTCTTCATCTTTCTTTCTCTAGATCCTGGTTCACGTCGGCTTTCTCACAGAGGAGTCAGGAGATGTTTTCAGCCCCAAAGTGCTGAAGGGAGGTCCTCTGGGAGAGATGGTCCAGTGGGCTGATATCCTCACCGCGCTGCATGTTTTGGGACATAACCTGAAAATCTCCATGTCTGTCAAGGAGCTGCAGGGGTGAGTTACTGTTGGCTTAAACCACTGAGTGCTTAAGTGCTGAGCCTGTTAGCTTTAGCAGTTATCGAGCTAGTGATAAAGGACACAATAAAGGGCCAGCAACAGTTTTAATCCAGGATCAACCTCTATCTGAACTAGTATTAAGAGAAGGTGAAAGTGATGTTTTTCCAATTGACCGCGAGCGTCATGTCAATAAAAGAATCATTTAGAAGTGGACATGTCCACTTTAATAACTCAAAGACTGAACATCAGTAGGGGTCCGACAATTTGAAGAAGGGTGTGGCATTAACCATTTCTTATTTACTTCTTCGAACACCTGCCCATGTTTTAACACGCTTATTCAATGGGTTACGTAATGTCTGCAAGGAAACGACCTCTAATGAGAGGTTTAACTTAAAAACATGATCTTTTACAGCCTCTGTATTATTAATGTGCACTTGCACTCCCAAAGAGCGCATTAAAAATGTGTAGTAAAACATTGTGCTCTAATTACACCTCACTTCCACTTAAACCAAAGAGCTACGAGGGCCCTAAGGTGCTGTTGATTTATCTGTTGCTGCATTGATCTTGTATTGACACACTCCTCCGCTTCCTGTCAGCGTGTCTGCACTGGTGTGCGTCTCTTTATCCCCTGCGTCAGCATGCTTGCATGTTTTTGCTGACTGTTACAGCAGTGGAGCCAACACACACACACACACACACACACACACACACACACACACACACACAAACAGCAGAAGCAAGGCACAGACGGATGGATGGATGTAAATCCACCCTGTTGGAAGAGATCCCCCAGGCTTGTTCTGTCCAGTCTCTAACCTGATGGCCGAGGCTGAATAAATCATACAAGTTGTCAGGCTCCCATGAAGATGGATGACTTATACTGAGCACTTAAAATTATGCATTCTCGGGGTATTAACTTGAGCAGATGTCTGAATCACACTGTAGACGTGTACGTCTTTGTTCAGCCTTGATTGGGGTGATTGTCTTTGTCTTTTTGCCATCATTGATCACTGGGGTGACACATGTAGAGAGTATAGATCAATATAATGATGTCGGCAGAGACCCCGCTGTACTCTTTTACACTGTGCACTACCTGCGACAACTCCTACAAATCATAGAAGAAGTATTGTATTGACCCCCAGCCTTTGGCAGTCATTCTGTAGACATATAACACCTCTGCAGGGAGGGAGGAGAGAGAGGGGGAAATCTGCAGGATTTTTATTTATAAAAAATGAGTTTGGAGATGGCAGGGACATCTACTAGGCTGGGTTCAGTTGTCAGAGTGGAAATAGATGGCAGGATCGTTTTTACTGTGTGCATGTCGCTGCAGCA
The DNA here is from genome assembly GCA_008086565.1 of Thalassoma bifasciatum. Lineage (NCBI taxonomy): Eukaryota > Metazoa > Chordata > Actinopteri > Labriformes > Labridae > Thalassoma > Thalassoma bifasciatum. Next base: position 63,552 of record RPOG01000448.1, read on the forward strand.
TCTTGGGACTTCCTTTTTTAAATTGGCCTTCCTCACAACCTGACCTGTGATGTTTGGGAAAGTGGCAGCCTAATCTAACATACCAGCATGAGGGATTATTGTGCTCACCTCACTCACATGGAATGGCTTTGAAAGGGGAAACAGCTTTTAGCTTTGGATTACTCTGGGATGCAGTCTGAGCCTTCTGTAAACTGCAGCTGGATCCTGACTCAGTCTTTTATAAACACTAGTGGGAAAAAGCAGATTGGCTTTGCCTCCTGATGTCAATCTTTACACTTGGTTCCCTGCAGAAAAGGTGAACTTCTTGTTTTGTTCTTAAGCATGTTGGCTGTTTGTGTGTTTCAGCAAGACAAACAAATGTTTGTCTGGTAAAGATTTTCTTTTGTTGGATAAGGGATTTTGCGCTGGGATTCTGGGTTTTCGCTTCATTTGTTCCTTAGTCTGTCAGAACATTGAGTACCCTTTTACAGCAAAACTTTTTTAAGAGAATTGAAAGGAACAGCATTTAAATTGGTTATTTCTATACGCAATTCCCCAGTATCTGTGGTCTGGTCAAACTTTTCCAGAGAAGACAAATCCATTTACTGCAAGTAGACTGTAGGTCCCTCCTGTGATACTATCCCAGCTGGAAAATGTAAGCAGGGTTTTTTTGTTTGTTTGTTTTTTTGATGGATGTTTTGAATAGGAGTCAAACCGTCAAAAAGAGAAAGGACAAAAAAAAGCAGAAGAAAGCGTCACAAGAGAGTGATGAAGCACAGGCTTAAAGGTGGTTGAGCTGTTCTATGAGAAAGTGATCTGGTAGATGAGTGGGTGGGCAGATGAGCACTGGTAGGACATAATTGTGAATCACTAATATTACACATTACTGACACGTCTCAAAGCACCAGGCTGTGAGTAACACTCACCTTCTGGATACTGAGTTTACAAAGTTTGATGGTTGTCACATTTCTGACAATAGCTCTACGTGACTATCAATAAACACACTATCTTGTCATTTTGCATCCAGAGAAAAGTTGTCTTGAACAAAGACTCATGTCTCTAAAACAAGTGAATGTTTTGACAAGAGTCTCATCATTATGACAGCAGGTGATCATGGGAAATGGAGTCTTCATCATAGGATGACACAGCTTATTCCTTCCAAAGATGCTGCTGCAATCAACGCCGAACAGGGAGTTCTCACAGAGCTTTTAATAAATATTCATCATGAGTTTCCCTTGAAGAAATGCCATGGTGCTAACACATTAAGCATCTGGGCTATGATTAACATTTGACACAAAATACCCTGAAAATCCCTCACGCAGATGTTCTCTCTGGATGTTCTGCTGATATTGGTTTGATAGATTTCTAAGCCACAACATTCCCTGCTAATAAGATGACAGAAAGATTCAGTGACACAGTATCCTGTTTCCTTTTTTGTTTTGACTTTAAAACTTAATGCTGTAGTCTCTCTCTCTATAATTGTGTCTGAGAACCACAGTATTTTACAGCCATTAATTTCCCTACCAACTTAAAATCACTTGTGCATATCATCGGTTATAAAAATAATGACACTGCAGCTCTTAATTTCTCCTTTGTCTCCCCCCAATAAAATGAAAGACGTCTACCAAACACAGGCAAGACATTGACTTGTTTTGTTTGTTTTTCCCTGAAGACAGACAGGTAGAAAGATAAACAGACCCGACAGAAGGGCAGACAGACACAGAGATGTAGCCAGTTACAGTCCAATAGTCTGACAGTCTGTACCCACCGGCAGACTAAGACAAACAGAAACAAACAGAAATCACCCAAAAGAGGTTGCTTTGTGGAGTCCAAACACAGATTTGAAACTTTTCTGATATTTTTCTTTGAGCAACATCGACCGAAACTAAACTGAACAAAAAGCACCTCAGGTCCACCCACTTCCTCAAGTCCAGGAAGGTTTATGTGTGCAGAGTTTGCTCTCATTGCCACAAAAGAGATGCTGTAATTGGCTGAGGAGGACACAAAGTGTTCTGTAATTGGTCGCAGAGGGAATGATTTGGGCTAAATGTTTACTGTAGATGACGTTTATACCCTGGTTTGTAGTTTCCAGACGATGAGCTCAGGCTGCTGAACATCATTCACCAGTGACGCACATTTAGAGAGCAAAGGGACTCGTGAGCACACCGTGTCCTTTAGGCACTAGTTGAGATTAAGTGTAAACGCGCAAACACATCTTCAATTGGTTTAATTCTTGGTTTAAATAACTTATACGGATGGGAACTAATCATCTTTAGATGTCTGTTTTTATATTCTCTCTACATTACTGTAGTGACTGTGTTGTTGCGTGGCCTACAGGGCATAATGAAACAGGGAATCGTTCAGTGATAAGCTGCCTTCGATGTGCCACAGAGGATGCTCTGCCGAGGCTGTCACTGCACAGTCAGATGGGCTGATGAGACAGTGCGTACGGACAAGCCTTCAGGGGAGGAAGAGGAAACCGCAAAATGCTGAGTTGACAGCCATTTGTGCTGGGAGTCTGTTTATTCAAATATGAAAGTAATGGTTTGTTTCCTGGAGTCTGAATTCAAACCATTTGTTTTCATATTTTTGTTATCCCTCACTCCTGCACGGAGCAGAAATTAACTGGCTTCAGAGCGGAAGTAATTACTACAGATTTTTCCATCTCCCCACATCCGCTGAGTGAGCACTCTTCAGGATCAGGGCTTCCCGTGGACGATGATGTAAATGAGTTTTATTTTGGTGCCAATTTGATTGTTGAGGCACCTGAGATGTATTGGTGTGTTAAGAAGAAAAGACTGCAGACTCCGGGGGTTTAGCAGTAGGTGTAATGATGGATGGTCAGCAGCTTTTGCCTTATTCCGTCAACACTTGAAAATAAGAGTAGAAACGTCAAGAGTACTAAAAGATGAAAGACACAGGAGGGCACGGAGGTGGACTCTGTAATGGTCTGCAGCATGCAGGAGAGAAGAAGCACATATATTATCTCCTTTTTCAATATCACAGTTTTGTCTGCTGAATTGACATGTTGAGTCGGCTTATTCCTTTGTTTGTGTTGCCTCCATCTCCATAAGCTCGTTTACACCTGAAATCATCATCCAGATTGAGTAGTTAGCGGGGGGAGCTTCATAAAAATACATTTGAGGACATCAAGAGGTGCTTAAGTGTTCTTTGATGCACATTTCTGGCCTTATTTGATGATTTTTATGTTTCTTTTGACCATAATGTCACGGTAAAGTGTATCTTCAGTGCCCAAGTGCTCATCATTTGGCTCATAAGAGCCCCCCAAAAGTGCTCTTCTGTGGGCTCTATGAGCACCCAGGTGCCTTTTGGTCATCCACAGAGACACGAGTCCAAGAGCTTCTCAAGTGTGAGATACAAGAAAAGAATTAGCCCCAATTTACAAAAGTGAGCCGGTGACTTACTCCAAACTTTCACTTTACCTTTTGTTCGTTCACGATAAGAAGGAGTTGACAAGTAGCCCTGAAAATGTCTGTGGATGTCGGAGCACAGTGGTTTTTTTTAAATAATGTCTTATTATTTACAATTTACAATATTTTTTCCGTTCTTGATGTCTTGGTTTTGTAGCCCAAACACATTCCCTTCCTGTGCCTCCCCCCATGCTCTGGCATGCCAGCGCTGGGGGCCAAGAAGCAATCAAGAAAGATTCATGTGCCATTTTCCAAACTCAAGCATAAGAGGAGGTAAATGTTGCAAACTCTTAATCTTAAAATGTGTTAAAACAATTTACTATTAACTCGAACTTCGTCGTGGTTGTGGGCTGAAATAAAGATGCTTAAGCAGTTTTGTAAACAGCTAGCAAGCCCAAAACTTCAAAAATAATACTTTGATCCTTTTTTTGCTTTGAAAAATGAAGAAATATTCATCAGTATTTGTCAAAACACGACTATTACACTGTATAAGAAGCCTTTTTTTTTTTCTTTTTTTGAGTCCCATATTTCACTGTAACTCCGTTTATTCCACAGACTGAACCCTCCGTTCAGCATAAATCCATCAGTTAGTGACATATCAAACCTGCAACGAGGTATGTGCTGAAAAGCAGGGCATGTCCAGATGTTTTAGACTGGGGTGCCCTGACCCATTTATGCAGAAGTGGGCATAAATAATGTGAGCCTACGCTCAATAAATAGAATTTATATTCACTTTTGATATGTTAAAAATACAGGATTACAGGCTACAACTTTAACAAATGATAATAATACAATTTTGTTTGGCCAATTTTGACAAATTGGGTAGCACTAGTTAAGTGATGCAGCGTCTACAGTGCACAGACTTGGTGAACTGTAGTGCTTGTTAGATAAATAACAGCCCATTTGAAAGTCCTAATGTAACTCTTCCTCCCATGGCACATGGAACGATATGAACCGGTATATTAACCGGTTCAGGAACAAGATTATTTTGTTCTAACCGGTTCAGGAACGTTTGTTTAGGGGTTGAACCAAAAAGTGAAAACGTTAACTAAAACTGTTTCTGTTCGGAACGAAAAAATTCTGGTTCAAAGCCCTGCACAAGAGTGTCCTGCTCAAGACCAGCAGCATCAGGTTTTAGCAAAGTAACCAACAACCAACACATGATTAAAACAATGCCAACGTATTCTAGATCACATAACAGATAGCCATCAGTCAAGGTATCTACAAGCTGGTACATCTTCCTCCAGCACCTTCAGACTGCTTTTAAAAACACCAAGGGACCAGGAAAGTCTCCTTCAAGCAAATTACAGGTTGCAGACGCAGTGCACCTAAAACTCTCTTACTTCAACATGTAGTTTGGGGACAGAGAGCCAAATAAAGTTTCATTACCGGGTCACCAGACAGACTATAGCTTCCAGTATTTCTTAAATGAATTGTATTGCACTATCAGGAGGGACACAATTGAAGTACGGCCTTGTAAATAAGCTTTGATTCAGTCGGTGGGTTTACAGGCCAGTCAAACTGAGCATACAGAGAGCAGTGATGAGTTAGAGACTTAAGGCAACTGTTTACAAAGGTAAACAGCATTAAGAGAATGAACACACCAAGATGATGATGCATTTATGAAACATCATTTAACGTGGTTAGAGTTTAAGAAGTGGTCAGATCATTCAAATGTTCTGCACTGAAGGTTAAATCAGTGCCATTAAACCTTTATGTGTTTCTGTATGTCACTAAAAGATAGACCAGTCATTATTGTTTAACTGTATTTGAGTTTATTTTTTACTTTTTGTTTAGCCTACAAAATTAAGTTTCAGAACTTGTGCCATTTTACCTCTCATATGCCATTACATACCTTTTAAAGTCATGTGCGCACCTGATTACCACAATATTTTATTGAAAGCTTGTGCAATGCTCTCTCTAACTATGTGCAGCATCAGCTTTAGTGGCCTGTGCAGTGTAACTTTTCACATGTGCAGTTCTTCTTTAAATAGCATTCATTTTTTTGTATCATGTGCATTATGTTTACTTCCATTTTTTATTTTGGTGTCATGTGCACTTTCAAACTGTGCCATACACCTATGCATGAGCAATATTATTAATCATGTAATGTGCAGTGTTCTGCCTTGTATAATGTACACTATATTTTTAATCATTCGCAATTTAACTTTAACTTTCTTTTCTTTATTATAACCATCTGTAATCTTCCTTTTTATGTTTGAGAGTTATGTGTTAAATACTTGATCCATCATGTCTCTTAACACCAGCATTATTTGCTCTCAGTGCCAGTACTTCAACTCAGCTTCCTTTAATACTTGTTTTTCTTTATACTTGAGCCTTTTTTGTTGGTTTTTTCATTTATCTGTGATGTTTTCCTGCTTCAGTGCATGTTTTTACACCACTTTTGGAGCATCCTTCTCTAGCTTTCCTTCAGGATTAATTAAGTGCTGTCGTGCCTTGCCTTATCTTATTCAAACGCTATAGGGCATCTGTTATCTTGTTGTAAAGCTGGGGAGAACTGAGTGTTACCTTTGGGCCTTAAGCCAGTTTAGCACAGCTGGTGTGTGTATTTGTGTGTGGTTAATCTACCTACTGGTCTGTGTGTAACAGTGTCTGTCATGTGATAGGGTGCATTTCACCAGATAAGAAATCCCCCGTATGTGCATGTGAATCCATGTGTGTGAACTAATGCTAGTTTGCATCATAGGCACATTGCCGTAAGTCCGGTGCTTTGGCCCAGAAATGGCTTGCATAACCCAGGAGATTAATGCAAAAAGAGCGATCCTCTGAGGTTATGTAAGGCCTTAAAATTGGATTGGTGTTTAGATTCTCTCAGTTACACACTTCTTCTTCTCCTCTATTTTAATCTGACCTGTGTGTGCTGGAGTTTGACCAAAACTAAGGTCAGGGACACTTAATTTCCTGATCACGTGATGTCTCTCTCCTTTTTCTATCATCTAGAATTTGGAGTTGCTTTCCATTAGGGTTGAATTTCTCCAGCTTCAGTCAATGAAATGTTCGCCTTTTAAGACGAAATATGGAGCTTCATCTGAGTCCATCAGGTCAACTTGCAACAGGAATAAAATGTATATCCCTCAAAAATGCAAAATAATGAAGCATGTGTTTGAATAAACCTCAAGTCTGCACTTCCACTCCCACTGTATCGTCATGTCTCCCCTCCTCCATCATCCTACATCCTCCATCATTTTGGTAGCCCCAACGTTTACTATCATTATACTGAAGCCTACAGAGGAGGGTCAGTGACACTGGCTCAGCTCAGTTCTCCTGCAGGCTGGCAACAAGCGGCCTCCAGCAGATAAGAACAAAGGCACAAACACAACCCTCAGATATTCTTTCCCTGCCAATTTGGCAGTTTCTTAGTTTTCTAAAATCTGTGCTTTTTCTAACGTCTTTCGTTACTTTTATATTGTTCCATTCCTGAATTTGTTTGCAGGTTTAAGGGGACAACAACTTGCATAGCCGCTGACTCCAAAATAATCATGCACTGAAGTGAGTGCAGGGAAGAAGCCTCTTCTCAGGGTTATTAAAGAAGTGAGCATCCACACTCTTTATTTTGGAGAACCTGCTGAGGAGTATGAAACCCCTAAAGGGACTAGCGAGGTAATTTTTTTAAAGGAAGGTAGCACATTAACATTAATCAGTTGTGTGAGCTGTGTTTGTGCGTATGTTGAGAGGGGGAAATGGAGCATCAGCTTGTCTCTTTGTTAAAAACTAGAGCGTGCAAATTAGTCCTGGGCACAGTCTGCAACATTTGCTTTGAGAAAACAAACCACAACCAAACTCTCTGCTTCTGCTACAGAATATCCCTGAGTAATATGTGTAATTAAACACAAGTTTTGTGCTTCTGTAAATTCAAGGAATAATTTGATGGGGGAATTTTTTGTTATCATCACTTTCTCCTTATTTTGCTTTGTCTACTTTTATTTATATAGCATTTGTGAGTTTTGCTGGCAAGCAAACATGCAGAGTTCTTGAAATATGGCGCTTTGATAAGTTTAAGCAACCCAAGGGTAAGTTGTCCACAAGGGCTGCAAAACTCAACGCCACATGAAAGTTTCTATCAAGAGCTGGGCGCTCGTGCTTGTTAAAGATGGTATGTTATGCCCCCTGTGTTTGAAACATGGATTTGAAGGAACAATGCTGGATTTTCGTTCTAAAGAGGTTTTTAAATCTCCATATATTCACATGCTAAATAAATCCATGGTCTGGCGGTAGACTGCTTGAAACGCTACGTTATTAGAAATAGCATGAGGTCTTCACACAATCTTCACAAACTCTTCAGGAGACTTGCTGAAATGATGAGGTCGTCATCCTATAAAGACGCCCTAACTGGTTCATGACCCATCATAGGGGAAAGTCCAAACACCAAAGCTACGCCCCTGACAGGTCACCAGTGAGCTGGCCAATCAGGTGGAAGAAAGTTTTAGGAGTGGGGAGCCTTAAAGGGACAGCGGTCCATACTGCCATTGTAGAAAGGATGAAATATGAGTTTTCTAAAGTGGCAGTTTGAGAAATATTACGGACTTTTTAAGCAGTAAAGTTAGAACAGGGTACCATAGGGGCATTACAAAATCTACAAAAAATGCAGCACAACACAATATTCCCTCAATAATGAGTATTTCTATAGGAAATAAATACATTTACTTGAGTTAAAGATCTGAATAGTCTGCATGTAGCTGTTCTGATAAATATCTGTCCTTATTTTCTGTCCTTGGGCCTCCTAACCTTTCTTTTGCTCTTTGTCTTTCTGTCAGCCGAGCTTCCGCTCTCTTTGTCTGTCTTTTCTTTTTCTTCTTTGCTACAGTTGTTCCCCTCTAAGCTTAAATCAATGTGCTTGTTAGCAACTTCCCGGATTTTTACAGCATTTCATCACCCCTGTCCTTACTCCCAACCTCTCACACACACACATCTGAGACACACACTCGGTAATGACTTCTCTTATCCCTTGTCTCAGATTCGGAGAACTGAGGGTAACAAACAGTGCTGGCCTGGGGGTGACTTTCACTTGTGTTACTGGTCTTGCTTGGACTCACATCTCTGCATGACATTACCTCTAATTGGTGTTCCTGACACAACTGGGACTCTGAAATACAAATAGGACAAGTCACCGCTTCTTTAGCTGATTTAGCACAATCCTTGGAGCGTGTTCATGTGGTCTGCTTTATAGTCTTGTAATGTTACCATTTACAAAAAAAAAAAAATCTTTACCACAAATTGTAGCACAAATGGAGTATAAGATATAAAAATTGGAACTTTGTTGCTGATACATTTGAACTTTTCTGGTCTCTGTTTTTTTGCAACTTAAAGCTTTGATAAGATGTTTAATTGACTATGAAATAGTCTGAAAATTTAACAGAAGGGAACAGCACAGGTGTAACTAATAATATTAACAATGCTCTATTCCATCCGTGGTGCTCTGTCTGTCTCTGCCACAGGGTAGCTGGAGTTGCTCTGAAATTAGCTGTCAGTCTTCCTGTCATTCCACGCAGAGAGGGAAGCGAACGCCGCAATTTAAGACATACAATTAAACAGAAGGCACACTGTGCTATTGAGGTGTTTATCTTATCGCGTCAGGCGTTGAACGAACAGTGTGTGTGACAGGCTGGAGTGGGGACCTTGAACAACAGGTATGATTCGTCTTGTTCTTGAGCAAATGTGTGCAAAGCTGTTTACCAGCTAGCTTCTATCACTCGATGTGAACTGCTTGTTAAGGTGAACCCTTAACTGCAGGAAAGCCCTCGAGTGCAATCATTTTTGTGATATGGCTCGAGGTGCCTTGTGGCTATAAATCCCTTTACAACCTATGTTATCATGCAGGCACTCACATATTTTGTTCTTTGAAGTTAAATACGTTTTTTGTATCCAGCTTCAATTAACCAGGCCTGAGTCTAAATAAAATATAATACTTGTTAAAAGTGTGAATCCGATTTTTTACTTTGTGTAGATCATGGAAAAGTTGGTTTGCACCGAAGGTAATGACTAAAAACAACACTTGGGACTTAATGTTGGAGAAAAAATTAAAAAGTGTACATTTTACTATTACAAGATGTCATGTTCACTATAACACTATGGTTTATCAAACTATTAACTACACTTATTAGCAATAATATGATAAAACCATTATTATTTGGATGTATTTGGTGCAGTTCTCTGTCTAGATGTAGTTTTCTTGCTCTTATATTGCAACCGAGGTGTCATACTCAGTGGTCTGTGTGCTTGTCTTTGGCTTTGGAGAGTTTCTAGTTTATTTATGTGAGAGACACATCAAGGATTCTATATTTATTGTTAATGGAGGTCGGTGTTTATTGTTTTAGGCATTGATTGAGATGAGATACATGGGGGTTATGTTTGTTGTTTTTTGATGAGTTTTGGGTGGAGCAGCTGCATGTGGTGTGGTATGTAAACCTGCAGGGGGCACCCACGAGTTCAAGCCTGCAATTTGTTGCTGGAGAAGGAGAGTTCACAGAGCAGAAGTTGTTGTTTTCCCCGCTGTAAGAGGTGATGATTAAAGATGGAGTAAAAGCAACACATAACTCCAGCGTCTGCCTGAGTGATTTGGGGTTACATTTACAAAAGTTTTGTTTCACATTGGGATGTCTGGAAATGTCCTCAGTTAATGCAACCGTGAGTATCAAGCGTCTTGTTCGTGTCTTAACCCATCTCTGGTGCACATGCCCGATTTCTCTACCATTTCTCCGTGGAAGGGTCTTTTATAAAGAAGAGTGAATTTGTTCTATTTCTGATTCCAGCTGTGGTATATTATGGGTACATCAAGTTCAATTTCAATGGATAAGATTCCTAATTCTGTTCATTATCAGGACACCTAAAATGACAAATATGAATGTGAACTGATCACCTCAACTTATGAGACAGTTTTAGCGGTGTTGTCAGTTCTAGCTGTGCCTTTTCAGCCAGTCCAGCTGAACAACTGTTCCATGAAGACTAACAACAACACTACAGGGACAACGGCCTCAGTGAGCTTTTCTGACTTGTTATTTTCTTCTACAGTTTGAAGGAAAACTACCAATACAGGGCTGGGGAGGAGTATAAAAGCACTAAGGCAACCTCAGTTGTCCAACCATGTGAAGAAAGGCTAAGAGAGGTCAGCCTCTATCAGCTGAGGGGCCAAAACAGTTGGCTCTGGCTAAATAAAGGAAGGAATACAGAAAAGCTGGACAGGCAAGTGTAGCTAGAGGATGTGGGGAAGTCAAGGTGTGTGTGTGTGTTGCATTGGAGTGTGTGCGTTTCATCATCCCAGACCCGGCGCTGAGGGCTTTTCAATCTCCTCTTACTGGGAAATGGAAGTAGGGGAGGAGTGTTATGCTGCTGAATAGACCCTGAGGCCTGGGGACTCATTGAGCAGTGCTCCAGTAAAACCAACGCTACCATCTATCTAACTCCCTTCTCTTGTTCCCCTCAAAGTGTCGCCTCTGGGAAAAGAAATCAGGAATATATATTTAACACTTTATTGTCTGAACAACTGAGGTGCTCTCTCACTCAAGTAAACAAGGCCATGACTGATGTTTGGAAGCATCAGGAAAACAGAAAAAAAGCTCATTTTTTTCAGTGGCCTGCTGACCTTCACATCTCTCAGAGAAGAAGTGGGGTCATTTACAAATGTGTGTGAAGTGGGTGATCTTGTAAGATTCATGTTAGATCTGCACAATATTAGATTTGCATGAGATATACTAGAACAGCATTGAATATCGTGATGACGATATGATTTGCGATTAATAAACAGAACTTGAAAATTATACAATAGTAATGTATTTCAGCTGTGGATTTGCTGCTAAATCTGCCGGATGAGCATTATTTTCAATTCATACAGCATGGTTTTATTGAGAAATGGATGTTACAGAAGTGATTCATATTCAATTGGCAACCTCTGGTCTGAAAATATGAGACAATGCAAAAGTGCTAAAAAACTGTTGTTCCTTGAGTGACCGCTTGAGACCGAAATTTTCAGTCACTGTTGTGCAAGTTCACGCTAAAAAAACTATCTCAAAGCTCAGTTCACACAGATTTAAGTTGAACTTGTCCAACTTTATGGTTCACATTTTTTAATTTTGAAGTAAGCTCATAGACTTCAGAATGAACAGTTCACGTTCTTTCACTTTACATAAAGTATAAATATAACCGCTAGATAATTAAACTAACTTTTTATTACTTGACCCTTTTGCCACAGACTTTAACACTTTTATTAACCATTATACCAGATCTAGCATTTTGATATGGTCACAACTGTCTCAGCCCTGACACAACATCGCTGATTCTGCATGGAGCGGAAAGATGTGAAATTCATTCTTCAGTCAAAAGACATAATGAGCCCCAGCTGTAAAGATTATAAATTTCATAATGGTCCTTAATTGGTTTTTCAGCGCAGGGGTGCACGACCACAGCTGATAAATCAGGGTGCAGCACCTGCAGAGGCAGCAGCAGCACAGTCATCAGTTCTGATATTGAGAGGGTAAGCAGTGATGCATTAGAGGGAGATCAATAGATGCGTCGTCATTTATGAGCATCGTAAAACAGTTGTTGAAAGATTGAATACAGTTCTCATATTCTTTTCCCTGTACTTCCAAAAAGCTTTTGTGCTTCCTCTCTTGTTAGTTATAAGATACGATCTTAACAGCTTGATTTATGTATCCTCCATCCACTCATTTGAATAGTTAATTCCAGCTTGAAAGCCAAAGTAAGTTAAATGTCACAACAGAGACACCAATTTATCCTGTCTGCCCAAAGCACCGCCTGAAATAAGGTCAGGCACCTCTTATTATACTGTTTTGCCTTTCGAAAACTTGACAGTGCTTTTTACCTCCATCACAGGCCTTGTTATCTCTGCTTGCTTTGAAAAGGGAGTGCAGCTGATTGGAGCAAAGTCAAGTATAATTGGATTTGGTGCCAACATACTCTACCTCACCAGGCGTCCTTGGTGTAAAAATGAGAACCCTAAATATTTTTCTCGATGATTCTGTCAGTGTCTCCTCTCTCTAATAGCCTAAAAAGTGACACGCTGTCATTACACCTGATATCCCTGGGCCCTCTCTGAGGAGAAAATGGACCATTTTAGGGCAGCCAACCTTGAAATTAGGCTGAGCGAGGCAAGGTGTTGATTTCACTAAATCTGAATAGATTACTGTCTTTCTCTCACCTTTACTTTTAGTTTGATTTTCCACTTTGTCTCACTTTAGCCTTTTCCTCTCACTCTAGCTCTGATTTGTGGAGAAAATCCTACTGAACTCAAGCGGTGAAAAGACAGTTATAAAACACGCTGGCAGTTCTTTTTGTGGGTTTTTACAATATCAGCCCAGACAGATGCTGCTCTTACAGCTTCTTTACGGCTCCTTACTGACAACCTAACATTGTGTTTCTGCTCCATTTCTCTGATGGAAGAAGTGAGCAGACGTTAGACGGTCTATAACATCTGTGTTCTACAGAAACTGCTTTTACTTTTATTTCTTTGTCTTTATCTTTCCTGTCTGGTGGGTTTCTGTTGTGCTCAGATGGATGACAGAAACCTCTTCTTCTCATAGCCATGGTAACAGTCCATGAAGTATCTCCGCATCTGCCTCTCAAAATGAATCAGTGAAATATTCCTCTGCTTTTTCTTGAGAATCTATTCCTGACTTACCATGTCATTACAACGTGAAGATGAAGTGTGTGCATGATGACAGGTATGAACCCACAGGTGTGTTGTCTCTTGAATCAGATGCTTCAATTCGTACACACGCGAGATACAGACAGTGCGTACTTACAAGAGCAGTGCACTTATTTTTACAGCGTAGTGTTGTCTCAAATCAAACACTGCTGCTTTGCACTTGCTGGAAATGAGGATCACATTTCACAGCCTTTCCTCTGTCATTCATTCATTCTTTGCTATCTTCATCCATCATTTGATTCCTTCCCATCCCTTCCTCTGCGTAGCCAAGGTGGCAAACATCAAGTGTCAGAAGTGTCCAGTTTTCCACACTCAACTTTTTGACCCTTTTGAGTGCACCAGCTGAGAAATCAAAGTGCAAAGTGATCAATCAAAGTGATGTCTTTGTTTTTCTATACTGTCTGTGTGAACACAATTATGCTCAAGTACAGAAGTTTGCAGCCTGACATGGTTAAAAAAAAAGAGGAATGTAGTGAGGACTGCAACAAGGATCTGTAACTCTGTCCTGCTCTGTCCCTTACTCTGAACCATGCAGATTGTTTTTCTGTTCTTCCTCTGTCTGCAGGGCATGGTGCTATATTTCAAATTTGGGTCATAACAGAAGAAAAAAGGCAAAGAAAAAAATTAGAAAGAGTGCTTACCAAATTTAACAGACCACCAGCCAGTGTTAGCCGTTTGCGTCTGCTCCCCTAAGTTAAAAGTATATTGCTAATATTAGTGGTGTTACGTACTGTCACAGAGTCCAAGTAGGAATGTTCTGGGCAGTTAAGTCATGATATTACGACACTAAAGTCATAATATCACGAGGTTTAAGTTTAAATTTTATCTAAAACAAAGTCATAATGTGTCTGAAAATACAGTTGTAATGCTACGAGATCAAAGTCATGATGCTCTGAGAAATCAATTCATATTGTCACTCGATGGAGTGCGAAATAAAAACATAATGTTACTATAGAAGTCTTAATGTCACAAGCAATTGAGTCACAATTGATCTAGTTCAGAGTTGTAGTGCTGCAAGAAAAAGAAGATGTTTTTATTTTGTACAATGAGAAATAATGGTTTTAATGTGTGAAATTAAGAAAGTAATGTCAGATGATTAGTCATTATTATATATCTGACTAATCCAAGATGAATACGCTGCTTTACAAACGGTTTTGGCTTTTCTGCATTCTTTGCCCCCTTGCTTGTAGCACATCTATCAACACATTATCTTCCTGCCTTTGCAGGCTGGAGCTGTCTTTAGGCACAGGCAGGACACACTTGGACTGTTTGTTAGCCTACCACAAGGCTCATTTTTAAAACATGGTTTAAATGTTCCACCTTTTCAGTTTAAGACTTTTTATTCTTTTGTCTTATAGTTACTGTCCCAGAGTCACATCAGTGTGAAGTCAATGTTGTCTTTTTTTTTCTTACAGGAAACTGTTAACAAACCTTCTCTGGGTGTTGCTGAGACAAAGATGAAAGGTAGATTGATTCTGTGCCGTTTGACTGCTTTTGGAAAAACTCTCCTCTTGTGCAGGAGTGAGTTTGAAAAGTCTAATTTCAGGGTTGGAGCTCGAGCTCGATCCCTGCGGCTGAGTGCTGCCTCACAGGGTCAATGTTGTACTACGCACATCGATAGAAATGAGTTCAGCTGCTGCTCCGTCCTGTCATCCGAGCAATACTAATGAGATCACTTGAATACGCCGAGTGTGTGTGTGTGTGCGTGACTGTGTGGTGGGTGTGGGTAGCACTTGCATCCGCCACACGCTCACTTGACTTCAGATGATTTGTGTTTGTTCCTACACTTTCATCCACATGCGCGTGTTCGCTCCACACTTCAGTGAAAGGCATCTGCCTGCTGTAACACTTGACTGGCACTCTGCCTCTGTTTCAGTCCTTCCTGAGTGCCGGTGGCAGGTTGCAAAGTGGATTTATCAGATCTGCACCATGTGTGAGACCATAATGATATGTACATCTGCTAAAGTATCTATTTACACATCCATATCCCACCGTATGTGTTTTCATTAGTGTGTTCGCCTGTGTGTGCTGTGTGGTCTTACACTTGTATCCACTGGTGTGTGTGCATTTTCTATCCCCCCCGCTTCCTCCGTCACAACCAATGCCGCCTCTTATTCTTCTTGATTTAGTGGGATTAGATCAAAAGTTGCTGACGGAGGGAAACAGGCAGACTGCCTGATGTCTTCGGAGACAAAGCAGCAGCTTGCTTTATTAGCAAAGGGTGCATATGCAGTGTGTGTGTGTGTGTGTGTGTGTGTGTGTGCGTGTGTGTGTGTGTGTGTGTGTGTGTGTGTGTAGGAGTGAGTTTGTCTGTAAATTCACACCCTTGAGAACGCTGACTTTCAGAGAAGTCAAACCTCAGAGGTTGTGTGTATTTTCTGTTTTTATTAGCACGTCATTATAAAGCTGATTCTGTCAAACACTTTTAGAGTGAAACACACACACACACACACACACACATACACACACACACACACACACACGCTGCTCACTCTACACTTGGGAACTGAGACCTCTCAGCCCTGAGTCTATTCTATAGACCAGTTTTCAGCCTCCTCATCTTATGTCTTCCAGATTTTATTTCTCCTCCCTTGTCTTCTCTTCTTTCTCTTTTACTCATCTCCCTCTCCCCTTTTGCCTTGCCCTCTTCCTCCCCCTCTCTTTGTCTTCCTCCCTATAACTACCTGCCCCTTGCACGTAGCTTGACATGTCTCCTTTCACCTTCTCTCCCATGTCTCTCTCCCTTTTTTCCATCGTCCTCCCCCAGCGCTTCTAATTCCCTCTCTCTGCACCAGACCTCTTCATCGTAGAATTTTATTATCTCTGACAGGAGTGTTGAATTTTTCCTCTTCCTACTTTCATCTCTGATTCATCCCTCCCTCTTCTGCTCTCCCTTTCCCCCTCTCCATCTCTCTCTCTCCCTCCCTCCCTCTCTCTACCGGTGTTTATGATGCCTTGCGGCTCCCTTATCTAGTGCTCCTTGCCTTGGCTGATAACTGGGGCCTGTCAGCGTCTTCCAGCACCACCGTGTATGGAAGTGTGTGAGCGCTGGAGTGTACATAATCGTGTACATAACTGCCCGGTGTGTGTGTATGTGCATATTTGGGCTTTTCAAGTTCAAGAAACTTTGCCAGCATGCTCATAGATAATCATCTGCTGGTGGTAATCACAGGCGGATGTGGGAACAGATGATTACATAGATGTGTCAGTGTTTGATTATGTCTGTGTATGTGTCTGTGTCTGTGTGTGTTCAACCATCAGTTGCGTGTGTTTTAAAAACATGTTGATTCACACAAGTTTATCTTCTCAGTTTTTCTTTTTCTTTTTCAAATATTGCAGCTATCTTTGCTTGGCGCTCACACATCAATCCTCACACATCAGTGAGCTGACTTCTTGACATGTAAAGTCTCCCTAAAACGTAGGACGAACGCTGCCTCCAGCTGCCTCAAGGGTCCTCACATAAGAGGATCATGTTGCACAATTTTGTCATCATGTCACGGTAATAAACTTTTTAACCAGATCCAACTGGTGGAGTTTAAAGGCAGAAACTACTTGATGTCACCTTACGCAACACCCAAGCAACGTTTTGGGGACAGTAAAGACTGGTTGGTTCCACTTCTTGATTTTTCAAAGCCCTTTTTAAACCATTTCAACTCTGTTAGACTTGTACACATCATGTGTTGTGTTTCTATCTTTGGATCTGAACAAGATTTCTCAGCTCAACTGCTCCATCGCATGAAAAGTTAAGATTATACTGTTTTAGAAATTGGCTTACTCAAATGAGAGGGTGGAGACTTTTACTTGACTGAATATCTCCAGCCCTGTTCATGCTGGGACGACAAGAATCAGTTAAGTGTGACCCAATTTGCTATTTTTGGTGAAATCAGTTTAGTTCAAAATTTATCTCGAAACATTTTGTAAAGGTGCTTTGAGAAAGTTACCTCACCAAGTAGCAGCTTCCTCTGGGTTACAGCTATACAGACACAGCAAAGGTGAATGCAACTCTAAAGGCTCTGTGAGGGCTTTCCATTTTGTATAGACTGCAGTCACACATGTGGCTGTAATCACTACTGGTTTCCTGAGCATCATGTGACTTTTATCAAACATGCATTCCTTTTGGAAAGCAGATCTTTTTAACACGACTTTTCCTTGTTCGAGGTAACTTTTCCCTGGATGCACAGCAAAGGGGTAATGAATTTATTTGTGGTTTTGCAGTGCTATTGTTTTAAAGGTGATGACAATCAAACTTTGTAAACTCAGTTTGCAGTTTGGTGTCCAGAAAGTGAACAGACTGTCTGCTTATTGTTACTCACAGCCTGGTGCCCTGAAACGCATCTGTAACATGTAACATCAGTGAATCCTGGTTATGTCCTACAAGTTTTCATCTACCAACTCCAACCTCACCAAGCAGACCAAATGTAGCCTGGCTCTTCATGTTACTATGATAGACTCTCAGGTTTAAACAGATCACTGCAGTAAAGCTGCTGCATGTGGGTTTGAATGAACATCATCACAAACAGCTTAACTCGTGTTTCAGCCCATGCTCTGTCACTCTCCTGTTTAGCTTTTTTCTACTCTGACGTCCTTTTTCTTTTTGTACATCCAGCTTCAGCATCCACCATTACTATGAATATATCAAAGAAATGTGTTTCCTCAGGGAAAGGGCAGACCTTGGTCCTTGTTTAGCTCAATTCTCACTGCTAAACCTTTCAGTGCCGTCAAAGTGAACTGATCTGTGGCGTGTCCTAAATGTCAGACCAGTCAGTTGACAGCCTGCTTTCAAATCTGTGATTAGGTTCACGGAGGTGCACCATGTTAGTCCTTCATTCTGTGCTTCAATCGCCAAGTCTTGAGTGTTGACCCGCTAAGAGAAAAACAACATTTGCTTATGTGGCTGGCTAAGTTGTGTTAGCTCACTGTGACAGGGCAACATCACAGAAAGTCTCTCTTGTATCAAGTCATGTGGACTTAATACGGAGGATAAATTTAACAAAATATTTAATGTCAGCACCTTTTGTTAAAAACAGGCTTCTATCTGCAAGACTAATTTCACCAAGTAAGATTTTATGATAAAATTCTGTGCAACGACGCTAGCAAAGAGCAGCACAAGTAGCCCTGAGCATTTATTGCTCTCCAGGCACAGTGAGGAGAAGTCTGTGGTTATCGCAACATCTACAGCCTGTTTATTACTAAGGTTTAAGAGCTTATAGTGACATTTGGAGTGATGACTGTGTCAGTTTCTCATTAAATCAGAGTAACAACATTTCACTGAGTGTGTGACAGGAGTTGTGTTGTCAAATACAGAACAGGGCTCTTAAATGAAGCGAAATAATTCTGAAATGTCATGTACAATCCATGTCATGTCACATGAAACTTAAAGAAAAGAGAATAACACAAATAGCTGTCGTCTTTAGAGTTTAACGCCAGCATTGCTTTCCTGTCTAACGTGACATAATGAGCCCGGTCATGTGTTTGATTGTTTTTGTTGTTTACTGTTTGATGGCTTCAATCTGTAGTACTTGGATCAGAAATAGAGATTCCATTAAAGCTGTGTAATTGTGTTTCAAATTTTACAATCTTCTGTGTCTTAGAGGGTAACAAACTCAAAGGAGTTATTTGAAAAGAACATATAGTCCCTCATTGTTGTCTTATAAAGAGGTAAAGTAGGAGCTCATTTGTCATTTTGGAACCGAACTAAACAGAAACTAAATCATACTGGATCCAATTGTTCCTCATTTTAATGAATTGAACTGTAATAAAATTGCATCCATCGAGGATCAAACCAAAGAGGCCAAATATTTTAATGCCATTTGAAATGATTTTCCAAAATATCTTCTCTAAGAGAAGAACCAGAATGTAGCAAGAGTTTAAAAAACTTGAAAAAAGAAATTTGAGCATATCAATCCCCCTCTTTAAACTTTCCTCTGGCTCTCTGTGTCCTCTTAAATTGATCTTAGATTGATTTAAAAGCTCTGCACCGCCTGCTTCTCCATACATTTCAAACCTCCTTTAATTTATCATCCCAGTCAGGTTTCTGAGGTCCAAAAATGCATCTCTTTTAAAATGTCCCTCATGTATCCCACAAACTGGAGAAAAACAGCATGAAACAGCTTTCCTTCTCTGCATGTTTTTAAAGAAACTTGAGACCAATAGCCAAATCTGATTTTTAATTTTGATTGATAGTAAACAAGTTTTAATTCCTGGTATTTATCCTCTTCAATTCAAATTTTACTGATTTCTATAGATTTTCTGATTGCTATGCATTTTTTAAATTTCTTTTACTCTTTTTTTTATAGTGTCATTTTTTTATTAATTTTCTCTGCTTATGTTGTTGTCTCCTCTCCAGTAAATCATTTTGTAATGCATATATTTTTGTATGAAATGTGATTTATGCAGTAGTGACCAGAATTAAGAGCATACTTTGCATATTTAGGCGGTTTTAGTTGTTTATTTGAATTGGTTGTTAAAATACCCATAGAACCATTCAAATATCTACAGATCATCTTAATGCTCTATAAACTGTGGAAACGAGCAATCTTTGAAAGAATGGGTTCATTTTTTTTCATAAAAGGGAACACTGAAAGTAAAGAATTGGCTTCAAACAAGTCCACAGCAAGAGGTATTTTCCAACTCCAATTAGGCCATGTTGGAAAATAAAGTGAACAGATCTATTGTAACTTCAAAAGAAAGCCTATCGCTTGAGTTTCAGACTGCAAGGGGTAAAATTAGCATCAAAGCATTCAGGAAACAAATTGACACATAGCCAAAGACGTGCTGCTGTAACTGCTTCAAAAGGTGGTCAAACTAAGTGTTAAAGTTGAAGAGATAAAAACAAAAGAGCTCACTTTGTCTTATATTTTTGTGCTAAGTGAAACCGTCTGTATATTTAATGATAATGCTTTGGGGGCACAAAAATGTCATTATTTTCATGTCCGGTGTTCATGGTGACGGTGACCGCCACTTTAATTAGAGTTAGTTTTGCTTGAAATAACTTGAATTGTTGTTGAAATCAACCTCAGGTGGATCTTTTGCATATTCAGGCTTCAGATACAGGAGTGGTCTAGTTTTTCTTTGATTAAAGCTGTTTCTGGCTTTTCAAACAGTTTTGACCAGTGACGTCCTCCTCTCTCTTCAAGTGTCAGTTAATCTGTCTGCAGTGCAATAAAGCACA
Organism: Thalassoma bifasciatum; assembly: GCA_008086565.1. Classification (NCBI taxonomy): domain Eukaryota; kingdom Metazoa; phylum Chordata; class Actinopteri; order Labriformes; family Labridae; genus Thalassoma; species Thalassoma bifasciatum. The sequence goes on from RPOG01000448.1 coordinate 83,812, forward strand.
ATAAACACCAGCACAGGCTGAAAACCCTCTATGCTGTGTAACTGCCTCTAGACTGTGCAATCTGTTTGTAAATCTGTCAAATCAATCTGCAAGATCTCAACACCTATTTGGTGCCCAATATCTGTCTAACACAGTTCAGCCTGTTACATTCATTATGTATATAATGTAACTATTGCTTTTACTTTGGTACTTACTGCGTTTGGTACTTACAGCCTATTTTGTACGAATGCAGTAACAATAGCTTACCATAAAGGAGGGTATTTGTTCTCACATGCAGACAAATGCACATGCACAAACAAACACAGACAAACACATTTTGTGCAGCTCATGTCAGAGTCTTGGCTGCCCCTCTCCCCTACTCACTGCTGACCTGGTGTTGCCCTCTGTCAAACAGGACAGTGGGCATGACATTAGCTGACAGAGCTGATTGGAATGCCCTTCAACTTTTGTGACACTCACAAACACACACACACATACACACAGAAACTGCAATCACACACACATGTGAACTCAGCCAGCGTGGATCATCTGTCTCCTCTGTGTTGCCAGTAGAGAGGAACCCTCTCACCTCACTGTGACACTTGGCCAGCTGTTCCCACGGTCACTCACAGAACACACACACACACACGTACTGGATGAAGAGGCACAACAGACCTACACACCACCTCACACATTGCAGTGAGAACAGGAAGTGAAGATAACTTATATTTTTCTGCACCACCTTACAAAAAAAACACACACTGTACACACACACACACGCACCTCCTGCACACACAGTACACAATAATAACCTATGGGCCAAATGACAGATATTAGCTCTCCACAGGCTCTGTGTGTTATTGCTCATTTTGTGCTTTTGTGCGTCTAATAACACCCTGCTAAATTGCTCCTCAGGAGATCAATACAGTCATTTGGTATTGAGCTGGATAGCTATATATCACCATGCACGAGGAAACAAACCACACACATGCATGCACACACACACACACACACACACACACACACACACACACACTCACACACACACAAATACTGTCACACATATACAGTAAAATAAAATCACATCCATTTAGCCGCTCAGATATTATTGATTGGTCTTATACTGTATGAGCAAAGGGATCAGCGCTGTGAAAGATAATAACACCAGACAGGAATGTTTGAATGTGTGAAGTCGAGGCTAGGAGTGAACTTTTTGATTTGGCTGCACAGGTGCCTCAAATCATCATCAACATCAGCGCATTGCTCTTTTTTATTGAGAAATCCAAAATTCATACAGAAAGTAACAAAAAAAAACCATCAGGGGTTTTAGTTTTATATTAAACATTTTAGGCAAACATAAATTAAACACTTTTACACTCATTGTGAGTGTATTGGTGTCTGTGTGTGTGTGTAATCGTGTGTGTGTGTGAATAGTGACTCTGAGGGCTCGTTGTCTACATGCCAGACAGGAGACAAGAGAACCTTGGGTAATTGGACTCCTGTGTGGCCTTGCATGGCAGTGGATTTGTGTCTGGGATGGTTGCCATCCTAAGTGAGTGTGTAGCTTCATGTGTGTGTGTGTGTGTGTGTATGTGTGTGTGTAACTGTGTAATTGTGTATCACTGATGTCTGTTTTAGACCTCTGAATAGCATCTTGTTTCCATGTCAAGCTTTTATGCATTTACTGTAATGCGTTTATACACTTCAAGCTGATGTTCTGTTTATGACTCTTTTTTTAATCCATAATTAAGGTTGCTGTTTTTATAATGGGTTGGACCCTTTTCCCTGGAATGAAATCATTTATTGTTATGCTTCAGTAAATACAAAGCATGTCCAGTCTCTCTATCCTCCTTTGACATTTACTTTTAAACTATTATTGAATATTTTCTGCTTTGTTAGCCGCAGTGACTGAGTCTGTCCTCGTGCTTTTCTTATTTGTCCCCTGAAAAACTTTCCAATGCAAAATTGTGAAGTGTTTACGAGAGGAGACTGTGAAAACATGAGAAACACATCTGAAAACGAAACTATTCATACGTTAACCCTAAAATGGAATATTGAGTAATACACATCTCAGTTACCCACAGACATAAAGTACCTTATTTTTCTCTTCAAACGCCCCAAATTAGCTCCTGAAATGGTCCTCATGATGCTCAAAACTGCCTCTGCACTCCAGGCAGCGTGCACACTTGAACATCATCATGCGATTTCATAATGTGCTTCAAAATTCCAGACCAACAAGGGCAGCAAGTTTCTGTAAGTCTTCAAAGCTGGCTCTACTGCAGTTGTCACAAATATGAAAACAACCAAAGGGTATTTTTGTCATGAGTGTCCTGTGCTTAAAAAAAAAAGAGAGACTATTTTCAAACAAACATCACAGATAAGGCTGCAGATAGTGGAGCAGGAGTTAGCGTGGTTGCCTCGCAGCAACAAGGTCATTATGGAAAGCCTCCAAACTTTCAGTGCACTTTGAAATTTTAAAAAACCTAATGCATGGTTTTAACTCTGAGGTTAAAAAAAAAAAGAAAAAAAAAAGAAAACGCTCGAGGTATTTTTCCAACCCAATTGATGATAATAAATACAACCCAAGGACTCTGATCAATGTAATAAACTGTGTCACAGAGGCTCCTACAAATGTCTTGAAGTTCTCTTCTACTGAGAAATGTGAGGCATTTTTAAACTTTTTTATCAAGAAGTTTTCCAGCTCCAGAATGCATATAACTCCCTCTTCTCGAGTACAACCATTTCTTATAAAACTACTGCTGTTCTTGACTCTTTTAACAGTATTTCACCCTGAAACCCATGAAAACACAATGAAAAAATCCGTCTACACGGAAACGCTGAGAAACTTAAATCACGGTAGTACGCATGTTAGGCCTGAAGCTATCTGTATAACTTTAGGAGCCGTATACACAACAACAGTATAGAGGCTGAAGAACAGGTGAGCCGGTCACCTGGAGTTAATAGTTCAATAAATGCAGGGTTTCGGAGAAGGCAGGCAGTAGATTCAGCAGCAGAAGAACAAAGCAGCATACCTATCCATGATTTCCTGTGGCCACCTGTCTTTGTATCTTCCTGCAAACATGCTTTACCGCAAGTTTCGTTAATTTTTTCGCTTCTGTCGTATAATCTTTTTCTTACTGATCACTAGCTATTACCTTTTATCAAGACCTGATGTATTCAGTCCCGACAGTTCTGAATATTGTGTATTGTTCTATTGCACCTTGTTCTATATGTATATTAATGCGTCAATATTTAACCTTTGTTGCAGACGTGTTGTTTAGTGATTGGTTGGAGTCACACAGCCACTCCTATTAAAGATGGCTCCTTTAGTCAGCACAAACATTTGCTTGCAAAAGATCTGTGACCGAAATGTTGCAACAAATTTCTTTGGAAGTTTGGCCAGTGTGCAGGAATTCTTCTTTTGTCATTTTGGATTAATTATTCTTGTCCGACGCACCTGCTTGAGACGTAAATGTGCGAAGATTTTTTGCTATTTTTGAGCAGCAGAAGAACGAAACAGTAGGCTGTTGTTGTTGCTGTCATTTGGTTCGTGCCTGGTACAGTAGAGGTTTATTGTGTGTGCACAGAGCTCAACATGATGTCAGCATTTCCAGGTTTTCCCCAGCTTAGTGTTTACACAAAGACAGTGAAAAGGGCGTTTTCAAAAGTTCCACTCTGGAGTGCATTTTCAAAAGTTTGCGTTTTTGGTTGGCTGAAACACAACAATACCTTTGCGTTTCACTGTTAAACAGATTTTGTGTAAACAGGGCCTCAATCAGAAGGCCAGGTCTTCAATCTCTGCTCCTGCAATAACATGCCAGTTTGTCCTTGGGCAAGATATTTAGAACCAATTGCTCCTGTTGTTGGAAAGTGAATGTGATTATTTTTATGAGATTAGCTAACCCTGATGCTTCCTCACTATAGCAGCCTCTTTTTATCTCTTTAAGTGTTCACAAAGATGGGAGAGTGCTTAAGTACAAGTCCATTACCATTTTCAAGTGGATCCTCAAGGTGCAGCATCTTGGCAAACTACTCCATTTTTCTCATCTGTCAGTCATCTCAGCTTTTTCTTAATTATGCATATTTATGTACAACTCATAGCCTTGATAACATGAAAACAGATGGGCTTTAAAGCATCCGTCCTTTGTACAGTGCCATTGAGTAAATAAATTGGCTAAAAACCCAAAACCTTTTCCTTTTTTTCTTGCATTTGACATGAATTTTGCTGAAAAAAAAAAGTTCACTTCAGCATAAAACTCAACAGCCTGTTTCCTACATTCACACCAGTTCTCAGCGTCCCAGACAGCTGCTGCTTGCGTCAGGCTGGTTGAGTAAAGCTGGTCCATGGCTTAAGAACTTTTGAGGCTGGGTACGATCCAATCATCAAGCATTTCTTTAATTTTAGTGCTATTTGATCATTAAAAAGCCCTTACCATGCTCGTGTACAGACATCACATGCTTTCTCGTCAGTGTGTTTTCATCGCTCTTATGACGGCTGCCAGCAGATTTCATGTCAGTGCTACTCTTAACACTATCAAATAACCCTTCATATCAGCAACGCAGCCAAAAAGACTCCTCCAAGAAACTCGCATAGTGAGAGGGAATTCACCTGGGGCAAGAATTGCATTTCAGCCTCCATTAGCCTTTGGCCCCATCTGTCAGAGAAATGAGAGCTAAGTAAGAGCTCGCAGACCACTCACAGGTCAGGTGTCCAATAGCAGGTCCGTCAGCGCAGTAACCGAGGAGCCCTCACACGATCAATGAGTCGAAACTGAGTGATACAGACACAGCTCTCAGCAGGATTACAATAAAATCTCCTCTTCCTTTTGTTTCGCTGGCATGTGGGAGGCTACAGAGTGTGTGTGTGTTTGTGTGTGAGTTTTTCCTCAAGGTCTTAATTTAATGAAATAGACTCTTAGTGATCAGTCAGAGTTAATGTATCAACAGACAGACGGGCAGACTTTTAGATCCCACAACACAGCGGGATCAGAACATACTGGAGACAATTTCAAATAGACAAACACCTGACTCACACACACACACACACACACACACACACACACACACACACACACACACACACACACACACACACAGCCTCAGTATGTGAGCAAATCTTTTTTTATTCTCTCTCCCTCCACGCTCTGACCATCTGCTCTTGTTGCTGTTGCTGCTGTAAGGTACAATAGCCAGGTCATTACACATTCAGCTCTCTTCATCTCGTTTGTTTGAGTCATGTTTTGCCAAAAAGCCTTGCAGCGTTTCCTGGCTTGACTTTGATTGAACTCAGCATCACCTATACGATAATATCTGATAAACAAACACACTTTTTAATTCACTTCTCAGTCAAAACACAATTTTCATTTTAATAGCTTTTCTCTCTTCACTTCAGGGAAAATAAGATTTCACTTTGATATAAGAAATTCTTTCCTACAGCAAGGGCAGATGTAGGCGGTGATGGGCGTTTGATTACCTCATGTCGGCTCGACGTGCGACTTTATCACGCTGCTCCTAAACCTTTGAGAAGGATGTGCTGGTGGTCTTGAGTGGTTGGGGGCATAATGCAAAGAGACCACTTCAGCTGTGATTTCTGCAGCTCACTCATGCAGTTTCTCACGCTGAGCTCCAGCTCCAGCCTGTTTCTTCTCACTTGTGTTGCTGTGCAGCTCAGCAGGTTTAGTCTAACAGCTCCGGGGTTAAGGGCTTTGATTTCTTTACATTCCCAAAAATGTATTCTTCTTCTTTTGTTAAGTTGCACAGTTCTTCCAAAATACAATTCACAGTTTGTTCTTGGACCCCAGGGCTGCGGTTTGCACCTCTGCACTTTTCATAGTTTAGCTGTCAATCAAATAGTTTTCTGCTGATCGAGTTCAGTCTTTGTAACCGCAATCTTTGCATATTCAGCTATCAGTGCTCACTTTAAAGACTTTGTGTTTTCTGCTGGGAGGGATGTGCTGTTCAGCACGTCTTGTTTTTCAGATGATTCAAGTTGAAGTTATCTTATGATTGTAGGCATTTTAGCCGAGAAGTTTCATACCAACGTCTAACTTCTTGCTGGTAAAGTGCCTTTTCTCCTGGGAGACAGATGTACAACAGTACAGATGGCTGAATGAAGGCATGGCTCAGGAAAACACATGAGCATATCATGATAGCTTATGCAGAAAGATTATATTTACATTACATTATGCCGTCCATTCTTTTTTTTACACTCTTTCAAAGTTTTGCTGGTGTAGTTCAGCAAGAGCCAAGTGTGCATCATTTTTAACCCTCGGGTGCAAAGTGGTTCCTGCAGTGGACAGCTGTTATTATATTTCCTGTAAATATTGTGGTCTCAATGGAACTGCATAATAGCCTATGATGAAAAAAAAATGTTTTAAGTCTTTCAATTCTACCTAAGGCATGAAAAAAAAAGAATAAATAACGCATTTCTTTTCAAATTTTTGCTTTTCTCAGAAAGTTACAGACATGCATCAGAGGGCTAAAAAGCTTATCAACAAAAAAATAAACAAAGTTTAAATATGTGAAAATGATTTTAAATATGTGCCATGATTTTCAAAGCATAAAAGGAAATAATAACTTACAGAATTATCAGAAAACAGAAATTGATCAATGTATTTCATTGTGTTTTTCTTTTTGTTGTAGTCCAGGCCAAGCTGTCCACCAGAATTGATGTACCTTTCTTAAAAAGATCAGATACCTAAATAAAACATTGAAAAGATTTTTTTGTTTGTTTTGTTTTTTGATAAAGAATATGAACCCTTGGGGGGAAAAAACATGGCACAGGCTTTCATATGTATCTGAGAGTTAAAATATTAGTATGAGAAGGTTTGTGTGTAATTTTCGATGTTGCACCTCTGTCATGGACTGAGGGGATTTATTGTAAGACCTCTTCTCCTTTAGATCGGGCTGCAGGTTATCCACCGTGCTGAAGAGAAAAGCAGCAAGTGATTGTCTACAGCTTATGTTTATACAGAATTAATTGCCTGGGTAACCAAAAATTTAATCAGATATTCTGCCCAGGAATTATGGATGTGCTGTAGGCGCTGCCAGGCTCTCTGTATAAACCAGTGGATGACCTTAAAGAGGCTGCACACATGTTCAGCACATGCATCTAACTTAAAGTCAGCTGAGGTAATTACCATAATAGAGCGCCAGCGGCTGCTGAGAGGAAATCACCTTATTAAATAATGAAGCCAAGCCAAATGTTATCCATTGTTTGTGGGCAGCTTAAATGTCTGATAAAACTACTGCTCAAGGAAACAGAAGGCAATAATTTCAGGAAGAGAGACAAGGCTTATCATTAGGTTATTATTACTGTCTGTCAGTCTAAAGGTAAATGGAAAAGTTTAGTCACTCTGAGGTACATCAGTCTGGTAGTATCAGGTGACATAAACAGTACACTGCTCATAAAAACAAATGAAAGCAGATGGGTCAGTAAATTCATCTCCAGCCGCAGCACTCTTATCAGTGTAACAGTAAGCCGTGTTTAGAAGTTCTCCAGTGCTTTCCCATGTTGTCAACAAGTCATTAATTTTTGCATTATTTTTCGGTGCTGCACATACATGTTCTTCTGTATATAATGTAAAAGTCACTCATTAAAAGTGAATTGTAAATTTGGATGGTTTCGCTAACACAACTATCCCTTTGAACTCTAACATGTTGAGTAATGCAAACCAAAAATACTGTTTCATACCATAGAAGACAGTAATAGAAAAGCAGTTCACATTTCTGTAAGTAATATAGATAACAGGAGGAAAATAAACTTGTTTGAAAGCACTTCAATAGCAAAAACAGCTTTGCATTTTAAATCTTTGCACCCAAAGTTGTTGGAGTCAGAGTTAAAAATGGATGCTCTGGAGGCTCTGTTGGCTCTCCAGTATTTTTGAAATAGTTCTCTCTCCCCTTTTTCCTCCTTGTCTACTTGTCTAAACTGTGTTTTTTTTCTGTGTTTGCAGGTTCCTCGGCGTTCCCCCAGGCAGAGGCAGTTGTCCTCTCACTGGCCCGCTTCCCTTTGACCTCATCTACACAGACTACCACGGCATGCAGCAGATGAAGCAACACATGGGGCTCTCGCTCAAGAAACACAAGTTAGTGGAGTTTCTGTGGCTTTCTGTAGCTATGTAATCTTTTACTGTGATACATTTGTGTATCCAAGTGTGTGTCAGCATATTTTCCAGGTAGGCTGGTTGGTTTATTGGCCATGTTTATGGATTAATTATTGCTGGTAATAAGGTGTCCGTGTCTCTGTCCAGATGTCTGACAGTAACTCACTCTGCTTGTTAAATTTACACACTATTTCTGTCAGACAAACACACACACGCCTTCCTATAACCATCAGTCTGCATCCTGTTAAATACCTCAGAATGCACAATGTGTCAAATCCAAAGTTATTTGGAGTTTAGCAGGGCAGATGAAGTCATGGTCCATAAGCCTTCACAACAACTATAAAACCAAAGTGATGCATGTGATACAAGTGTGGAGTCAAAGTAGATTAAATAACTTGATAAAGATCTCATGTACCCATAAAAACATCAGCTCATGACTGCACTAATTTGCCATCAAACGAGAGGACGAGGTTTGAACTCAGTAAGAAGACACGAGGCATATGGCTCATAAGAAAGTAATAAGATAAGTGAGATGTTAAAAAGAAACAGGCTGAGATTCTGTGTGTGTGTTTGTGTGTGTGTGTGGGTGTGTGTGTGTGGGTGTTGTTGCTGAAGTGTGCGTAATGGCTTTTGGCGTCGCTACAAAGATGGAACAACTTTGAAAGTAGGCCATGACAGCCATGGGTCTGAGGCAACAAAATAGTAGAGTTATGGCACAAAAACAAGGATTTAAAGTCCGTTAAGAACAACAACCCTGCAGAGCACAGCAATACTTTCCCATCTTAACTTCAGGGATCTGCCATGTCGTTGCTTGCAAATACATAAAACTTGAAAAGCAACTTGAGCCTCGTCCTCTGCTGCCTCTTAAAAACAGCACGCAGCTGGCCCCTTCTGTCGCACCCTCATATTTCCTGGTCCACTTAATTGGTAGTTTTGTCTACCCCCTGTATGTGATGAAGGCAATTGACATTTGGCTCTCCTTTTTTTGTGCTTGAACATAAAGCAACTAAAAAGACTGATAGAAGTGGTCAGGGCAAATGTAAACGGGAGACCAAAGAAAGGTTACGACAGAAGAAAGAATAGGGAGGAGATAAAGCAGCGAGGATGTGTGGAGTGAAGAGAAACCACTGACATGGAAGAGTGACTGTAGTGAGGCTGACACCACATATAAAGGGCTCCATGTATTTTTAAAATCCAATTATGAGGAAGAGAGAACAGCATTTGGGGTAGGCTGGGGACCTTTTTCCCGACACAACCTGTTTAGCTGTCTCTTTGTTTTTCACCATTTTTCACTCACACTCATGCACAAAACCTCACATTTCACCCGGACAGGATGCCAGTCAGCCTGGCGTCCGCGCCTAATTGCTTGCTGAGATCAGCAGTTCTCTGTGCTGACATTACCGTCTGAAGTCCTGATTTCAGTTTTCCACAAACACAATGTGACTTTCTGTGTTTGTGGGTGACGGTTCCTTTGTTTGCTGAAAGGTGTTATCTGAATGTATCTGAAAGACAGAAAGATGGGTGAACACCTTCATTTCAAACAGATGAAGAAAAAAAATACACTAGCGGTTTTAAAAGTGAATGTCCTCAGAAGACAACACCAGAAGACTGTCTCATGACCATGTCAACATTTGGGAACTGTAGGCTGTTTTCTGCATGTTTGCAGGACAAAATGGTCATCAGTTCTCTGCATGGAAACTTGGAACAGACTGTCCACACAGTCAGTCTACAGTGAAACTAGAGTCAATGGCAGAATAAGCTGTTTGGCATTAGCATTGAAAAAATTTGGCCAATTTTTCATGGATGCAACCCACATACCCAGCTCTGTAAATGTATGAACCTTAATTTCACTCTCTTTGAAGCATGCTGCTTAAACAATGATGTGGCTGATTTGTGATTTTTTACGGGCTAACGAGCTTCATGCCGCTAGTACATTTAGGCCCCAATTACGAGACGTTTCATAATGTTTAACCAACAACCCCCAAAAATATTCTGAATATACTGAACGACCAGGTTATTCCATCTGTGGATTTTTTCTACCTAATGGCACAGGCATATTCCAAGATGACAATGCCAGGATTCATCAGGCATAAATTGTGAAAGAGTGGTTCAGGGAGCATGAGACATCTTTTTCACACGTGGATTGGCCACCACAGAGTCCAGACCTTTACCCCATTGAGAATCTTTGGGATGTTCTGGAGAAGACTTTGCGCAGCGGTCAGACTCTACCATCATCAATGCAAGATCTTGGTGAAGAATTAATGCAACACTGGATAGAAATAAATCTTGTGACATTGCAGGAGCTTATTGAAGCAATGCCACAGTGAGTGTGTGCTGCAATCAACGCTAAAGGAATACCAACGAAATACTAGTGTGTGACTTTTTTTTGGGCTGCACAGAGTACAATGGAAGTGTAATGTGCACACACAAAGTGGAGCGTGACACTGGCGTTTCAGCTGAAAACTCCAGCATACTGTTTACACAGCAACAGTGAAATAGCATTCAAGATTATTTTTTTTTGTCTTTTTAAATTTATTGGGTGCTGCTTGTATTTAGGTTTTCCCAACAGTCCAAAAATTACCCTAACTTAGAAATGTGGCTCCGTTTCAACTTCCAAAAGTATAGGGTTTACATCTGAGCGGACATTCATGTTGCGGTTTATGAAGACCAACATACTGTAAACCCATTGTTAAATTCTCCTCCATTTATTGTCCATTGGGTAATGGAGCTTTTATCCATTTTTCTTAACCCAACAATTCTATAAAATAGGAGGTCGGTGACATCCCTTAGTTCCTCCCCCTAGATTTCCCCCTCTTCTCTCTTTCTCTCTTCCTTTCTTCAGGTTAGAGCAGCCTAGTTGAGTCCTGTGTGCTGAAAGGCATCATTAATCAAGTGCTCTGAGCTTTGGGGCCCTTCAGCGCGCTTTAATTACTTGTGTTTTATGTTCCCACAGACATCCACATCCATTTATTATGCCAGGACAAAACTCTAGTTCCTTGCCCAGTGTGCTGTTGTGTCGATGTGATTGTGTGTCGTTGTACATGAAGCTGCATGCATGTGTGTGTGTGTGTGTGTGTGTGTGTCTGTGTCTGTGTGTGTGTGTGTTTCTGCATGTGAAGGTTCATCAATGCATGCGTGCCAGTGTTTAAGGTGCTAAACCACTAGGATGCAGTCTTAAATCACACCCACTCATCTGACAATTGGGAAAGAAATTGATTTCCTTTGCGTGTTGAATTTACTGCTCTGATAGAGGCAGATTGGAGAAGTTATTGAGAGGATGGTTGGCAAAAACAACAAGAAGAGAGTAAAAAGCAGAAAACAAACAGCTTTGGTTCTTTGGGGAGTCATCACATAATTATTTGTGTGTGTGTGTGTGTGTGTGTGTGTGTGTGTGTGTGTGTGTGTGTGTGTGTGTACATACTGTATATATACACATACACAAAAGGGATGCAAATGTCAAGTGTCTGTCGGGAATGCAACTGGGTCACAATCAGCAGAAAACACACCCATAGAAGGCTTTGATGTGGTTTGTACACAGGGATACCGGTGTGGCACTTTTTCCAGTTTAAGGAAATACATCTAAGTTTCTACCAATCCATCAGCACTGGGTGGTGTCAACATGTCCCATAAAAAGCTCTCCACCTCCTTGTCTGTGTCTATGCTGTTGGTGGCAGAGCTGTTTTTTATTACTTCCCCTGAAAGAGAAACGGCTGCAGCCCTGACTTAGCTTTTCCACCAGATGTAACACTTTCAGCTTGTTGGTTAGCATTGAAACTGACTATACCACCCTGATAGCTCAGTGCCATATGAGACCATATGCTGTTTTTCTCTACCTTACAGAAAACAGTTTATAGTGTGTGTGTTTAAACTTATACTTAACAAAATCTGCTTGGTAGAAAAGCGAGTAAGCCAAACATCTCATACCCTCAACTGAGGGTAAAAGATAGATGAGAGGAAGTATTTTCAGCATCACTGCACGATAAAACAAAACAGTCACAGAGATAAAGGTAAATATTTAAACATCCAGATTATGTTAACCATTTTTCTCTGTTTTTATCTGTACAAGAAAAATGTAACCTGTTTTTTCGCAGCACTTTATAAAAGCAGAATGCTTCAGGGTTTCACCAGCTGTGGAACTACAACCTTAACACATAAGCACCGAGGTGCAACAACAGTGTTTCATCACATTGCCCACTCAGATGCCACCAGAATGCTTCAACATAACACAACACAGTGAAGTGGGGTTGAAGATACCTGGAAACTTGTCACCATTTTTTCTTTTTCCTTTTAAACTAACTATTAGCAAAAACAAGTTCAAAAGGATTTATAAACCACTGATCAACTCTAAAGCTGTTTACACGTTCATTGCTGCATAATCAAAGTGTTCATCTTCATGTACATACTGAAACTACTTTATTGTCTTTCCTGCTCTTCTATTTATCTATTTATTTATATATTCTTCCTCATTCATTGTATTCTGAGTATGTATGTTAACATCCACCATTGATCCTTCAAGCTTTGAAATAAAAGAGACTTAATGGTGAACACATAGGCCGTGTCTACATTCAAGGGCCGTGTTTGAAAACCTAATGGTTAAACTGTGAGGTAATAGTACTTTGTTTAAACCCCGACTACAATTTTTTTTTTTTTTTTTTTTTAAGCAATACCAGGTAGTCAACTATTGGTGGGCAACAGGGTCAGTGTTTTGTGACACCAGCTTATTGGGCAATAATGGTTGATAACATACACAAAGAACCCTTCGCAGATCTGTGAGGTCAAACCAGGCTATGAAAGGCAGGTCCTGAAGTGCTGGACCCTTCTTTTCCAGCCATTCTGAATATCTTGTAAACATAACACTCTGACTGCCACTGTACAGACTGGCATCCTTCCTAGACTAAAGGTGAACTACGGACAGTGGATATTTACACCAGAGCTTTTTTAGCACAGTCCAGTGTGAAGTTCCTGCAAGGAGCTTCAAACAGTCTCAATTCTATATTTGTGTGTATGTACCTGATCAGGATTTAAACACTCTTGTTGGCACAAAAGTAGGTGATTGCTCAATGCTGTTTCTCAGTTCCCTGTTCACGTCATCAGGGATTGGATTGACATACAGCAAGTCGAACTCCCAATGATAACTCTGCATCAGCCTGCAAAATTTAGCAGTGAGAAGAGTGATGTCAAAAAAAAAGGAGGTCAGAGCAGAAGAAAGCTAAAAAGAGCGATAGAGCACAGGCAAAAACATGGCTTAAGCTGTTTCTGTACAATGTTCATTCCAACCCAGATGCAACTGTCCTAGAGTGCTGTGAGTAACACTGAACAGATAGTTCATTCACCCCGGCGACTGAACTATGAAATGAGTTTAAAAGTTTGATTGTTGTCACATTTAAAACAACAGCACTAATTGGCCACAAATAAACACATGACCTCGTGGGAAAGGTTTTCTCGAACAACAAAAAAAAATTAAAAAGAAGATGTGCTCTACAAAATAAAAGCATGCTTTGCCACAAGTCATGTGCACAACAGTGGGTGCTGGTGCTCATGGGAAACGTAGTCTTGATCTCAGAAAAACACTAGCCTCTCTGGAAAGTTCTCACAGTGCCTTTAAGTGTGTAGCTCAAAATACTATTTGAAAGCGCAATACCTCTTTAAAAAAATTCTTGAGTGGATTGTTGGGAATGATGGTCATGATTAGTTCAAGAATTTGTCTTGTACAACAGGTTTGATTAACGATAAAAAGCAGGATTTGGATTTGACCCAAATGAACTCAGAAAGGTATACACTTGTGTGGAAAAGAAACAAAAGCAGTCTTGGAAAACTAAATCTTCCTATAAGAAGTTTGTCAGTGGTTGTGAAACAGTTTTTGGTCAGCAGGAAAAGAAAAGTGTGCCAAGGGAATGAGAGAAGCTTAATCGAACAGTAAAACTCACCCTTGGTCAGTCCTTCAACAGATGGAGAAAATTACAAGGATTTAAAAAAAATTCAATTCCTTCCTCCAAACTGGTGAGAAAAACGTCCTTGGAGAAGTACAGACTCAGCTCATCATACATCTACAGTCACCGGCTCATTCAGGGGCTGACTGATATGCAAACATATGAATAAATATGTGTATAGTTAACCATAATGACCTGACTTCCCCGGTTCAGCATGTTGTGCGGCTTCTTTCGCACAATTTGATTGTAAAACAGGAGTTTTTTAACCTGCGTTTTTCCCACATCATTTCTCAACTCATCCAAAAACAAGGGAGCAGATTCTGTCTGAGGCATGTTGTTCTGTGGGATCGAGCTGTGCATCTGAATTTAACCACAAAAGGAATATTCTGCTCAGGTTCAGCATGAAGTCAACATATTTTAAAAGGTGGAATATGAAAACAAAAACATTAAAATTCATGTCTCAAGTTACTGCTGTGACCTTGCAGCATGCAGGTTCCCATTATTCCCTATAGCTGAAACTGAAGCTGAAACTATGGGTGACAACACACCACCCTGCCATATTCCCCTCAGCCCGAAGGAGCTGTTGAGCCTTGCTGAGCAGCCGTTTAACCCAGATTAGCCCCATACTCTGATCCCCCGATAGATATTCAGCTCAGCTACTCCTCTGCTTATCCCCTCTTCTTCCACTCCTCTTTTTTTGCCTTCCTCCGGGACCTCTTATCTGTGGGCCGAAACATTTTCCTGGTTTCAGAGCTGGCGATATGTGATCGTGCAGGTTAAAGAGAGAGAGAAAGAGGGAGAGAGAGAGAGAGAAAGGGCAGAGACAAGTGAAACTAACATTTGTTATTAATAATTCATTGTCAGCTCTCTGTGACCCTTACAAAAAACAGACACACATTTTCCAGAGAATCTGATCTTTACTGCCTCAGAACACATCTCCATAGATAAGCATGATTTCCCTTTCCCTTTTCATTGTCTCTTCCTTGCGATAAGCCCGTTTTTATACTCTCCTCATATAAGATGTATCGCTGCAGATATTGACAGAAATATCTACGATGTGTCAAACAAGATTGGGGTGTGACCTTGTCTTGAACGAGACTGGAATAACGTCAGAAATGTCTGTTTGTTTCCAGCACTAAAGCTGCTGGAAAATACAGAAACTCTCACCCAAGGACCTTGTCTTTATGTGCAGCTCAATGCATTTATACTGGGCTATGCTTCAGCCTGGCAATACATTCACAAAGGAGTTCTGAAAAGAGATAGGAATACAAAAAACTGTGGGTTATCCAAGAATTTAAGAGCCTCAGAAGTAGAATAGTGCAGCATTCAATCCATCAATACATTTTAAAGCTGTCAGCTGAGACCGGAGCGCAAGCTTTTTTCTTTTTTTGTACTGAACTCACTATTTGCACCAATGAGTATTAAAAAGAAATCCATCACCAAGCAGAAAGGGAAAACAATTTTTCACTCAAAGCAGCTCCAATAGACCACAAATTGTCTCCGTTGTATTTAACAAAGGAGTTAACCTGTGCGGTCAGAAGATTTGTGAGGGACGACTGTGACTGTTTCAGTAATGTTACTTTTCTCTCTTAAGTCTGAGCTCTAAAATGTAATCGGTAAAAACAACTGAGCAACTGTTCAAAGAACTCCTTGAATACATTCAATATAATCAATCAAAAATGCAGTTTTCTTTCAGTTATTTTTTGTAAATGTTTAGTACAGTGTTCATTTCATAAACAAAAATTTTGACAGAAATTGTTCATTGACAACCTATTTTCTATGACAAAAGAAGTAGATAAGTAACTAAAATACTATGAAACTGTGACAAATGTACAGTGCTGGCCAAACGTTTTAAAACACTCATTTAAGGAGCTTCAGATGTTTTAATGAGGTTGGCCACTAAAACACCTGTAAAACGAAGTTATCATCATACTATCTCAACCATTGAATAGAGGAGTGGACTTCAACTCCATCCAGAAAAGTTTTGGAAAATAAACTGGACAGATCTGTTTTGCATTCAAACAAAAAGCTTTTTGCTTGAGTTATAGATGGCATAGGATAACATTGGTGTAGAAGTTCTCTGGAAACATTTTGACATGCAAGAAACATGCTGCTGTAACTGCAGCAAAAAGTGGACAAAGTACATATTCAAGTTAAAGGCGGTTGGAAAACAGAAGGACTCACTCCCTCAAAAATGTTTGTGCTCTGATTAACCATCTACATTTTCAAGGATCATGATATTGAGACACAAAGGGTCATTGCTTACTGATCTAGTGCTCTTATAACTTCGGCCACCACCGTGTGTTTTGAAAACGTTGGTTGGGGACCATCAGATATCTATGCTATTCACCCCATTGTGATGCTGATCCATCAAAATGCAAACAACGCATTCCTGTAGCAGACTTATTTTTTTAGCCGCAGGTCACAGAATTAGCTCAGTTATTCACCAGCAACAATTGTCCTGTGTCTACAAGTTCTCTCTTCCTCCATGCATCTTTTTGTCATCATCACTGATTTTAACCCCTTTAAGAGATAATGACAAAGCCACAACCTGCCATTAAGCTGATGTCTGTTTGATATTCAACATTATTCCAGCACCGTTGTGCTGTTAATATGTTTTAGCTCAATCCATCCTAGTTAAGGGATCCTTTGGACACATTTAGTGACACTGGACAAAATGTGACTGTCAGTGAATTTAAGGACTTTCCCGAAGGTGCAACACAGTCAGCCAGAGTGTCAGTCTTCATAATGCCAATTTCATTTATGACTCTATAGGCCAGCAGGGACAGCACAGCAGCTTTACATTGAAGGAGAGTCCAGGCTAAGTTATCACACTAAGATATTACACAAGTTTAGGTGTTAAAAGGCTGAATTGTTGGAGATTTGAACACTTTTTACAACCTCAACACCAGTTTCGGAGCTGAAATATGAATGAATTTAAAGAGAAAATATTCTGAATAAAAGTAAACCTAAAATGTAAATAGACTAAAACTATAAAGGCCAAAAAAGACTAAAATTCTACTTTAACTGACAGGCTTTTTTGTCTGAACTCTAAATCTTAAAATGGCTGCAAAAATTAACATATATATGTTTCAATTAACATAAATTTACATACTTTCAAATGCCAGCTGATTATCAATCATATTCATACATCATCAATATTCAGTCATTTTAGTTTCTGAACAACTAGAACAGAAATTACTGAACAGCATAAACTAAGAGTCACATGAAAAAGCATTAAACATCTGAGGCTCCAACAGAAAGATGCTCTGGTCCTGTTTGGAGAGATGTTTTCATGTCATTGATTCAGATAAACATGAGAGCACCGGCTGTTGGAAATAGATGTTCCTGTTCAGAGAAGGCCAGACATGTACAAGAAAGACTTTTTTTTTTTTTCAATGAAGGATGACATCTGCTCTTTCCCTTTCAGTCGATCACACACGCAGATACTGAAACACACAAACTCTCTCTCTCTCTCTGTCTTACACACACACACACACACACACACACACACACACACACACACACACACACACACACACACACACACACACACACACACACACACATGCACACACACACACACATGCACACACTGCAGGTTTATCTGCCAGGAAAGAGACTGAAAGCATGGGAAGTTGACTCTGCCACCTTTAGCTCCGGTTAATCCCCCTGAGCTCACACACTGGGCAGATTGAACACTCTCACTGGTACAGACAAGTACATATTGAGCTCTGTGTGTGTCAGGCATGTGTGTGTGTAAGTGTGTGTGAGTGTGTGTGGGTGTGTGTATGTTACTGTGTGTTTTAAAGGGCCCATTGATTTCTGTCTGCAGGACTCTATCATTTGTGTTGATGCACATCCTAAAAGCTTTAGTACAGTTTGATGTTTTTCATTCCTGTTGTTGTCATCTGGTGCCCACTCTTCAGTTGGCAACTTAATTGAGGGTTGTAAATTTTTTTTGTCTTCCACTTCAGTGCTTTGTTTTTTCACTTTTGACAAACTTTCAGACGTCAACTGTTATTTGTGCCAGTGTGATAAGTATTGTAACGATCCATGCTGTTGGTGTTTTTATGTGAGCAAGTCTCTGGAGGAAGTTTCTGACTGACTTTAAACTGAAGATAAACTTTTGATGAGGCTTTCAAACAATTCTGTTTGGAGAACAATGTTCCATGTGTTCTGGGAGAGAAAAGGAGAGTAGATGATGTTTATGTTTGGGGTGCTCAGTGTCAGACCCCTGCTGGTTTGAATCAGGAGCCTTTCTGTGTTGAGTTTGCATGTCCTCGCCTCATCCTGCGTCTGTGAGTTTCTCTCCACAGTCTAAAAACATGCTCATCAGCTTGATTACTCACTCCAAATTGATTTAATCTGTGAGCTGAATTTAAGATAAAAAAAAAATCTCCTATTGAAATTGGAAAATGCCCACAGCGTCACCAGGAAGGGGGAAACCAGTGTAATTTATGAAAGTGTTCGACCTTTCAAGGCTTCAATCTGTTGTGATCATGATCTGATACCATGGAGCTTTGATCATAGACTCTAAAATACATTATCCATTTGTTTGAAGTCTATTGTTGATGGGGTCATACTGGAAGTGTTAACTCCACCCTACTTCCTGCAAGTTACAGCTCTAATTTCAATGAAGATGGGACTGTGTGTGAAACGTAAATCTAAAAAAAAAAAAGATTAAAATGATTTGAAAATCCTGTTAGACTTATTCTTAATTGGATACACTAAAAAGAAAATATATATGTTCACACTGATAAACTTCATTGTTTTATTGAAATATCCACTCATTTTAAGCTTATACCCGCTCAAAAATTCTGGGACAGGTTCATGTTTCCCACTGTGTTACTTCACCTTTACTCAATAAGCGTCTGTGAACTGAGGACACTAATTGTTGAAGCGTTGAAGCTGGAATTCTTTCTCATTCTTGCTTGATTTACAACTTCGCTCAACAGTCTACGGTATCTGTTCTCATTTTTTGTGCGTCATAACTGATAACATTACAACACTGATCACACTGAGTAAGATGTGAATCTATGAATGCAAATTTGCTATGTTATCAAGTATTTATCATACTCTGTCACTCTTGTACAAGTTTTTTTTTTCATTTGAATGCAGAGAAAAAGTATAAACATGTACAAATCAAATCAGATTATGTGACAGTAAATGCATAATATCTATTACATTATCGTATATTTGTTGTCAGATTGTGCACAAAGCAAAGCACATGGATGATAAAATTTTTATTATTTGTTGTGTTTCACAGATGCCACATCAGAGTGATTGACACCTTTGGAACGGAGCCGGCGTACAATCATGAGGAATACGCAACGCTGCATGGATACAGAACAAACTGGGGATACTGGAACCTCAACGCTCGCCAGTACATGACCATGTTCCGTAAGAAAAACACGACTCCCTCGTCTACAGACGATCAAAACACAGCTTCAGTTTAAGTGTTCAGTGTTTGTTTGTTTTTTTCATTTTTTTTCGAGAACACATTCTCATAATAATAAAAGTTGTTTGAACGAAATACAAACATCACTTTATACTTTTTTAAAAATAGGATACTGAATGTTTTTTTTCAGGCTTCATATCCTCACATCTTTGCAAACATTTGTAGTTTATTACTTCAAAAAGATTACAGTCAAAACTCTTAGCTGTCACACACACACACACGCACACACACACACATACACACACACACACACACACACACACACACACACACACACACACACACACACACAGATCCATCATCAGTTTTGACAGCCGTTCTAAAAATGAAAAAAATTGACTCCAACTCAATGTTTTCACTTTCTCTGACAGGTGTGGCTTCCTGTCCCCATTAATTTGGATAATGTGTCTAATGCAGCTATTTTCAGCACCAGCGCAGCTTCTAACGTCCCTTCAAGCTGAATCTATTCTTCATTTTGTCGCTTTTCTTCCTCTGTTTCATGCTACACTACATGATCTGCACTTTTCAAAGCCATCGTTTTCTTCTTTCTCATCCCTGCTCCTGACTAAAACATTAACTGCTTATCTCTCTTCTGCTCGCATATTCACTTCTCAACAGTGTCATGCCCTTTTAGCTAGAGTTGGCACTCAACAGCAGGATCATTATAACGTCAATATGTGCTGTTGTAGATGCCAACATTTCAAACCATGCTGGGCTATTATGGCTGATTCAACCTTTGCAAATTGCTTCATACTTGTCAGACAGCAGCAGAAGCCAGAATTTGTTTTCATTCATGCACCAGAATGCTTAGTGCAGAAAATACAAACTGTCATGACCTGTGAGGGTACACAAGGGGAATTAGCTAGAAAGCCATGAATACAGTTTATTTTGATAATGTCAGCTTTAGAGTATACATCAGTAGAGCTTCCTGTCTTTATGAGAATGACTATATGTCGTACTCAGGGAGCTATAATCACATTGACTTAGCCATTAAACGCCATTATGCAGGGGTCTAGTGCTCTTTTCTGCCTTTCCTGCCTGACTCACAATGACACTCTCCTTCTCTCTTTGTTTTCTGCTCCTTTCCTGCCTCTCCTAACTACTTACCTACGACTCACAAACACACGTTCAGCTCACACACCAGACAATTCATTCATGGGCTTTGTGTCGGAGGAGCTAAACGAGACTGAGAAGAGGAGCATCCAGCAGAACAAAGTCAACAACATGGCCGTGGTGTATGGGAAAGAGGCCAGTATGTGGAAGGTACGGACAAAGGATGTTTCTATTTTCCTTTCTTCAAGTCCATCATTCCCACTGCTTTTCATGTAAGGGCAACACAAGGACCAATAGATTTTCATCCATTGTAATGGGTAAATTGTTGACAGAAATGTTTGGTCCTCTGGTGCTGAGACTTGATATACACTAACAGGCCACCCCATTGATAGTTTACGCACCTGATCAGAATCTTAAGACCAGTCAAAAAATTGCATGAATTTGCATTTTGCACTGTTGGATCTTAAAAACATTTTTAAGTGGATCCCAATAAAAAAAAATCACCCATAAGTTAATAAATAGTTTCACCCGTTAAAAATTTGCCAAATCATGTTTGACAACGCCAAACAACTTATTCTACCATTGACTCTTGATTTGAGCTTCTGGTATCTCCATGTATCTTAATCAGGGGCCAGTAAGCATGGGACCTGTTACAGTGTTTAGGAGGTGACTTATCAAAGAATCTGCAAGCCACGTTTGACTGATCTGGACAGGGTCTGTGTTTTAGGGAAACTTTGAGTTGATGTTCCACAAAACTAAGTGGCGGCAGTATTGACCTCCAAAGTGAAGGACAAATTTCATAATCCAGGGAGAAGACAGTTTCTTCACCCTTCCAGCATCGAGGAATCTTAAACTGTCTTCTGCAGATTGGCTGGATGATATGGCAGGACAGTGTGGCTCTGCATGCAGCCAGTATCTAGTCTCAAAGGGTTGTAAGGTTTTATGGCCTAAGTGTGGAGGAAACAAAAAAGAAGGCTATGCTTACTGCTGCACCAATTTCAAAAAAAATTCTCAGAAACTACCTCTAGAATTTGAGGGTGGGGGGGCTGAAAAGTAGGCCATCAGTCATGCACACTTTACTGTAGATGTCCCTGTGCACAGCCCTGCAAATGCATGCACGGTTGCACATTTTTTGCTTGCACAAATAGTCTCTATTGATCTTTTTTTTCGACAGTGTTGTTTGTACCCCAGGTTTAAATCTGACTCCTTCATACTTGCAGCCTTTTCCAATGTTTACACATGCAAACTCACACACATACACACCCCCACAACACCTCCAACAAAAGACTGCAGAGTTAACAGAAAAATCCAATGACAGCATTCTGCACACCCTGCTGTTTGCACCATTACAGCTCAGCTTCACGTGGCTCCATATACACAATTGTTCAGCTTTAATTTACAGGCAATTTTCCCCTCCAAAGCTGTGTGCTTGCTCCTTTGAGTACAGCAGAGGGGCACAGTTGTGTTTCCATTGTTAGAATGATTATAAAGATGCTGTTTGCTGCCATTACTTTTCACAGTTTGTCTGTGCAATTTCCGAGATTTCTTTGATGTTTCAGCTTGTTAAAGAGGCAGGGGATGCAAAAATACGATATGCTTATTTACAAAAGCTGGGGCAGAGGCAGAAAATCAATGCGAGTATGTGATAATTTGTCTGCTTCCTGTTGATTTTCTACTTTTTGTCTGACTTCTCTGTTTTCTCTGTCGTGTTTTTTCTCCTTCTTGTCACTTAACCGTGAACCCATATGGCTACTTATCAGCTTCAGGTAAGAGACTTCTTCTTTCACAGCATTTTCTCTTCTGTCCATCTTACAAGTGAAAAAAGGCACTTTGTCTGTTAATGCTCACATGACTTTATGCAAACACAGCGACTGTCAGGGCCGGATCCAGTAAAAGTGATTTACGAGTAGCTACTTGTCACAAATCCACGAGCACACTCAATTGCACCACGGCATTCAAAGAGACTGCCATCACTCCTGGAGGGTTTGATGTATAACAGTGATTATCTTTTCATCCTCCAACTTGTCTGAAAGCACAAGGACTAGTTACAGAGCCAGAAATGTGATGGATTGATTTTTTGCTTTAGTCCAAGATAATTTAGTTTCTGTGCAGATATCTTTCAGGGCATTGCTCGGCTAATTTAGCCAATGCCGCAGTAAATGTCAGCATTTTCATGATGCTCCAAGCTGCTTCATGGTTATTGTTATTATTTGACATCTTGGAAACATGCTATTGTTTCCCTCTGTCTGATTTATCCTGTTTCCAAACAAACACATGAGAAGAAATGAGGTGTGGAATAGAAATCAGCTCTAATCCAAAGCATGTTGGAGAGAGAGAAAGAAAGAGAGAGGGGGGAGAGATTGCTGTGAGTGGAGGTTATAGGATCTGCACTCCTCCCCGCCTGTGTTTCTCCCTCTGCTAATTCATGTTGTCTGTTGCACTTAGCGCTTGAGCTAATCTCCTAATTGGCTGGGAAAATCCTCGCAGAGGAAGCTATCGATTACCACAGCCTCAAATTACGACTGCGGGGGGGCCACACCACAGCGCAGGGATACAGTAAGCTGCTTAACACCAGTGGGGCAGTCAATACTGCAGCCCAGCTCCATTCACATGATTCAGGTTTGGCCGTTAACAGACGCAGGTTCGGCTTTTGGTTCTCAGATGTGACTCTAACAGTGATTTCTGACTCCCATGGACGTATCATAAAAGTGTTTATAAAAGCAAGCAGAGATCTCTGTCTGATGATAGTGCACAGCTGTGAGTAAGTGAAGGGATATATTTTTATACCTTACCACCACACAAGCCCAGGCAACATCATTGTAAGGCGCTAGATCTCCGCTGAGCTCCACAGCACAATGAAATTTTATTTTTCTGTGCTGTTGTCTTTTCAGCAAATAACCTGTTGATTTCCTGAATAAATCAGAAACTGTTTGAGACCAGATGCTCCTGCAAAGACTCAAATTCAGTCCTCAACCAATGCATCTTATCAGGCAGTAACAGGGTGCAGTTAGGGGTTTCCAACAAATCAAATCACAGCAGCTGTTGCAAAGAGCAAAGGGTTGTTCACTTCAAACCTGCAGCATACAGGCATGCCACTGTCTCTTCTTTTTGCTCGTCTTGGCAGCTTTTACAATATATTTTATTTCTTCTTGTGAGACTGTCTTTAAAAGAACATCATGCAGCTTCAAAAACAATCTACTTGAGGCATGTTCAAAGTCAGGCTCCATGGTCCATTTTCATACAGACCCCAGCTTTCATCTTACAGTGTATGAACTGTGGCATTGAAACTAATCATGCTCAACAGTAAATGCACATTTACATTTTCTGTCAAGTGTACAAATAAAACCAAAGTGTATCTGGTACCATTTCACTAAATTACATTTGAACTGTGCATAGGCCACTTGTATGAAGCTGAAGCTTTGTTCAGTCTGCAGAAAGTCAACAACTCTTTCAGCTAACATCTTTGAATAAATGTATTTATTATGATGTGAAAATGTGCTTCATGAACATCCAGCGTTCAAAAACATACATTCAAGGGCACAAGACCAGCTTAAAGTGATGAAATAGTGCAGAAAAGGTAGAAACATTTAGAATAAAGCGGAATATGAAATGTTTGGGGCCAAACTTTGTTTCAGGTCAAAAAGTCTGATTATTAAAAACAGTCCCAAAGAAAAGGATGAGGAACCTGAAGAACCAGTCTCTCACCTGAACGCATTTGAAATGAACCAGGGTTTAATTGCAACAGAGAGGTGATATATAATGGTAGTTTTCTGATAAGTGCTTTATAGATAAAGAGATATCAGTGGTTGTTACATATTTCAGTGAGAGAGGGCCAGCCAACTTTGTTGAATAGAATTGTGTCAAATAACTGTCACCGGTGAGGTTTGCTGATGTTTACGCAGCACGAAACACCCAATGATAAGTTTTCAGTTTTGTGCAGTATCAAGGAGGTTTGATTTTATGAGTCTGTAATGATGGTACAAGGATGTTTGACCACACTTAGTGACTGATTTTAACAGAAATCACATTAAAAATTTTGAAGAAAAAAAGACAAGTTTGGATAACACTGCTCTACATAATCCACAGATTTATAGAAATATGTTTAATCTGTTGATTACTGGAACTCATGTTCTGTATTCGTTTGAAAGAGAAAAAAACTCTCTTTTGCTTTATCAACTTAAAAAGACTTGAATAGAAGTGTCACAGTCTTTTCTTTCCTGACACAATTTCATCCCTACACTCTCTTCTTTCAACCTCATGACCTCAATTTCACCAAACCCCTCTTTACCCCTCCTCTCCCAGCAGGGTAAGGAAGGTTTCCTGCAGATTCTCCACAGATACATGGAGGTCCATGGCACAGTCTACTACGAGACCCAGAGACCTCCGGAGGTCCCGGCCTTTGTGAAGAACCATGGACTTCTGCCGCAGCATGAGTTACAGCAACTGCTGCGCAAAGCCAAGGCAAGACCCAGAATGAAACAGAGACAGAAAGAAGGAAAGAGTAGTGTATCTGCTGAGTTCTCACTGCAGGTGTCATTGTGATAGTGAAAAGGCTAAGCTCCAGCTTCACTTCTGTATGTCTCACGTAGATCTAGGAGCATGGATCAGAAATGTGTTGCAAGTAAAGATCATGATCTTGCACTTGTGTTTTTTTTTCAGCTCTTCATCGGCTTTGGTTTCCCCTACGAGGGCCCCGCCCCTCTGGAAGCAATAGCTAATGGCTGCATCTTCCTGCAGCCCAAGTTCCATCCTCCTCACAGCTCGCTCAATCATGAGTTCTTCAGGGGCAAACCAACTTCTAGAGAAGTGAGAAAATTATTCCTTTTTACTCCTTAACATCAGTACTTTGGTGACTGTAGCTGTCAAGGTGCTAAGTGCCCTTATTTACGCGTAGATTTTTCTAAAGGAAGTGGCACAGTGTGTGTCTGAAAACAGCCTCACTTCAGGTGCATGTGGGTGTCCAATGAGAGGCTTGAACAGGGTGTTCCTTGTTCATGATGCCAACAATTATTGTGAACACAGTGTTCAGGTTTTTAGAACATTTTAGAAAGTCTTTATTTCGAGCTCTGACTTGAAGCCTTGAATGTTTTTTCTCATGTAGGTGTCCTCACAGCACCCGTATGCAGAGCAGTACATTGGCAGACCTCACGTAATGACAGTGGACTACAACAACTCGCAGGAGTTTGACTCTGCCATCAGGGAAATCATGAGGACAAAGGTAAACACTATAATTCACAGGACTGGGCAAAGAGATAGTAGCTTTATGTGACGGTACTTACAAACCCTGAGATGCGGCTAAGGTGTCAGATAATGAAAGAAAGCTTTTACTATCCGCTGAGGGCAGATCAGTCTGCAGCATCATGGAGATGTTTTACTCTCATAGATCCTGGAATCATCTCTGAGCTGTCTGGAATATTTAAAGGGGCTCACTCTCCCTAAAACAAAGAGCATGAGTGTTTTTCAGTGTGTCCAGTGTTACAACATCCTCTAATGCGAGCTGAACTGTTTTAATACACTTATACTCATACCAACTAGGTGTCGGCTTTATCAGAAAAAAATTATATGTTTTGCATTCCAGGCCACATTACTATGTACACCTGCTGCTTGTTAACCCAAATATCTGAACAGCCAATCACATGGAAGCAACGGGATGCATTAAGGCATGGTGAAGTGTAGCTTTTGAAGTTCAAACAGCGTCAGAATGGAGCAGAAAGGTCATTTAAGAGACTTTGAGTGTGGCATAGTTGTTGGTCTGAGTAATTCATGAACTCATGATCTACCGCTACCGCTACTGCTGATTTAAACTCACAAAAATCTTTAGGGTTTAAAAAGAATGACCCTAAAAAGAGCAAACATCCAGTGAGCAGCAGTTCTCTGGGACAAAATGTCTGGTTGATGCCAAAGGTCAGAGGAGAATGGACAGACTGGTCGGAGATGAGAGAAAAACAACAGTATCTCAAATAACCACTGGTTACAACCAAGGTCTGCAGAAGATCATCTCTGAACACACAACACGTCCAACCTTAAAGGCTACAACAGCAGAAGAGCACACCTTCAGGGTGACTCTCCTGTCAGTCAAGAACAGGAAACTTAGGCTACAATTCACACGGCCTCACCAAACCTGGATATTACAGGACTAAAAACCTGGTGCTGGTGTAATGATGTGGGGAAGATTTTCATGACTCACTTTGGGCCCCTTAGTGCCAACTGAGATTCTCAGTTTGTTAATTTGGAGCAAAATCTCTCAGGAATGCTTCAGGCTCTTTGTTGAATTTATGCCTGAAAGAATTAAGGAAGTTCTGGAAGAAAAAGAGGGTCCAGCCTGGTACTAATAAGGTGTTTCTACCAAAGTGGCTGTTGAACTTCTTGTTATTACCAGGCCAGAGAAACTTTATTTTTAATTTGGATATGACTTCACAGCAGCTTTGCCAGTATGTAGGAAGTTTCCTGGGACTGCAAAGTGCAGAGCGAACTTTTGCATGTAGGAAATGTGGACTGATGGAGAATCTCAGGGCGCTGGAAGTGCAAAGAGTGGGAGAGAGGTTAATTAAGGAGTTAACTGCAGAGATTAAATCTTCCTGGAAAGTGAGACAAACAGGAAGAAAAAGTAAGAGACATAGTGAGAAAGGTGAGGAACAGATAGTTGCGAACAAGAATCAACCTTTCATACCTCAAAAATACAACCTTTAGCACAGTTAAAATGCAGGTGCATATGAGGCATAAAATTGAGACATTCAGGAGTTGATGACTCATCTCAGGGAAGCTTAAATGGTCAGAACTCATGGTGTCACACTCAGCCTGTGCATGAAGATTGTGGAAAAAAAAAGATCTTTTCTAGTTTAAAAAAAGTTAACAGGAGTCGTGTTTACAGCACTTAGGCTGCCCAGAAGATGTTTTTGAACGTGGCAAATTAAAAGAAACTGTGCCCACTACACCATGCTGTGCTTAATGTCATCACTTGACTCATGTTGTGCCTGTGGGCTAATTCCTCCCCATGTCAGACATCGAGTTAATTCCATTTAGTTATTTTTGAATTCGCCCTGATTGCTCCAAAAAGTATCAGTCTCAAGTGAAGGGTGTTGAGGGATGATGTGCGACAGCTGTCTGCACAGTCCTTTAAACGTTTTGTGCCTTTAGCAGATTAGGAATAGTGTGCATGGAGATTAGAGGCAAAGATAGATGTGTGTGTGTGTGTGTGTGTGTGTGTGTGTGTGTGTGTGTGTGTGTGTGTGTGTGTGTGTGTGTGTGTGTGTGTGTGTGTGTGTGTGTGTGTGTGTGTGTGTTTGTGTTTATGTTTGTGTGTATTTGCTCCCATCTCTGCGTCTTGTCTGTGTTGTCAGACAGGCTACAGTTCAGCGGCGGCGGCTGACTTCTCTGTCTCCGTGTCTGTGTCTGTCTCTGTGTCTGCACCGTCAGACCGCTGAAGAAAGAGCTGATGGACTCCGTCACCCTTCACTGGAGGCACAATGCTCCACGACACACACACACACACACACACACACACCTTAACCTTGATTCAAACACTAACAACTCAACTCAATTGTAGAGAAACTGAATTGCTTTAATCGACTAATGAACTCTAAGGGCTTCACCTGCAAATTACGGACACTCAAGTCAAGATATTCACACAACACACGGGATGTGTGTGTGTATGTATGTGTGTGTGTATATGTATGTGTGTGTGTTTAGGTGTGTATGTGTGTGAGAGAAACTCAGGGTCAGTCATGCAGGACAAAGCAATCTCTGGCTGGCTGACAACTCCTCATGTTCCAATAAATCCTTTCTTTTTGTTTTTCCTCCATTTCTTCTTGCTGTCTCTTTAAATTTCACTCTCTCTACCCCAATCCAAACAATCTTCAGCCAAATTATGGTTCAATAATCCAAGCCATCATTGATTTAAACTTTGTATTTGAGTAGAAAAAAAAGTTTTCAGGGTCCCACGCCACTTTAAACCCGCAGTATGGTTCGATTGTTGCTGTTGGTTGGTATGTCAGGGAGTCCTCCTGTCCACGTGTTTACTTCCTGCCTGGGCTTACAAAGTAGATTAACATAAAGCTTTGATCAGATTTGCAGCGTGCGTAACTTTTCAAATTGCATCATCTCTGCACACTTGCTCCTCGCTGCTTTTCACTTGAAATGGGCCAAGTCTGATTTCACACATGACTGAGCAGTCGTCTGCTTTGATTTCAGATTGGAAATGCAATTAAGGAAGTCGTGGATCATTTACAAAGGCAGGTTCTTTTTTTGCAAGTGTAAAGACGAGCAACTTCACTCGTGTGAACTTCGCTGGCTGTTAGCCTCAGAGAAATGTAGAGAAAAGTCTTTCCATCTGTTACTCTTTTGTTACAGCTTCTTTGAAGTCGAACAAGGAGCCTCGTTTTTCACTTTCCTGAGAGTGGGGCTGATTCGAAACCAGGATATGAACAACACAAAGCTGTTCATCACATCAGCAAACTCATTTTGCATTGGTGCTAACACAGTAGCTGTAACCTTTTTACAATCATCCTTTTTTCTGTTAGGGAGTATTAAAGATGTTGGTAAAACACACAAAAGGCTACATATGTACAGTGTTTCCAGCTCATCTCTAACCAGGCCAATTAAAAATGCGCTTTAGTTATAATACAGGAACATCACAGTAGGGGATGATCTATTGGTATGCAAATAAAGCCTAATTAGTTTCCCGGCAGTGGCACACAGTGATTAGGCCTTGCTGAAATCTCACAATAGAAACATTCATCAGCAGCAATTAACGGGAAGAACAGACGATTTATTGCAATTAAGGTGAACAATGGAATAACAGCATATAAAGTAGACTGTAATGACCATATTTTTTAATGTTTTTCTCAGGTGAAGCCATATCTGCCTTATGAGTACACCTGTGAGGGGATGCTGGAGAGAGTTCACGCCTACATACAGCATCAGGTGAGGCTGCGTCCAGCACACAGGTCATTCTGTTTGTGAGTTTGTATCAGTGTTCCCGTCCTCCTTGTTTACAGTCAGGCGGTCAAGCAACATGCTAACCCTCATAACGACCCACGTTTCTGCCCTCTGGCTCTGAAGCAGAAGGTCTTCCGACTCTAATGAGGAGGAATGAATAAGGAGAGAGGGCAGAAGAGTGGCATGAGGATGGTGAAGGACGAGGACTTTTTATAAAACAGAAAAAAACTGCAGAGGGTCGCTCAAAAACCTGAGTCTGCCCTCGACCGTCAGTTAGTTTCGACACTGACTGGAGCGTCCACTACTGTATTTATAGCTTTTAATAATAAACTAGATTCACGTTTATCACAAGATTTAGTCTTGATATCACTGGTTTCTTTTTTTCACCTTCTCGGTCTGTATTTTTTCCTTTTTTTATCATATACAATTAAAAATATATTTGTCAGCATACATGCATTAGGTTTCATTACACTCAAACAATAGTGTGATGCATTGGACTTTGGTTTTTGTAGTCATTGGAAGGGTCTGGGTTTCCTTGTTGTCGTTGTTTCCCTTGTGTTTCTGTCTTATTGTTTTGTGGTTTGGTCTTTAGTTTTTTTCAGATTTTATTTTGTGGTTTATTTGTGCTGGTGGCTGCATTGTGTACCTGAGCTCTCTGTGTGTCTGGATGTTTCTTGGTTTATGCTGTTGTTCTAGTCACCTGTGTTTCTTGTAATGTGTTTATTCCTGTCGTTGTGTTTCCCTCTATTATTATTGCCTTCTTTGGGCCTCATTCATAAACTGTACATACTCACAAATTTGTGCCTAAATTGTGCGTATGAACAGGTGTTAGTTATCACAATATCTTTATTTATCCTCCACTAGCAAACAATTGCTCCCTAACAAGTTCCTTTTACCTGTCACCTTTAGGACTTCTGTTCCCCTGAGCCCCCCTACATCC
This sequence comes from Thalassoma bifasciatum, assembly GCA_008086565.1. NCBI lineage: Eukaryota > Metazoa > Chordata > Actinopteri > Labriformes > Labridae > Thalassoma > Thalassoma bifasciatum. Next base: position 114,217 of record RPOG01000448.1, read on the forward strand.
CAGCAAACCTCTCAAAACCAGGGTCCACTGGAGGCAGCAGGATCAAGGGACCTCTTTTCGTACCTCTACCTAACTCCACCGCCGTCGGCTGGGCATCCAATGTGACAGCTCCCGTCACCTGGCCTCCTCTCAGCTCGCTCAGGCTGCTGGTGTCCCAGGAGGGTCAGTCCTGTGTGGAGGCGTGTCATGTGGTTGGTTTCGTTTGTGAACCTGCTCACTTCCGCTTCATCAACAACAAGGAGGCCCTCAGAGGGTGAGTCTCTTCACGGTGCTTCTCACTGTGGCGACGAAAGTGTCAGGCATAATGATCACTGTCTTTGTATCATGTCATATTGATTTTACTCTGATCCCAAACTCATTTTCATGATTTTCAAAAGCAAGGTGATTTGCTCACCTTCTCCCAGCCCTGCCCCACCCCCTTTCATTTCTCCTCCCTCCCTACATGTGTCTGATCGTTCCTCCACCTTCATTAGCTGCATGTTTCACAAAGAGGGTTAGGGTTGTCAAACAAGACAACTTGTGTGATGAACTGTTTCACAACAGGTGATGAGTGAATGACTCATAACAATCCAGAAATAAGAGTGCAGACTGACATTGTTTTCAATTATCAGTTTCTACAGTCAGAGGATCATATTTAACACGAGACATCGCTCTTTGATCAGTACATCAAACAGGGTTACTTCCCTCTTTTCCTTCTGTGATCACCTGCAGAGCATGTGTCAGGCACTGCAGGTTATCAGACATGGGAGGTGACAGGAAATTGGCTGGTTCATGGATGGCAGGTGGCATTGTCATATAGAGGAAATAAAAATAGTGATCAAATTTAGTTGGATGGCTGCCTGGATACTGTCTTTGTCCAAGAAATACTGTCATTCCATTAGAGGTCCTGTGCGAACTTCAGAAGTAATATTGGAATAGTCTCACTCTTTTCTCACTCATTCTTCCCTGTTCGTAATCCATGATTTACATTGAGATCATCAATACAAAAATGGTTATTTCTAAATGTTATTTCCCAGGATTTGTCTTTAGGTCGTTAAGTTTTCTTTGAAGAACAAGAATCCGTCTACTGCACTTAGACCAATGTCTCTTTTGATAACACAACCCTGGCCAACAAATTTCAGAAACAAGAAGCAAGATCTGTTCCTTTGTTCTTTTTCTTTTATTTTTCTTTTTTTCTGTTAGAGGGAAAGAATTTCTTGAATTTATTTTGTTGTAATGTTGGACACTGGACCTGGACTGTCAAAAAGACAGAAGAAAGAAGAGCAGAAGAAACCTAAATGCAAGAGTGAAAGAGCACGAGCTAAGACATAGGTGGAGCTGTTAGTGATAATGTTCATTCCTGTCCACATGCAGCAGTTATACAGTAGTGATCTGTTCAAACCTGAGGAGCTAGATTATGTTTGCTCTGCTTGGTGAGGTTGGAGTTGGTAGATGAGCACTGGTAGGACATGACAAGGATTCACTAACATTACACATGTTACAGACAAGTTTCAGAGCACCGGGATATGAGTGACACTAAACAGATTGCCTGCTCACCCTCTGGAAACTAAACTATAAACTGAGTTTTCAATGTTTAATTGTTGTCATAGTCCAAACAAAAGCGCTACATAATTACGTATAAATACATCACCCCAGGAAAGTTGTCTTGAACAAAGAAAAGTAGTGTTTTTTCGTGCAACAGTTAGCCCCCTTTATCCAACTGTGGTCAAAATATTCTTGTCTTACGAGATAAAAGAGTCTGAAAACAGTATTTTGTGTATTTCGGCTTTCAATCCAAAAAAGAATCAAGATCTCAAAAGAGAAAACAATCTCATAGGTTTGAGGCTCCTGACGGCTTCATCTCCACACAAATAGCATCAAAACCCTTTAGTGTAAATGCAGTTATTATCCGTGATATGAGTTGATGAAACTAAACCTCTCTGGGTTTTTGTTTTACTGTACCAGCTCCACCCAGCTGAACTAAAGATGTGAGTTTGAGTTTCTGATGTAGACAGACTGAAAGCCTGCTGGTGTTTGAGCCCCCCCCCCAACTGCTTTCAGCTCTCATTCCTGTCTCTTTTTTCATCTCTCAACTATCTTTTCAGTTAACTTTCTTTCCCTGTGTGTCGCTTTACAGTGCCGCTCCCCTTTGTCTCTGTTCTCTCACTCCTCCTCGTAGTTCAGCTTTGCTCTCTGACACAACTTATCTTCCTCACGCTGACACTTCGTACCTGCCTTGCAGTTTTCCCAACTTCCTTTTAGCTTTTCTTCAAAATTTCTTCGCTGTCTTTTGAAATCGGCATTACAAGTAAGATGAAAGCGGTGAAATTTCTCTATTTTCCTGTCTCTGGATTCCTTTTATTTTTGAGGTTATGCCAGTTCCACTTTCCTGTTACCTGTCTCAAATAAAAATAAGTTTTATTACTTGAATTTCAAAGTTAAACTTTGAGGAGAAACTGTTTTTTCCCCCTGATTTCAACTCAGTGATGTGTTATTTTGGGGTGTATTCAGAGACCTCCTCTCCTTTCTTTGACCCCTCAGGTTGGAGGTGCAGTGCGAGGTTGTTGACTCAGAGATCAACCACATCCTACCAGCCTTCTCCGTGGTGCGACGGGAGTGCGGGCTCCAACGGGAACCCCTCCTCTTCAGCTGTGCAGGACACTCCCCCAAATACAGACGTCTTTGCCCCTGTAGAGACTTCCGCTACGGGCAGGTGGCGCTGTGCAGAGACTGCCTATAGGGGCTGGACAGGTGAGAGGCAGACACTTAGGAGTAAGACAGATTGGTAACCCACAGACCTGAACGGGTGTAGAGCTGTGATAAATGGCCTGATGGTGCAGTGAGGCAGCTCCCTCTCAACACGGTAAATACAGCGAGATGAGAATCAGACATGCATGGAGTAAAGGTAAGCATGACTAGCGGCCAGTTTATAGGGGAGGATTTCAGCTGACTGTAGATGTTGTGACAGCTGTAATAGTTCAACAAGCTGCAGATAAAAAGCAGAAAGACTTCCCAGAATAGCGCTGCAGAAATCATCAAGAGAAAGGCACAAACTCACATTCACATTGACCCTCAAAGTACAAGATAAAAGCTCCTACAAAGCGCTGAAATGATACCCAACATGTCATTTCTGGATCTGCGTCACGAGAAAAAGAAGTGGCTCAAGCTGGAAAATTCCCACATGAAGGAGCAGTGACTAAAGGAACGCAGCTTTGGGATTGTTCCGTCATACCGAGACAGAGTCCTCAAATATCTTCGCCCAGAGAAGGCAACCTCGGGTCAATATCCAATCTCCTCTCTGCACTTGGACAAAGGATGATGGACAACTAGGTTATCTGCCTTGCTCTTTCTCCCCTCCTCCAATGACAGGCAGAGTCATTTATCAGACCGAACCCCAAGTCTGAGGCAACATCGGTCAATGCAATCATCTGCGGTCGCAAGAAACGAAGGGGGAGGGGGAGGACAGAGGACAAAGATAAAGGGTACAAGATTATTTTTCAATAAATAAGCTTTCAGAAATTTTGACGGGATTTTTAAAGAGTCCACTCGGCTTTGTGATGGAAAAAAAAAACATAAAATAAAAAAACATCTGAATCAAGGGGTCTGTCTCTTCACTTCTTGCTTCTGATAAGCTTCTCAGCATACATGTTCATCTGGACACTTCTGGGGGAAAAATAAAACCTTTTCTTAATTATTATCGCTATCGTCTCTTTTTTCCTTCTTTTGGTCGGGGTCAACAACGCTGGATGAAATTGTCGATAAGAAATAATAGGGGCAGAGGGGAGGAGAGTTATTAGATTCCTGGTGCTTGACACCTCCTTATTTGCTGATAGTAAACACTGTGATCTTATTTCTCTCAAAGTTTTGTGATAGAAAATAACAAACCATTTTTCTCCAGACTTCAAAGTTGTTCAAAAGTTTACAACCTATACTCTGGATACTTTTCTGTTGCAGTGACAAAGTAGGATGCAACTTGTTCACACACCAAAAAAGTTAAAGAGATGGTATTTTATTTCCTGACACCTGTTACTGCCACCATCTTTTTCTGGAAATTTTCAAAGATTCATGATCATTTACTGAATATTCTTAAGCAAGAATTTCTCCCTCAGCAGAGCCTTTCACACTCATATTCTTCAAGAGCTTTGCCAGAGGAGCCGAATGGCAGAACAAGCTGTTTTGTAATGGCAGAGACTTAAGGGGAATCTTTCATAGGTGAAACCTACATAATCAGCTCTGCTGCTCATTGTACAAACCTTACGAATGAGCCTCCATTTAAAGGAGAAAAACAGGCTTCAAAGTGGTGTAAGATTTATTGATAAGACGCATTTTTATAACAAAGAAACAATCCAACAAAGCGATTTTCTTTTTGTAAAGCTCATCCATCAGATCATTACGCAGCTCTTTGATAAACCATCAGATGTTTCACGTGTCTTGTTTGACATATTATGTGCATGTATGTGTGTGTCTCAAAGATCAAAATGGCTCTGCATCAGAATCTCAGTGACCAAACTCGTATCCAATGAATAATAAATCAGGAGTGTGAATGCCAAAGTGGATTCATCAAACCTTCATTGACCTGCTCAGGCATGAGAGGAAAAAAAAGTCATCCCATTAACCAGCTCAGGGTGATTTCAATTTAACACCAGAGGCAAGTCAAAAGGCAACGAATACTCTCCACCTCCCCAATTCATCCATCTACTTGAGTTTAATATTTACAATAATCGTAAAATAGCACTTAGGTCCAAAAGAGAAGAGAAAATCTTTTTCCTGTGAGCCTCAGAGCAGAACTGTGGCTGGGAAACGACTTTAAATAACAGATGTATGAGTATTAAGAGTAAAGATGACACATCTGAGTTTGCTCATTCATCTAATCTAAAAAGCCGGCGCATCAGAGCTGAAACATTAATTTAGCCCAATTAAAATCTCACATAGATTCTTAATTGTATCTTAATTTTCTCTAATACTGCTTTATCTTTTAATGTTACCTAATAAGAAAATCAAGCGGGTAAAGTTCAGGTTTTAACATATTTACCTTTAGGGAATTGATTGTTTGTTTTTTTTTGTTTTTCTGGTTTTTTTTTTTTTTTGGGGGGGGGGGTTGCTTATATGCTTGGAGAAACAAAATGAGAGGGTTTCCATTCTCACGTTGGCACGTGATCTTCATGAGATCTTCACAAAATGATTAAGCTATCGCATTAGGATCTCCAAACTAGTTTGTGACACATTTGAGTGGTGGACCTCAAACATCAAGGCCTTTCAGACAGGTCTCCAGAGGGCTGGCCAATCAGGAGGCTGAGGGTTCATGGAAAGGGGAGCCTTAAAGAGACGGCAACTTAAACAATGTGCTTCTGATGGAGGCTGAACTACAGGTTTTCCACTTGATGAGAAAATCAGACTTTTTTTAAATTGTTAATCATTTAGAACTACAGGGGCACCAGAGGGACATAATATAGCCTTAAAAATCCCAGTGGCTCCTCTTTAAGGTTAAGAGACATAAAGTGGCCCATACTTCAACACAAATGTCAACATTAGATCTGAGAATGACTCAGCATGCAAACACTGACCTCATTAGAGGAAATGAAAAGCGTAAAACAACCATCCACTGAATGAACTTCACACTACTTCCTGTCCCACACTTAATTTAAATGACTGACACAAGCTAGCTAAATATGAATAAAAGAAGAGGTTTATGAGGTTTAAGGTTTCTTCGGGTAGTGAAACTGAACCTCTGAAGGTTGAGTGCAGTTTTATTACCGCTGACAGATATTAATTTGGGCTATAAAGTCAGAGCTCTTTATCTCTCTGTCAAAGTCTTCATCTGCTGCTCCCTAGCTCTCAGGGTGACTTTCAAACTCACACATGACTGCTCGAGAGGCAGATGGGGAATTTTTCCAGCAGCTGCATCTCCTATTTGTGTAGAGCCCCCATCAAAGAAGCTCTTGACTTCAATCTGAAGGAGTCCGTGTGTGTGTGTGTGTGTGTGTGTGTGTGTATGTGTGTGTGTGTGTGTGTGTGTGTGTGTGTGTGTGTGTGTGTGTGTGTGTGCAGGAGCAGATATGCAGCACAGTAGGAGCCTAAATAGTCTCTGAATGCCCTCGGNTTCACTTGAAATGGGCCAAGTCTGATTTCACACATGACTGAGCAGTCGTCTGCTTTGATTTCAGATTGGAAATGCAATTAAGGAAGTCGTGGATCATTTACAAAGGCAGGTTCTTTTTTTGCAAGTGTAAAGACGAGCAACTTCACTCGTGTGAACTTCGCTGGCTGTTAGCCTCAGAGAAATGTAGAGAAAAGTCTTTCCATCTGTTACTCTTTTGTTACAGCTTCTTTGAAGTCGAACAAGGAGCCTCGTTTTTCACTTTCCTGAGAGTGGGGCTGATTCGAAACCAGGATATGAACAACACAAAGCTGTTCATCACATCAGCAAACTCATTTTGCATTGGTGCTAACACAGCAGCTGTAACCCTTTTACAATCATCCTTTTTTCTGTTAGGGAGTATTAAAGATGTTGGTAAAACACACAAAAGGCTACATATGTACAGTGTTTCCAGCTCATCTCTAACCAGGCCAATTAAAAATGCGCTTTAGTTATAATGCAGGAACATCACAGTAGGGGATGATCTATTGGTATGCAAATAAAGCCTAATTAGTTTCCCGGCAGTGGCACACAGTGATTAGGCCTTGCTGAAATCTCACAATAGAAACATTCATCAGCAGCAATTAACGGGAAGAACAGACAATTTATTGCAATTAAGGTGAACAATGGAATAACAGCATATAAAGTAGACTGTAATGACCATATTTTTAATGTTTTTCTCAGGTGAAGCCATATCTGCCTTATGAGTACACCTGTGAGGGGATGCTGGAGAGAGTTCACGCCTACATACAGCATCAGGTGAGGCTGCGTCCAGCACACGGGTCATTCTGTTTGTGAGTTTGTATCAGTGTTTCCGTCCTCCTTGTTTACAGTCAGGCGGTCAAGCAACATGCAAACCCTCATAACGACCCACGTTTCTGCCCTCTGGCTCTGAAGCAGAAGGTCTTCCGACTCTAATGAGGAGGAATGAATAAGGAGGGAGGGCAGAAGAGTGGCATGAGGATGGTGAAGGACGAGTACTTTTTATAAAACAGAAAAAAACTGCAGAGGGTCGCTCAAAAACCTGAGTCTGCCCTCGACCGTCAGTTAGTTTCGACACTGACTGGAGCCACCACTACTGTATTTATAGCTTTAAATAATAAACTTGATTCACGTTTATCACAAGATTTAGTCTTGATATCACTGGTTTCTCTTTTTTCACCTTCTCCTGTCTGTATTTTTTTTTCCTTTTTTCCTTTTTTTATCATAGACAATTTAAAATATATTTGTCAGCATACATGCATTAGGTTTCATTACACTCAAACAATAGTGTGATGCATTGGACTTTGGTTTTTGTACGGTCATTGGAAGGGTCTGGGTTTCCTTGTTGTCGTTGTTTCCCTTGTGTTTCTGTCTTATTGTTTTGTGGTTTGGTCTTTAGTTTTTTTCAGATTTTATTTTGTGGTTTCTTTGTGCTGGTGGCTGCGTTGTGTACCTGAGCTCTCTGTGTGTCTGGATGTTTCTTGGTTTATGCTGTTGTTCTAGTCACCTGTGTTTCTTGTAATGTGTTTATTCCTGTCGTTGTGTTTCCCTCTATTATTATTGCCTTCATTGGGCCTCATTCATAAACTGTACATACTCACAAATTTGTGCCTGAATTGTGCGTATGAACAGGTGTTAGTTATCACAATATCTTTATTAATCCTCCACCAGCAAACAATTGCTCCCTAACAAGTTCCTTTTACCTGTCACCTTTAGGACTTCTGTTCCCCTGAGCCCCCCTACATCCCAGCAAACCTCTCAAAACCAGGGTCCACTGGAGGCAGCAGGATCAAGGGACCTCTTTTCGTACCTCTACCTAACTCCACCGCCGTCGGCTGGGCGTCCAATGTGACAGCTCCCGTCACCTGGCCTCCTCTCAGCTCGCTCAGGCTGCTGGTGTCCCAGGAGGGTCAGTCCTGTGTGGAGGCATGTCATGTGGTTGGTTTCGTTTGTGAACCTGCTCACTTCCGCTTCATCAACAACAAGGAGGCCCTCAGAGGGTGAGTCTCTTCACGGTACTTCTCACTGTGGCGACGAAAGTGTCAGGCATAATGATCACTGTCTTTATATCAAGTCATATTGATTTTACCCTGATCCCAAACTCATTTTCATGATTTTCAAAAGCAATGTGATTTGCTCACCTTCTCCCAGCCCTGCCCCACCCCCTTTCATTTCTCCTCCCTGCATGTGTCTGATCGTTCCTCCACCTTCATTAGCTGCATGTTTCACAAAGAGGGTTAGGGTTGTCAAACAAGACAACTCGTGTGATGAACTGTTTCACAACAGGTGATGAGTGAATGACTCATAACAATCCAGAAATAAGAGTGCAGACTGACATTGTTTTCAATTATCAGTTTCTACAGTCAGAGGATCATATTTAAGACGAGACATCGCTCTTTGATCAGTACATCAAACAGGGTTACTTCCCTCTTTTCCTTCTGTGATCACCTGCAGAGCATGTGTCAGGCACTGCAGGTTATCAGACACGGGAGGTGACAGGAAATTGGCTGGTTCATGGATGGCAGGTGGCACTGTCATATAGAAGAAATAAAAATAGCGATCAAATTTAGTTGGATGGCTGCCTGGATACTGTCTTTGTCCAAGAAATACTTTCATTCCATTTGAGGTCCTGTGCAAACTTCAGAAGAAATCTTGGAATAGTCTCACTCTTTTCTCACTCATTCTTCCTTGTTCGTAATCCATGATTTACATTGAGATCATCAATACAAAAATGGTTATTTCTAAATGTTATTTCCCAGGATTTGTCGTTAGGTCGTTAAGTTTTCTTTGAAGAACAAGAATCCGTCTACTGCACTTAGACCAATGTCTCTTTTGATAACACAACCCTGGCCAACAAATTTCAGAAACAAGAGGCAAGATCTGTTCCTTTGTTCTTTTTCTTTTTTTGTCTTCTTTTTCTGTTTGAAGGAAAGGATTTCTTGAATTCATTTTGTTGTAATGTTGGACACTGGACCTGGACTGTCAAAAAGACAGAAGACAGAAGAGCAGAGGAAAGCTAAATGCGAGAGTGAAAGAGCACGAGCTAAGACATAGGTGGAGCTGTTAGTAACAATGTTCATTCCTGTCCACATGCAGTAGTTATACTGTAGTGATCTGTTCAAACCTGAGGAGCTAGATTATGTTTGCTCTGCTTGGTGAGGTTGGAGTTGGTAGATGAGCACTGGTCGGACATAACCAGGATTCACTAACGTTACACATGTTACAGACAAGTTTCAGAGCACCGGGATATGAGTGACACTAAACAGATTGCCTGCTCACCTTCTGGAAACTAAACTATAAACTGAGTTTACAATGTTTAATTGTTGTCATGGTCCAAACAAAAGCGCTACATAACTACGTATAAATACATCACCCCAGGAAAGTTGTCTTGAACAAAGAAAAGTAGTGTTTTTTCGTGCAACAGTTAGTCCCCCTTTATCCAACTGTGGTCAAAATATTTTTGTCTTACGAGATAAAAGAGTCTGAAAACAGTATTTTGTGTATTTCAGCTTTCAATCCAAAAAAGAATCAAGATCTCAAAAGAGAAAACAGTCTCATAGCTTTGAGGCTCCTGACAGCTTCATCTCCACACAAATAGCATCAAAACCCTTTTGTGTAAATGCAGTTATTATCCGTGATATGAGTTGATGAAACTAAACCTCTCTGGGTTTTTGTTTTACTGTACCAGCTCCACCCAGCTGAACTAAAGATGTGAGTTTGAGTTTCTGATGTAGACAGACTGAAAGCCTGCTGGTGTTTGAGCCCCCCCCAACTGCTTTCAGCTCTCATTCCTGTCTCTTTTTTCATCTCTCAACTATCTTTTCAGTTAACTTCCTTTCCCTGTGTGTCGCTTTACAGTGCCGCTCCCCTTTGTCTCTGTTCTCTCACTCCTCCTCGTAGTTCAGCTTTGCTCTCTGACACAACTTATCTTCCTCACGCTGACACTTCGTACCTGCCTTGCAGTTTTCCCAACTTCCTTTTAGCTTTTCTTCAAAATTTCTTCGCTGTCTTTTGAAATCGGCATTACAAGTGAGATGAAAGCAGTGAAATTTCTCTATTTTCCTGTCTCTGGATTCCTTTTATTTTTGAGGTTATGCCAGTTCCACTTTCCTGTTACCTGTCTCAAATAAAAATAAGTTTTATTACTTGAATTTCAAAGTTAAACTTTGAGGAGAAACTGTTTTTTCCCCCTGATTTCAACTCAGTGATGTGTTATTTTGGGGTGTATTCAGAGACCTCCTCTCCTTTCTTTGACCCCTCAGGTTGGAGGTGCAGTGCGAGGTTGTTGACTCTGAGATCAACCACATCCTACCAGCCTTCTCCGTGGTGCGACGGGAGTGCGGGCTCCAACGGGAACCCCTCCTCTTCAGCTGTGCAGGACACTCCCCCAAATACAGACGTCTTTGCCCCTGTAGAGACTTCCGCTACGGGCAGGTGGCGCTGTGCAGAGACTGCCTATAGGGGCTGGACAGGTGAGAGGCAGACACTTAGGAGTAAGACAGATTGGTAACCCACAGACCTGAACAGGTGTAGAGCTGTGATAAATGGCCTGATGGTGCAGTGAGGCAGCTCCCTCTCAACACGGTAAATACAGCGAGATGAGAATCAGACATGCATGGAGTAAAGGTAAGCATGACTAGCGGCCAGTTTATTGGGGAGGATTTCAGCGGACTGTAGATGTTGTGACAGCTGAAATAGTTCAACAAGCTGCAGATAAAAAGCAGAAAGACTTCCCAGAATAGGGCTGCAGAAATCATCAAGAGAAAGGCACAAACTCACATTCACATTGACCCTCAAAGTACAAGATAAAAGCTCCTACGAAGCGCTGAAATGATACCCAACATGTCATTTCTGGATCTGCGTCACGAGAAAAAGAAGTGGCTCAAGCTGGAAAATTCCCACATGAAGGAGCAGTGACTAAAGGAACGCAGCTTTGGGATTGTTCCGTCATACCGTGACAGAGTCCTCAAATATCTTCGCCCAGAGAAGGCAACCTCGGGTCAATATCCAATCTCCTCTCTGCACTTGGACAAAGGATGATGGACAACTAGGTTATCTGCCTTGCTCTTTCTCCCCTCCTCCAATGACAGGCAGAGTCATTTATCAGACCGAACCCCAAGTCTGAGGCAACATCGGTCAATGCAATCATCTGCGGTCGCAAGAAACGAAGGGGGAGGGGGAGGACAGAGGACAAAGATAAAGGGTACAAGATTATTTTTCAATAAATAAGCTTTCAGAAATTTTGACGGGATTTTTAAAGAGTCCACTCAGCTTTGTGATGGAAAAGAAAAACATAAAATAAAAAACATCTGAATCAAGGGATCTGTCTCTTCACTTCTTGCTTCTGATAAGCTTCTCAGCATACATGTTCATCTGGACACTTCTGGAGGAAAAATAAAAACTTTTCTTATTTATTATCGCTATTGTCTCTTTTTTCCTTCTTTCGGTCGGGGTCAACAACGCTGGATGAAACTGTCGATAAGAAATAATAGTGGCAGAGGGGAGGAGAGTTATTAGATTCCTGGTGCTTGACACCTCCTTATTTGCTGATAGTAAACACTGTGATCTTATTTCTCTCAAAGTTTTGTGATAGAAAATAACAAACCATTTTTCTCCAGACTTCAAAGTTGTTCAAAAGTTTACAACCTATACTCTGGATACTTTTCTGTTGCAGTGACAAAGTAGGATGCAACTTGTTCACACACCAAAAAAGTTAAAGAGATGGTATTTTATCTCCTGACACCTGTTACTGCCACCATCTTTTTCTGAAATTTTCAAAGATTCATGATCATTTACTGAATATTCTTAAGCAAGAATTTCTCCCTCAGCAGAGCCTTTCACACTCATATTCTTCAAGAGCTTTGCCAGAGGAGCCGAATGGCAGAACAAGCTGTTTTGTAATGGCAGAGACTTAAGGGGAATCTTTCATAGGTGAAACCTACATAATCAGCTCTGCTGCTCATTGTACAAACCTTACGAATGCGCCTCCATTTAAAGGAGAAAAACAGGCTTCAAAGTGGTGTAAGATTTATTGATAAGACGCATTTTTATAACAAAGAAACAATCCAACAAAGCGATTTTCTTTTTGTAAAGCCCATCCATCAGATCATTACGCAGCTCTTTGATAAACCATCAGATGTTTCACGTGTCTTGTTTGACATATTATGTGCATGTATGTGTGTGTCTCAAAGATCAAAATGGCTCTGCATCAGAATCTCAGTGACCAAACTCGTATCCAATGAATAATAAATCAGGAGTGTGAATGCCAAAGTGGATTCATCAAACCTTCATTGACCTGCTCAGGCATGAGAGGAAAAAAAAGTCATCCCATTAACCAGCTCAGGGTGATTTCAATTTAACACCAGAGGCAAGTCAAAAGGCAACGAATACTCTCCACCTCCCCAATTCATCCATCTACTTGAGTTTAATATTTACAATAATCGTAAAAAAGCACTTAGGTCCAGAACAGAAAATCTTTTTTCTGTGAGCCTCAGAGCAGAACTGTGGCTGGGAAACGACTTTAAATAACAGATGCATGAGTATTAAGAGTAAAGATGACACATCTGAGTTTTCTCATTCGTCTAATCTAAAAAGCCAGCGCATCAGGGCTGAAACATTAATTTAGCCCAATTAAAATCTCACATAGATTCTTAATTGTATCTTAATTTTCTCTAATACTGCTTTATCTTTTAATGTTACCTAATAAGAAAATCAAGCAGGTAAAGTTCAGGTTTTAACATATTTACCTTCAGGGAATTGATTGTTTGTTTTTTTTGTTTTTCTGTTTTTTTTTTTTTTTTTTGGGGGGGGGGGGTTGCTTATATGCTTGGAGAAACAAAATGAGAGGGTTTCCATTCTCACGTTGGCACGTGATCTTCATGAGATCTTCAGAAAATGATTAAGCTATCGCATTAGGATCTCCTAACTAGTTTGTGACACATTTGAGTGGTGGACCTCAAACATCAAGGCCTTTCAGACAGGTCTCCAGTGGGCTGGCCAATCAGAAGGCTGAGGGTTCATGGAAAGGGGAGCCTTAAAGAGACGGCAACTTAAACAATGTGCTTCTGACGGAGGCTGAACTACAGGTTTTCCATTTGATGAGAAAATCAGACTTTTTTTAAACTGTTAATCATGTAGAACTACAGGGGCACCAGAGGGACATAATAAAGCCTTAAAAATCCCAGTGGCCCCTATGTAAGGTTAAGAGACATAATGTGGCCCATACTTCAACACAAATGTCAACATTAGATCTGAGAATGACTCAGCATGCAAACACTGACCTCATTAGAGGAAATGAAAAGCGTAAAACAACCATCCACTGAATGAACTTCACACTACTTCTTGTCCCACACTTAATTTAAATTACTGACACAAGCTAGCTAAATATGAATAAAAGAAGAGGTTTATGAGGTTTAAGGTTTCTTCGGGTAGTGAAACTGAACCTCTGAAGGTTGAGTGCAGTTTTATTACCGCTGACAGATATTAATTTGGGCTATAAAGTCAGAGCTCTTTATCTCTATGTCAAAGTCTTCATCTGCTGCTCCCTTGCTCTCAGGGTGACTTTCAAACTCACACATGACTGCTCGAGAGGCAGATGGGGAATTTTTCCAGCAGCTGCATCTCCTATTTGTGTAGAGCCCCCATCAAAGAAGCTCTTGACTTCAATCTGAAGGAGTCCGTGTGTGTGTGTGTGTGTGTGTGTGTGTGTGTGTGTGTGTGTGTGTGTGTGTGTGTGTGTGTGTGTGTGTGTGTGTGTGTGTGTGTGTGTGTGTGTGTGCAGGAGCAGATATGCAGCACAGTAGGAGCCTAAATAGTCTCTGAATGCCCTCGGGCTACTGTTCCAGCAGGAAGAGTTTTAGCTGTGAGTTTCCAGGCTTTATTTTCACCGAGCGGGCTCAGACAGAAAAACATACACCAGTTTAGCAAGTAAAATAAGTAGGGTTTTCTTTATTTGTTTATTTATTCAGTCATTTTGAGCATTAGATGGGGGTGTATTCATGGTGAGAGTGTTTCAGCAGAAATGAGTGATCACTGAGGTCTCCTCCTAATCAAGCCTCCTTCACTGAAACCGTCCGCCTGCCCTCTGAAGAAGCTTCACTGTGCCACTGAACAATGATTGTGATTCAGCTTTTTGTTCTCCAGCAGTGAGCAGCGTGCTTGCAGACCTTTAATTTCCACCGTTATTGTTTGGATCAGGTTCCACGGTGATGATTATGCAGCAATCACTGATTTCTTTGTGCGGCGTGTATCAAGAAGAGCTGCCGGGGATGATTCATCGTGAAAACATGCAAAGTTTGATTCTGAATTTGGTGTTTGAGGAAAGGTGCTGGCAGGAGAAAGCAGTGTGAATTACTACTGAGGGACCTGACTCACCTGAAAATAATTACAATCAACATCAGGAGAGGGTGTAGTGTCATCACTGTCCGAGTCAGAGGAAGAGCCAGGAGATGCAGTGATGTGGTTGTTTGGCAGGGGAACAGAAGAAAATGTCAATGGAGCAGACAGAAATCCACTTTAATGAAGAGCTGTTAGATTTTATAGGGATCCCTACAATTTGGAAACACTTCTGGCCACTTCATGAGCTTTTTGTTGACCTAAATATCTTAGATGTCTCAGTGCATTTAGGCATGTAGACATGAACTATGTCCACACATGGCCTGGTATCTGTGAAACCACATATATTTTATACGTTCAGGCCTGCCGTCCACAAAAAAAGCCATCAGCGTTTCATATATGGGATGTTATGTGGAGCATGAATGCTGCAGGTGTGTTAGCTGTAACACTGATGCAAACTCTTCTTGCTTGCTTATTTCTTCAAATGGATACTACTATGTACGTTGAAGAGCAAACCTCATTATCGCTCCAAACAGAAGATCTCAGTGCCATGTTTACCCCTGGCAGAATAGACAGAAAGACAGAGATTCATTCTGATTGGTTGGCACAGGTGTCATGTCTTAAAAACACTGTCACTTATGGGTCTGGCATGCTTAGAGCCATACTTTTTGACGGATTTGCTCCTTAACATGTCAGCGTTTATTTTTTTAATTTTTATTTTCTTTTGTAAACAATCAGGTGTGGAGGAAAGTATTTTTAAAAACCAATGAAGGGAGATATTTTTTTTTGGAAACACCTGGCTATGTGTGTACAGCACCCAAGTAATAACTGCAAGACTGAGAATTGGACATAGTAACAGCACTCTGCATATGACAGGGAAGAACATGACAGGACTGTGTGAGCGTTGTCAGGAGTCGGAAACAACAACACATATACTTACCTAATGTGGTAAATATAGTCAGAAAAGACAAATAATGATGGAGAGAACAGGCAGAGCTGAAAAAAAGGGTTCATCCTCTGCACATCCTCTGTTGTACATTTTTCATTGTACTATTTGACTTAAATATACATATTTTTTCTTTCTTCCTTTTTGTACAAAGTTTCTATATTCCAAACATTTCTAATTTGTAGTTACTTAATATCTGTTCTTTTATATATTTGATATTTAATCTTTATTCTTACTTGTTTTTGTACAAGAGAGCACAGCTAAACCGAAGTCAAATTCCTTGTATGCGTCTTGAAGATACTTGGCAATAAAGGCGATTCTGATTCTGATTCTGACTCGAAATATTACCGAGTGTGAAGAAACTCTGAAAGAGAGGGAGGGGGTTGTGACATTTTTGACTGTGACTGGACTGATAAACATAATTTAAGTGACCCAAGAACAAGCAGATGGGTAACTGAGGGTGGCAGTGATGCCACTTCAAGGATGCCAACTGCTGTTAACACGAGAGAAGAAGAAGAAGAAGAAGAAGAAGAAGAAGAAGAAGAAGAAGAGAACAGCAACTCAATGCATTTAGTTGCGAAGCCATGGTAAAGATGAACTGCCGAAGTTTAAACTGAGCATCAGAATGAAGAAGAAAGATGATTCAAAAGACATAAAATGTGGCATCTCCAGGGTTTTACGGGGTTTTCTGGGACTAAATGTCTTGTTGGTGCTAGAGGTCAGAGGAGAATGGACAGACTGGTTGGAGATGATATAATAACAACAGGAAGTCAAATAACCACTGGTTACAACCAAAGTCTGTATAGAGCATCTCTGAACACACAACACGTCCAACATTGAAGCAAACGGGCTTCAGCAGCAGAAGACCACATCAGCTGACCCTCAAAACTGGACCAAAGAGACTGAAAACGCTGCCTGGCCTGATGAGTCTGGGTTTCTGCTCCACATTCAGATGGTCGACAGTTTGTCCTGCTGCTGCTGCTGCTGTTGTTGGTGTTGGTATAATGCTTTGGGGGAGATTTTCTCGGATGATTTTAGGCCCCTTAGTACCAACTAAGACCCTCATCATGAATGTTTAGCCCATAAAATCTGCAGCACATGGAGCAAAATCTCTGAGTAGTCGAGTAAATACAGACTCAGATTAAATCTAATGGTGTACAACATTGAATCGTACACCTGATTTTTAGGGGAGCAGATGAAGAATTAAAAATAAACAAGCTTATATCTTGGATGTATGCTTTAGCACAGCAAAGTGGGTGTACTTGTGTGTTAGTCTTCACTCATGTGCCCATCTCCATCCTCTTTTCATTTGTTTTACTTCACTACTTCCAGGCTGTGTGGGCGACTGTATCTACAAAGCCGCATTAATGAGCTTATTATCAGTCCTATTTGCTCTGTCAGCTGTTACGGAATTTGAATTAGAACCACATCCAAGCACATTATTTATCCTGTTTAAACAATAATTAATCAGTACTGGAACAGATTGATGTGTACACAGCTGAATAATAACTGAGTCGCTGATTACAAAAAATATAAACCCTACAGGGTTTGTCACAACCTGACAGTCGTCGGTTTATGATTAAAAAACCTGAAGTCATGCAAGTCTGCACACACAGATGATGTGTCCAGAGAGGTGTTTCATTTACGCTTTTAATATTCACAGCACATACGCACACTTCCTGTCAGCTTTCATCCTGAACCCAAACTCTCATTTCCTGATCGTTCTCCGCTCTCTTTTCTTTGAG
Source organism: Thalassoma bifasciatum (assembly GCA_008086565.1). Lineage (NCBI taxonomy): Eukaryota > Metazoa > Chordata > Actinopteri > Labriformes > Labridae > Thalassoma > Thalassoma bifasciatum. The sequence goes on from RPOG01000448.1 coordinate 131,339, forward strand.
GTCTGTGCTCTAAGGTCCAATTTTCTTACCAACCTTTTGTGCCCCAGTGTTGCTGACGCAGCCTTCGTTTGTTTGTGTGCCTCTAATGAGGGTTTCCTCCGGTTTGCGCCCCTGCATACAAAGCTGCTACAGCTTCACACAATACATACATGTTTGCATGACAGAATTGTTTGTGCTCAGTTTGGTGCATATGCATTATTATTTCTACCCTGCTGTGTTAATGCACTGAAGTGAGTGGATGCTGCTGTGTGTGTGAGTGTGTGTGAGTGTGTGTGTGTGGGGGGGGGCACATACAGCAGATGTGCAGATAAACACTCATCACTTTTCTGTGCATCTCTTAAACAAATCCGACATCCTCTTGAAGTGGAGGAGGAGGATGAATCCCGTTCCTTCAGTCATGTGGCCACATCGCTGCTGGGCGTCTCACTTCAAGGTGGAGCAGGCCTGTTTCCTGTGTCTTTGTCTCAGATCTTCATCTCTGTGTCGAGGAAGAAACCTTCTGGAATAAGACTAGCAGAGTTCAGACTCAAAAGGCTGCAGTGATTTAATGCTAATGTGTGCTCATGTTTATGTATTCACGCGTACTGTATGTGAGCGGATACATATATGCATGCTGTGTACATGCAGGCCTGAGGCTGACAGCAACCGTAGGATCAAAATGTGTGTATGAATCACTGTTATAGTCAGTTATATGGAGATTAGAGAGCCTTGTTTTTAATGAAATGCCTGCAAACCTGCATAACAGAGGAGAAAGGCTGGTGGAGATGAGGGAGTGAGATGCTGAGATGAGAGTTTTAAACAGGAGAAAGTACTGGGTGTAAAAATTAAAAAAAAAAAAAACAGTGAAGAGGACTTTTTTTTCAAGAGGGAAGGAGATGGAGATGAGATCCATGAGAGGTCGACCACGTCTTCGTCAATAATGCATGTGTAATTGGCCAACTCCTCCTGAGTGTCAACGTGAGCCTGAATAAGCATGAATAAATAAAGTTGTGTGTAAATAAAAGAGTCACCCCCAAAAAGAGCAGGCACTCAAAGACAGGTGAGAGAGGGACAGAAACCTTTCTTTTCAGCCCCCATTGTGCAGATAACTTTTTCATCCACACCTTTTCATCCTCTACCTCTTTTGCTCCAGGCATCACCCGTGCCTCTTATTTCTGGACTCCTTTGTCTAATTTTCCCCAAACATCTTACAAAACCAGGCTAAGGTGAGGTCAGCAAAACCTGATAAGGACGCCCTCAGGAAGCGGCAGTAATGAGGAAGAGCAGCAACAAGAAAAAAGAGAGAGACAAGGTGAGAAAGAGAAGAGCTTGATTTGAAATGAGTTGTTTCACTATATAAAAGGTTAAGACAGGAATAAACTGTTAGATTAAATGCAACAACGGTTCTGGGTCTGCATCTCTCAGATGCTTTGCGACATTTAAGGCTGGACAGAGGACATGCAGGACTTAATGAGCTCCTTGCAAATCTCTTGCCAACAAAGTTTTTTTTGTGTAGTCCCAGAATTGTGGTCCTGAATCTGCTTCCTCTGAGTTAGTATAAAAATGCACGGAGGATTGAGCAGATGAAAACATTTGTCTCCACGCAGGCACATCTCCTGGACAGTAACAAGGAATTTTATGAGAAATTTTCTTTTTCTTACACCTGGTTCATTAGTCAGTGACGGATTGATGCTGCAGCGTTTCCAGGACTCTAGCTTGGTACTAATGACTTTAATCTCTTTCTTACATATGCACAGAAAAGAACACTCGAGGACAATGGTGGGTATCACAGTAGAAACAAATTCATCAAACCAGTTCTCCTCTCTGATTTGGCAGCTTTCACTCACAAAAGTGTGTAAAATCCTTTTATTTGTCTTTTGAGATCTAAAACTAAGATTTGAATCAGGCTCATATTTAGTGTAACGACTTTGACTAGAAATAACACAAATTCTTGGGAGTATTTGACTTCAAGCTAACCACACCTGATTAGCAGAACAGAAATATGAACTGTCTGCAAAGAGCATCAATTAATCCGTTAACACTCAGTTGTAATTAACACCAAAGTACGTGAGTGAAACATTTCACTGCGATAAAGATTTCCTTCCATGTCATTTTCTCCTCTCTACTTTTCACGCAGATGTAACAGTTGCTCATCCAACAAATACATGATCTCTACATATGTGGCACCATTTAACCCTTACATTGGCTTCAGAATAATTCTGCACTGTCTGTTCTGACTCCTCATAAAATACAGGGTCTAAAATTTTCTCCAATTTTTATTTTGTTTCACCTTTTCAGTGAAGATGTCTTCAACACATTTATATATATTTAACAATTTCTTTTGGAATATTTGGTTTGATATACTTTATTTACATAACAGTATACCTCTTTTTGAGTCGAAAAAAGGTTGAAAATTAGATTTATTTATGTATTTATTTATTTATTAAGAGAAGAGCATTAAAAAAGAAATACAAAAAAAACATTTGGGGATTTGCAAAAGCCTCAACACAACTGACGTATAGCCACAATGTATGTTAAAAGATTTAAACTTTGGCTGTTTTCTAACATATGCTTATCCCAATGGTCACAGAAAAATAGTGAAAGTGATAAAATATTGTTGTCTTTTACAAACTTTAGCTATGATACATAAGCTAAGCATATCTAAATACAAGATGACACGTCACCGGTAAGTGTTTTAGAACTATAAGAAATGTGAAGGGCATCACGAGATGAAACCTCAATAAAACTACATTTATCATGGCGGATGTAATAAAAGGAAACTATGTTTTTTTCTTACTTTCCCTCACTGTGCCTTTTGGGATAACTGTTGATTAGAAAATCATTAAAGTTGACCTCTTTTAACCTCTTGAGACCTGGCGTCCACATGTGTGAACATCACTTCTTTGCCTCACAGATCCATACTTCATTTTTTAAAACTTTAACCTGTTAGTCACAATAAAGGACACTTCCAACGTCATCTTTTGGTGATGTCATAACTTAACACCCATTTAGTTATGAACAATAGGACGAATAACTAAAGACTAGTAGCTAACCAACAACACTAAAAACATAACCTCCTGTACAAAGAACAAGTTTAGTTTTGTATATCTATTTGGTCTTACTGATCCTAAATACCAAGGAGAAATAAAAAATGCACGTCAGACAAACACTCAGATCTTAAGAGGCTGACACCTACAGGCCACCATAAAGAAGCATTGTTACAACAAAGGAATGATCTACCAAACACGCACTGTCTTACATTAAGTAACGTAGACGACTGGACTGACTAAGCATGTATGACAGAGATCCAGATCCAAACTTCTGGACCGAGGCTCCAGTAGATTCCACCATGGCTGAAAGTGCAGCAATGTTGAGTCAGAGTTTTAAAAAAAATACAGAGATGAGAAACTGGTGAGAGTGGGAGAGGAACACAGTTGACTTGTGGGACACAAACAAACAGGGTTAGTGAGATGCTCGATTTAGAATCACTGCATCTGCATTATTCATCAGCCCAGTAGATTTACTGAGACTACTACAGCCACAGCAGACGGATAATGTTAACTACAGGGTGCTTGATAGTCAAAATCAAGCACACACCTGAAAAAGAGTAAATGTAAAGGCTGAGTGATGAGTTTTAAAGTTTGGCCTGGTCAGATAGTCTGGTGTTAGCAGAGAAGTTATTCAAGGGAAAAGGTGAATGATTGGCCCTGTTTCCTGCTGAGGGGAGTCTGGAGGAACAAGATGGGATATAAGATTTAAGGTGAACAGACAGGCATGAAGAGCTCGCCCTTTCTCCATTTTATGAAAGACAGGATGAGCACCAGATCAAAGACTAATCCGTCACTGATCTGGAGCTCATGACGGGAGGCTGAAAGCAGGGCCAGTGTCTCAGCTGCATTAGACTTTAGTTTCCAAAAGTTGTGTCCAGTTTGTGCTGCAGATAAAACGACGATTTACACACTGATTTGGGAACTATTATTTGCCTTTAAACACAAACACAGCTGAGTCACACCTTCATCACAATTCTGCAATTATGTTCTTTCAGCTGGGGGAAACAAAAAGACTAAATATATAAAGAACGAGAACAGAGCCCTGAGCTGCTCCAGATGCTAAATCAGTAAAACCCTGGCTGCAATGTTTATAATTGTTAACATTTATCATGTCCAACTTTTACTGCACAGCATTGATTGTGAACAGTAAAGAGAGTATGACATTGTATAGAGAAACATGCTACCTTACAGTTCAGGTGACAATCAGTGTTTTGAATTTGTTCGTTTATCGTTGAAATACACTGCCTGGCCAAAAAGAAGTTGCCAAGTGGATTTAACTAAGCAAATAGGGAGAAGCCATCCACTGGATAATTACTGCATGGGCTATTATCTTTTAGCTGGAAACAAGTTATTTAACTCCAGCTGATGCAATGAGTAACTTCTCATTTCTAAAAAAAAACCATGGGAAAAGACACATCCTGTCCTGGACTGAACAGCTGTGTAGCCTTAAGAAAACCACTAATCGGTAAGGCCAACAGGAAGAAAGGACTTCAGTTTGGACTCTGGAGAAATAAAAGAAGGTCATGTGATCTGATGAGTCCAGACTTACCCTGTTCCAGAGTGATGGGCGCATCAGGGTAAGAAGAGACGCAGGTGAAGTGATGCACCCATCATGCCTAGTGCCTACTGTACAAGCCTGTGGGGGCAGTGTTATGATCTGGGGTTGCTGCAGTTGCTCAGGTCTAGGTTCAGCAACATTTTGTTCCCAAAGAATGAGGTCAGCTGACTACCTGAATATACTGAATGACCAGGTTGTTCCATCTGTGGATTTTTTCTTCTCTAATGGCACGGGCATATTCCAAGATGACAATGCCAGGATTCATTGGGCTCAAATTGTGAAAGAGTGGTTCAAGGAGCATGAGACATGTTTTTCACACATGGATTGGCCACCACAGAGTCCATAACTTTACCCCATTGAGAATCTTTGGGAGCCAAACAAAGATAAAGATGGTCCAAAATAATATTAGAGGGTGTGAAATTTTCTTTTGGGTGATAGCTTTTTTTTATTCCTTTTTTTTGGCCAGGCAGTGTAGTTTCTAGCTCTGTCCACCAGCCAGCTTTCAGGGAAGAGATGAAAAATCTTCAAGGACTATCCCAGGTCCAGTTGTTTTTGTAAGATAAATCTTGAAAATCGTGCAACACAGTGACTGATTAGCAATTGGAGACAATACACCAGCTGTTAGTCTCATTGTTTCAAGTGTCTTGATCGTTATCGGGTGGTCACTGCTATTAAAAAAAAAAGTTAATTTAATCTCAACAGCACAGACAGAGGCTGAACAAAAGATAAGACTTCATTGTTAGTGTTTGCCGACATTTTCTAACACAGAGCGTGTTTGATTTTTACACTTGCTGCATGTCTCTGCCTCTCAGGAAAAGTACATAAACACTTCACCACAAATAGATCTATGTTGTTAGCTTTAGTAAGCTTAGATATTTCCATAACAGCTTAAAATAGATTTCAGCATCCAAAACAAAAACACTGGTTTAGGCGTCCCTTGGAATCAAAGCACAGACGCTTCTTTCAAGAGGAGCTATTTTGAGCTGATGTGTAACAATCACTTTGGGAGGTGGAAGAAAATCTCTAACTGCAGCAAACGTAGCAGGAAAAGTGGGTTTACATAAATACAAAATATAGCCCGGAGTTAATCACAGGAATGTGGTGAACATCACAGATTGACAAAGTAAGAGGATTTAGAAGAAGATGGTGAATTTAGTGCTTTGAAGAGAAGGAGCGGAACAGAAGTTGAAGTGAATTTAGAACTTCGCAGCATGTTCGTGACCTATTTCGAGAGCTGACCTCTTGTTTTTATTTCTGTACACTCAGAAAACACAATACAGGACTTAATTAAAACCTGGTTTATTGCGACTCAGGCCTTCTGTGTGTGTGCTTAGTTTAATTCATGCAAAAAACCTTGAGGACTCAAACGGCAGAAAGAAGCTTTTATCAGCCCAAGGCTATACAAAAACACAAATTGCAAATTACATTGCAGAGCTTTTGTGCAACCAAACACAGAGATATAAACAAACCTACTGAACGGTCTGATAGCTTTGGTGTACTATCAGAAAAGAGTCTTGTGGATCCTATAATATCCGAGAATAAAAGCCTGGTACTGACAGGAAGAAGCACAGATTGCCTGGATTATAATGGGATACATAATAACAGTGTGCTGATGGGCATGATGAGGTTGCTGCAGGGCAACAATCAGTCATCACCGTGAGACAATAAGAGCTAAATCCATCCACTTATTAAATAACAACACCTCATAGTCTGCAGAAGGACAACCATAGCTGTCTTGTTTCACATGATTGACCATCCCATCCTGTAAAAGGATCTACAACAGTTACTCTACGATACAGAAACGTCTCTACATTGTTTTGAATCATATCTGTCAGATAAGATCAGATAAGGTCGGATTAATTCATGTAAAAATTAAAATAAAAAATTTAAAAAGGTCTCTGAGCACCAAAAGCTTAATGATGGCATCCCACAAGGCTGAGTGCTTGGACCAAATCTTTTCGTTTTAATAGAAATCATAAATAATTCCTCAAAACATGCTAGAATAGGAGAAAAAAAGGTAGTCCCATGTTTGAAAACATTTTTCTTGTGCAAAATTATAAATAATGCCTCAAAACCTCAGTTAAACAACAAGAAAATCAAAGTATTCTTTAGTGGCTTTGACTTTTTTGTTTTGTTTCTGTAAACAAAAATTAAGTCATCTATTCTTGATTTATTGAGGCTACTCTGAAAAAATATACATATATATAAATATACACACATATTTTCTGTCCAAAATTAAAGGAAACCAAATTGTGGGGCATCATATTCATCCTTCTTTTTTATTCATTCTTTTTCTTTCCTGGCTCTGAGCACAGCACAGAGAATCAGAATCAACCAAGTTTCCTGTTTTGGTCTGAGAGAAGAAGTGCCCTGGTCTTTCGTGTCGTGGCCCGTTGCATGCTTTATGTCTTGATAGGTAGGTGCATCGTAGTTATACCAGTTACCCAATGCAATACTTAATCCTAAATAATAATGATCTGTATAAAAAGCCAAGACAAACCTTTAAATTTACGGTCATTTTATAAAATCCTCAAGAAATCATTTCTCCACCAACAGAGAGGAGATGTACGGTCACACAAACCCACCCGACCCAACACCTACCCCTAAGCTGCATGTCTACCAAGAGTCTCTCAAAGATATGAAGGAGGTGGAGCCTTCAGTTATCAGACTCCTCTTCTTTACAATAAACCTCCAGTCAAAGTCCAAGGAGAAAACACGCTCTCGAATTTTAAGAGGAGGCTTTAAACTTTCTTTCTTGATAAAGTGTAAAGTTACAGTTGGCTTTACTCTTCGTCTGCCTAGGGAACTGGCACACTGAGCTCTTGTCTTTCTCTTTCTCTCCTTTATCTGTCTGCGTGTCACCGACTTTAAGTCTTTATACCCAATTAAAGTAACTGACCATTTATCATTCTGAGAGTCCCTGAGCTCCTTTGTGTCATAGGTTCCTGGGGATCGTTACCGGCTGCTGTAGACCTTCCACAGCTCCAATATCAGTCTCACTTTGTTAATTCTTACTATGCTAATGTTAGTTTAAATGTACTTGACTCAAGCTGTAACAAGTGATGCTAGTATTTCTACTTGATGATCCTTGCTTTACATTTACATGGTAGTTACATCAGCACAGTTTTACCATACAGTTTCAAAATGGAAGGTTATAGGAAATTCCTCATGATCTGGTTTCTTTTTTATGTCAAGTACAGAAACATGCAATTTCAACAGCTTGTGTTTCATTATCAGTTATAAAAGTTTTACAACTGTTTAAAATTACAGGATTTAAGCACTGAGTGTGCAGAAAAACATCATGTTGACTTTTGTGATGAGCTCTTGAAACTGATATGAGACATGTCTTTAATGACATTCTCACCTTTCTTGACCCAGTTTGGCAATTTCATTGACCAGTTATGAAACAAAAGCTAATATCAAAGCTTCTATTAATGTTTCATTCCTTCCATAGTTTTGGTATCAACGTTGAATTTTGATTGGTTGCAGTTGTTTCTTTGTGAGGACCTGACTAAGGCCTGAGGCTGTTCGGGTAATTTTCATTTCCTCGTCCCTGACAGACAACATTCTTCTGAGGTGACCCCATCTCACATGTGCTGGAGGCGAAGAACCATTGTAATTGAAACAAACATTAATGAAAATCATTGTGGCTGTTATTAGCTCCAGCATTTAATTAGCCAGCTTATGTATTATAGCCTCCAGTGATTTATTCGTACAGTGAAGTCTCAGCATCATCTCTCAGAGGAAGCTAGTTCTTTTGAATTACCATTTTTTTCATCAAGAGCTCCAGTAACTTATGTCACCAAAGAGTTAAAGATGTGCAGTTTTAGCTGGCACCTCGTGTGCTGCAGCTGACACATTTAAGTGCTTCATGAGTTGTATTCACAGCTTGGCATGATGCCTCATTAAAATGGTTGTGTTATCTCGAGCAAAGTGACCACAACCCCTCAAAACATGCTCAACTTCTCAGGGCTCTCAAAACACTGAAACAGCTTCTTTCTGTGGTATATTTCAAATATTTTTGACCTTTTATTGAACATGTTTTTAAAAGATCATGAGCTGAGAGCTTAGTGGTTTAAAACCCAGTCCTCTGCACTTTATCAAAGACTTTCAACACTGAGTGGCCTAATCCGTCCTCCACCAGAACGCCACTGCCGACAGCCTCCTCTCTAGTAAGTTGAATGAAAGTTTTAATAAGGATGGCAAATGAAAAAAATAAAACTTTCCTCACCTGTAGCAACTGTCACTGTCAGGGAATGTGAGGTTCAAAAAAACTACAGTGTAGTACCAGAGTAGAATATTTTCCTGTAGATGTTAAAAGGATCTTTGACACTTTGGGGAAATCAAAGAGGGACTTTCCTCCTGCAGCCTGACCTGAAGGTCCTGGTCCTCTGCTTCAGAACCATCCATTTTTCCTGTAACCTTTCTGTGCACTCTCTTCCTTTCAATGTCCTACTTTGTTTTTTTTTACTTTCAGAAGAGCCTCGTAGGAATTTGAAGATGTCAAATCTCGCCTTTAAGGTGACAAAAGCAGCCTTTCTAAGAGCTGCTGGAGCACTTTCTTTGCATCTTAAGCCTGTATCTCTGTGTTTATACACCGCTCCAAGTAACCCTTCACTCATTCAGTCTTTTTCTCGCAAGGTTTGCAGTTAGCAGCCTTCTGGCTCTGCATATTTTGGTCACTGTGTTTAATAATAGTGCTCAATAATTGTACTTCTATTGTGTCAATGCTACGTTTCCTTACAAAAATCCACTTTACAGCCTCAGTTAACATTTTCATGGTCTGCATTATGTTTTTCTGCACAGTTCTAAAAACTACTCAGTAAGGAAAGTTGCCAGTGGCTGTCCCAGAAGTCGCTACAAGTTGCTAAATGATGCCATTGCCGAATTTGCATAATTTTCTATATGCATGTAATTGCAATCGATGCTTTCAGAGAAATAAAATAGGTTGTGGGGGAGACAAAATGTGAGTGAAAAAAAAAGTTGAATATGTTTAGAACTACTAATGAACTTCATGATGATCCACACACTGTGGGCTGGCACATCAGGGATTCATCTCCAAGCAGTCGCCTGCTCTGAATGCAGCTGGGAGGGTCTGCTGCATGAGCGAGGGGAACTTGTCCGCCTGTGAGTGGTTTAGGAGGAGTCCACGGCAGTGCCTACTGCTCGCTGAAGAGAGTAAGATTCATTCATGTCTTCAAATTCTTGGTCTCTAAACTCAAGAAGCCGTTAGATTTCTTTCTTGTTGCCTTGCTACAAAAAGAGTCACTAAAGGGGTCTAAAGACGTATTCATTATAGCATCATAGTGGCTAAGGTGGCAACACTGGGTCTGCAGGAGGGTTAGAGCTTTGAGACACCACAAACATAAACAACTCAAGGGCAGTATTTGTAAACTCATGGAATTTCTCCAAATTTCCCCTCCATCATTTTTGTGGAGCACTAGTGTCAGAGAAGATCATCGCGCCATGTCTCACTGTGCAGTGAGTTTGTGGGTAATATATAACTTTGTAAAATTACTCATTGTTTTTCTTCCTCTGACACCTGACACAAATACCTTAAAAAGAGAGCTCTCAGGGACTTACAAAATTGTACTTGATATGAAAGCCAAGGAAAAGTGCTAAAAGAGTAAGACTCCCTATGGACACCCACAAAATACAGCACATGGAGCCCAACACAAAATAAAACAAGAGCCAATAAAAAGGGTAAAGAAAATGATTGATGATCAGGTAGAATGAATAAACAATATAAGGGAAAACCACAAGAGAGACTTGTGACATTTTGTAGTGTCTGTGTCCAGAAATCTACTAAATGATGTTCTTTGGCTGATAAAGGGTAAAACTAAGAAAACAAATCATCATCTTTCCATAAAGCACCAAATCACATAATGATGTTATTCTAAGAAGCTCAATAAAACATGAGCAAGTCTAGACTGACAACACAGCTGGCAGCTGTTTACAGATGAGAAAGGACAAAGAAAAACTACAAATGAGCAAACAGATGTGGTGACAGTCAAGTGTGACAAATCACCTGCTGTCACACACGCAGAAATGTTTGCACCATGTAGCTGACTCTTCAGTCTTATTTTATCTCGTACACTATTAGCTTTCTCTGGTTGGTCAATAGGTTAAAAGAGTGAGACAAAAACCTTCTGTTTTACGTCAGAGTCATGCTCACCCTGTTGGAGTACACAAACCAACCCACTCACTATATTTTCCCTTGGATTCAGTTCACACAGAGGAGCACAAGATTTAAGACACTTTTATTGTGTTTGCGTATCACGTTGAAGAACCACAGAGCCTGATGAGCCATGCTTAAGAAATAAAAGGCTTTATTTTTCTGTATTGATTGATGTGCATACTTCAGAGTTATTTGCATGAGAAAGGGAATTTTTGATTCATTTTGTTTTGTTCACATTGAGGAATTAGCTGTAACTTTATATTTTGGTGGGTGAACTGGTGCATGATCATGTTTACTGAATTAAGTAAAAGAGGAAACTTGTCTTATATTTGCAGTTTTTGTCTTTGAACTGGTCTCATGGAAAACAACACTGGGACACCGTTCCTCCTTAAGAGACAAAACCAACCAGCCGAGACAATTCATTTCCTATTACATTATCCTCCACATTCACGACGCTTCGCTCCAGGACCTTCACTGTCTCTGGAGGTTTGTTACACACAGACATAAAATAATCAGAAGTCTGCAGAGCTGCCGCCACACAAGTAACAACGCATGGATCCTCTTTCTATGCACCCAGCTGATCTTTTCTGAGCTCTGCCTATAATCCCAGAGTGTACCTTTCCTCTGCTGAAGTTTTCTGACTGACTAGACTGTCTTTGACACGCTCAGCTGTCAGCTCCTGTTTCATTTGCCTGAGGATTTTCGTTCCCCCTGGACATGCTCTCTGAAATATCTCAAGCTTTTTTTTTTTGTCTTTTGTTGCTGTTCTGGGTATGAATTTTACCTTAGGTTGGCACTCTAACTTTTCCTACTAGACAGGTATTTCATTTTCTTTTCATAATTCTGAACAGTCACAAACTTCTTTTATTATTCAGAGCATGATATTAGTTTCTAACTTATCAGATGAATTGACTGCTGTTTATATAACTGTCAATCATGGAATATCAGATTATTAATATCTCATCCACAGATAGATCTGAATCTGAATTTGCTTGATTAATTATCTTTCTAATACAATGTTTTGAAGCAAATCATTGGCAGAAGCCATATTTGAAATGGGGCGGGCTAATGTGGCACACAAGGGAACCTGCTGATCTCTGCCTCTGATTGGGTAAACTTGTCATTTTAATATCTCATAAACTGCTGCATTAAAAACTAATAATTCCCAGTTCAGCGTGCGCTGTTAGAGGAATTAGCAATGAAGATGGTAGACATTTTTTGTGCTAGTCTGTAAAGATGTTTATCTCCGATATGAAAATCATTTTGTAGCTTTATACAGTATGTATGTGGTTTCAGGTTCTTACAGCCAGCCTCAAGTGGACACTCACACTCACTTGCCTCATATATTTGGACCAGAGATTGTTGCTTCATTAGGATTCAAAACTAGGCTGATTAATTCAGATCCTTCCTCTGAAGGATTATTTCTGAAACACGTAAGAAACTGAGAGTGAAAGTGATTCTCAGTGCAAAAATTGGTTAGTTTTGGAGTCTCTTCTTTTGTATTTATGGTCTGGTTGGACGTTCTGGGGACAACAGAAATCTATTTCAGTAAGTTCACTGTGAGTCCCTTTCACAACACAACACTGGCCGACAGAGTTTAGAAGTGAGAAGCAAGATCAGTCCTTTTTTTCTGCTGGAAATAATTTCTTGGATCTATTTTCTAGTTATGGTTGACACTGGGGCTGGACTGTCAGGGAGAAAAAGGATGTCAAAGCAGAAGAAAGCGAAACAGGAGAGGGATAGAGCATGGGCTAACACACGTTTAGCTGTTTGTGATAATGTACATTCAAACCCATATACAGCAGTTGTACTGTAGTGATCTGTTCAAACCTGTGAGTCTGTCAATAAAATAAAGAGCCAGGTTACATTTAATCTGCTTGGTGAGGTTGGAGGTGGTAGATGAGCACTGGTAGGACATAACCTGGATTCACTAACGCTACACATGCTAGAGATATGTCTTTGAGCACTGAGCAGTGAGTAACACTAAACAGTCTGCTCACCTTCCAGACACTAAACTACAAACTGGGTTTACAAAGTTTGATAGTTGTCACATTTAAATCAACAGCGAAGTGAAAAGATCTTGTCACTGCCTTGTCACTCTGCATCCTGGGAAAAGACGTCCTGAACAAAGGAGATAAGTGCTAAAAAGAAGATCTGCTCTCCAAAACAAATGTATGTCTTGGGAAAAGTCGTGCATTTACAACAGTGGGAGATGGTGTCCTAAAGCCAAAGATTCTGGGGCTAGTAAGGTTGGGCTGGGCACACTGAAACCACATATTCAGTTAACACAGAGACACAGAGATTTGATGGGCCCCATAATTAAGCTGAATATTGGCAGTTACATTTCTCTACAAGCTGTGGAGGTTTTTTCTGATCATCATTCAGAGCACCATCTATCACTCATTTGGCCCCAGAATACTCCCCTCCTGTCTGTTCTCTGCTGCTCCCGGGACACTGATATTGTTGGCCAGCAGCTAAAGTGAAGCTTTTACTGCCTGTACCAGCTGTGAACACACAACAGTCACAGAGATCCAGACAACCACCTGGCAGCTCGGTGAAGCTCCCTGAAGCAGAGACAGAGTGAGGCTCGTGGCTGCATTTCATGCCTCTAAGCATCAGTGAACTTTCTCAGTCACAAAATGTCAAGCATCTTTAAGAGGTACTAAAAAATGTTGGCGCATGCAATGTGATACTTAAAAAAGATGTCTTAATCACTCAGGATTTCAAGGTCAGTGTCATCTGAAAAGATCTGGTCAACCATTCGAGACAGATGGGTTTCTAAAGCCAATCATTCTTTGTCAGGCAGCCAGGGTTGGAAATATTTGGCTCTATTATTGCTCCTTCATCCCTGCCACTGAGAAAAGCACTAGATGTCAACAGAGTTTTCAGTTTTGAGAGAAAGGAGTTGGCTGTATCTTCCTGTAGGTGGCACCATTCAATATTTAACAGATATCTCTTGTCACACTCACATGTTTAATCTTAAAACTGACAAGTCTTACCAAAATATCATCCCATAGCAGTAAATCTTTGCTGTAAAGCAAAAAGGTTTCCTGGAGAGCCGTACAATGAGGTAACACTGTTTTGTATTCCATCCTGAAGTATCGAAAGCAGCCACCAAAAGAAAAGCTTTCCTTTCCCGTGGCTCCATTAGGGGCAGTTTTTGTTTCCTGAGAGCCATCAAGTGTTTGTCATGGTGCTCTCGTGTCTCCTTCAAGGCCTCTGGTTACCCTCAGCTCTCAGATTGTCCTTTATCTAGACAGAGGCTCTCCAGTGAAGCCCCTTTTATTTCTTTTCCATCCACATCTTTTGTTTAAGGATTTGAGACTGTGGTGGCCAAGGCCAGAATGACAAAGTCACAGTGAGATGTGTATTGATGTTTGACGAGAATGATGTTCAGGGACAAGTTTCTCTGAAAGACTGCGGAGAGGTTCAGGGTCACAGGAAGTCTGGAGTTCAAATACAAAACACTCATCTGCCTCTTACTGCTGTGAAAGCATGCTACAGGGTTACCTGCACAAGTTTTTAATCATATCTTTAAAATTGTATTTTTATCTATGATTTAGGCACTTTGATTTGTTATTCCTGATTTGTGTAACTGTTGATACTCGTGAAAGGCAGCTTTGCAGACTTCCTTTATCTAGGATGTGTTACCCTGAGTGTAGTTGAAATCCTGAGTTTAGTTGAAACCCTCAGTATAGTTGAAGACTGACATCACTAAGTCTGGACCTTTTCTTTGATTTGCCTTCTTTCCTGCTCTCTGAATACATTTTGTGTTGACAGCTCTTTCTTTAGCTGTGTAGCTCTTTGTGTCTGCTCATCTCCCTGGTACTTTGCACACTGCTTTGCATTTTTAGTTGAATAATGGCTCATGAGGCTATACACGTTAAAGTAGCCGTGAGGACTTTCAGGAAAAGCTAGCGTACGGTTCATTAAAGACTCCACTTTCCATCAGACCTTGGTTCATCACTGTTGTGTGATGAACCTGAGAAATAGCATCTACAAATGATTTATTTTTGTGCTGTTAAACTCATTTTTACTTGTAGATGACTGTCAGGTATATATCTAGTGATAAGACTTTTTTAAGATAACTTTGACGGTTGTTATCGTTCCTTTAAGAACATCAATTTTCTCTTTGTTTATGAGACAGGTGTGATTCCCCTTAAACTGCACATAAATAATCATTCCCCCATTGTTCCTGAAACACTGTCTTTTTGTCTGTTTTTGGAACAGCCCATTGGTGTATCCCCATAGTAGGAGGTTCTTGGTCCTCAGCAACGATACTTTTGGGGTTGTCGGCTGAAAAGTTTGGGAGCCTCTGCACAGAGGTGGAACATCTGTACCTCTGTTCTCTGTACTGATTTCATAGTGTAAATGATACCATCAAACTCACAGAGATAGGAAAAATCCTTGCTGATAAGATACACAGAGAGGTGTGCCAGCTGCAATGCAGCTCGAGGTCAAACTGGAAACAATAGCATTGACTTCAGAAACATTCCTCTTTCACCTTTTTACAGGTAGTTAGTATTGAGGTTGTCTTAATTAACCAAATACTTTTTCATCAGCTCTCATTGTTAAAGAGTGCATATTTGAGCTGATCTAAAGCGCTTTAAAGCAGCATCTTGCTCTGTATACAACAGTAAAGTAATATCCTCTACAGGCCTGCTCTCATTGCTTTAATCATGTCTTCTCTCCTGTCACATACATTCATCATTCCCCACAGTCGCACAGAGCATGTGGTGCTTTTTTCAGTGACCATGAGCTGTAGTCACTTCCCCAAAGATAAAAGCGTCCAGCAATGCAGGCAGAGAAAAAAGCTGCATGTCGACTCGCAGCACAGCACAAAGGCCGTCAGCTTGATGGAAATGAAACCAATCACATAATCTCCCTGATTGATCGAAGGGGAGTAAAGAACAAGTCGGACACACACTTGTCTCTCCAGACAGGAAACCTTTCAAAGTGACTGATTTCACACACAGTCAGACACACACACAGTCAGACACACACACACACACACCAACACGCTGCGTGTCACACTCATCTCAAACTGTGAAAAAGCTTTTTAACTTGAGCAAAGCCCGATGAGAGGAAGGACAAAAGCCAGTGAAGTGTGAAGAATCACTTTGGCCCAGAATTGTCCTTCATCAGTCCTTGACGCCCTCTGCCTTTATCTCGTCCATTTAAGGTCCGCTGGAGCTTGGAGGTTGAAGTGTACCAAAGATGCTCAAAGTAAATCTGCACCACTTTCTTTTCCTTCCTGTGTGTAAGACTACTGTAAACTAACAGATCCACTCAAACTGAGTCACTGCTCCACCTTCATGCAATACCGACCCCGTCTTACAGTGACGTAGGAATTCAGAAGATGTGCTGTTTCTTTTTGTCCTTTTCTTGAGGCTGCAACCAGTTTGTCCCCTGAAATAATTTACTTTGTCCAAGTCTTCTAGTTCAAAAAAATGAAAGAGCTTTACACTTTGATTTCTTTCACTTATCACTCTATCATCGCAACTTTGTGATTTCATAATTATCTTGTGTTATTGCACAATGCTTAATAAACTGTCTGTTGCTTTGTCATGCAGACTGGAACAACAGAAACCACCACTCTTCACAGTTAGGAAGAGGATGGATGTTGATGTGAAGTGCCAACTCAACTTTGGTTTCATATGTCCATGGAATATTTTGCTGATATTGCTGAGGAACGTCCAGGTACTTAATAAAAAAAAAAAAAAAAAAACCATCAAACATGCAGCAATTGTTTCTCCTAATAAAACCCAAATTGTAGTCAAAAAATCTAGTATCAAAAATGTAATAACAGATTGATTATACACCAGATGCCAAGCCCAAAAATTAACAAACTTTTGCCCGAACACTCTTTTAATGCTTCAGCGATCTAAATACTTAAGTCTCAAATTTGCATTGATTAAAAACATGTTGAGAATAGAGAGGTCTTTTTGCAATTATCTATAAGCTGTACCAAAAAGATCAGTGTCAGAAAGTTCACATCTGTATGCTTATCCATTCTCCTAGTGTATTTGCACACATTCACTGCTCCACACAGTGAGTAGATGCTGGGGTTTTTTTTGTTTTTTTTTGAGCACGCAGTAGGTGTTTGATTTGTAGGATGAGTTCATTTATATGTGGGACAGAACCTCTGCAGTCTACTTAAATATAGCTAACAAAACCTGCTGACTCAGTGCTTCAGGGAAGGGGAGGAGGGACTTTGCTGAGCATCTTATAAGGATACTTTGATGCTGAATTGAGGTGGCGTCATGTCAACACAAGGAAATTGTAAGAGGAAAAGCATTTTATTTCTCCTTTGCTCCGTAAACACTTATTTCTGGGCCGCATGAGCGCAGCACAGCCTTCAAAGAGTCTCACACATGATGAGGTGATTTACTTCGCCACTAGAATTGCAGCGACTTCAAGAAATATACTGCAGGAATAATAGTATGGACTACAAAAGGTTGCATTAGTTTATTCATATAGGTAGTCGCAGCCTCATGACTTTCCTCAGGGGAAACAACAACTCAACCAGAAGTGAAGGATTTTGGCACTTGTCATGTGAAGGCGCTTTAATCGAACCCTGTGGAGTTTTTGGAGCATGTGTTGCTTTAGGCCACTTCATTATTTTTTTTTCAGGAATCCCTAGTCTTGTTCTTTTCTTTATGTTCTCTGGACAGAAACAGAACAGTCAATGCTTTCCTTTTGAGGCTTAAGAAATTATGAGTGTCCTCTCTGATGCTCAGAAAATTCCTCCTCTCCACTGCTGAGTGCAGCTTGAGTGGTGATAAAAATGTGACAGGAAAAAAATGAAACAGGCTACAAGGCCTGCAAAGACTGATTTATTCAGCTGAAAAAGGCTTTGCCCAGTCTTAAAGAAGGGGTATTCTACCTTTCCATATTTTAAACACGAATATAAAGTAACAATGCTGGATGTTAACACTAAACGTGTAGATTTTCAACCCTTTCCACTGTCATGCTGTACATCCCATTCATCCTTTTTTCTCAAAATTGACACACAACACTCCATGATGACAGAATTTAAAAAAAAAAAAAAAAAAAAAAAAGGTTGGGGTTTTTTTGCGAATCCCTTTTGATGAATTTGCAAAACTAAAAAATTAACTCTTTCATATTGACATTACGAGGTTTTCTGTGAAGGATTTTGAGAGAGAAATACATTTATTCCATTTTGAGGCTGTAACATGAGCTTCTGTTATACACACTAAAATCTTCATGAGACCTTTAAAAAGCTTGCTTCATGACATGTTAGGGGGTTGAGTGGGCCTCAAACACCAAGGTCTGGCCATGGCTCAGACTCCCAGAGGGCTGGCTACTTGGAGGAAGGGGTTGCCTTAAAGAGACAGTTCAAAACAAAATGTTTCTGAAAGAACAAATCAGGTTTTCTTAGACACCAGTGTGAGGAATACAGATGAGTTTGAGATATAAATCATATAAAATTACTACAGGATACCAGAGGGACAGTTTATAGATTATATAAAAGCACAATACCCTTTCTTTGAGGATTCAAAAACCAGGGGCTGCATTGTAGAATTGCTTTGTCATAAAAAAATCAAAACTTTGCCAACTTAAACTCACATGATTGCTTTCCTGTGACTTTTTTCATTGGATAAGCTGTTGGAAATATTTGCAGCATGTTGCATACTTGTTCCCTGTAGCTCAGAGAGAGGGAGTGAGTTATCTGTATCATCTGTACTGGTGGTTCGGTCCACACATCAAGGTGTCCTTGACTAAGACGCTGGCAGCTGAACTGCTCCTGAAAGCATAGCCTCAGCCTGTCAGCGTTTATAAATGCACTTAGATCTGTTTTTACATCTGATTAACAATCGACGCAGAAACAAGTGACACACTCAGACAGGGCAGTTGAGAACAGAAAGTCAGGATTGATGTGAACAATGCATGTTGAATTAAACATTTAAAATCAACTGCACAAGTTTCATGAAATCATTTGTTGGATCCGATAATACTCAAGAGAGCCCCTTCAAAGGTATCACCAAGCTATAAAATTAAGTTAATATCTTCAACTCTTGATCTCTATTTAGTTTGTGTTCTTTTTGTCTCCTCTTACTACTACTACATAATTTTCAAAGAGTACCACAGAGTCTTTTTTGGCCTATTTTATTATTTTGTTTTCATCTCGCTCCACAATAAATCACTCCAGGCTGCAGACAGGTGCACAGCTGGGCACAGCTCTCTCGAGGGACATTTCACTTCTCTCTTTCTCTTTTTAGCCGTACTAGACCCTCCACTTCCTTTCTCCCTGTGCCAGATCAATCTCTCTGTGCAGCTCCTCTGAAGAGCCTCCCTCATTGGATGCTGTAAATGCCGATGATCCCGCACCATAAACTGTGAAACATTTTACCACCAGCAATGAATGTTGTGGATGGATTCATTAAGGAAGAAGTTTGTGGAGCGACAGGGTCAGACCATAGACTGTATAATCAGCAGACGCCATGACAGTCGGCTACAACTGAGGTTTCCACAAACACAAGGACAAATTGATTGAATTTTTTACTACTGGAAGATTACAAACCCCTACCCCACACAATACCACACATTTTATGAAGGCTAAAATTTAAAATAAATACACTGATAAAGAGACGTTAGCGTCAGTGACTTTTACTGCCACCAATGACCAAATGAAATATTCATTTTTCTTTTACTTGAGTAAGCTTTATGTAAAAACCTCTTTCAATGACCATAAAATGAGGTGTTGATTTTATTAGAGTGTTATAAAAGCAGTTGGTGATAAAAAATTGTTTTATATCCAGTTAGTCCATCTTACACAGAAACATACAGAATCATTCAGAGATGGTGAAAGATGGATAAATGTCTTTTAGGCCACATTGATCTACAAGCTGTCTGGATGATAATAAATCAAAGCCATAGCATCACTCTGATAGGTATCATTCTGTTGATTGTTTTAAGCAACTTGAAATTCAAAATCTATTATGTTTTGTTGGTTTTCATGTGTCAGACAAAGTGTTGCTGCTTTGACAGTGAACTCTGCTGTGAAGAAATAGTTCAGCATTTGACATATGCTTCTTTTCACACCAACACACAGCTTCTTACACGCTAACACAAACAATTTAACTCAACCACATGCACACACATTAATTATGTGAACTCATAAACACCTCATTGAGAGACAAACAACACCCCCCTCTATCTGAGACTCGGGGATTGTATTAATAAGCCGAGGTGTTTGTGTTGCTGTGGGGGCTTGTGGAGTAATTTTGTGCAGCATACTGATGAAGCCACAGCACTGTCTGAGCTCTGGTGTCACTCAAACGGTGTTATGACCTCAGTCGCTGTCCCTCAGTGGAAATTTGCCTTTAATTAGAACAGCAACACATAGGCACAGCAGGCAGGGGCGATGGGGAGAGGAAAGGTGAGAGTGTGTGCATGGGTAAAGTTCCTCTGGCAGATGGAGACCAAAGGGGGAATGAGCGGAATGAATGATGAGTTTCCCTCCCCCTGCTTTTATCTTTGCTTAAAAAAAAATCAGTCAAACTTCAATACAGGGGAGCAGATTATTTCAACCATAGACTGTGAAAAAGCATAGACATGGTCTGGGTGACTTTGGGTCGTGAGGTCCAAAGATGTTTGTCACCACATTAGAAATGCTGACTCAGCATGACCTCAGATTAATCATGAAACAAACAGTGGACAAGCTGAGAGACAGAAAACAAATACAGCGCTCCTACTGTGCTAATCAGGAAATTGAACGCCTATTTCTTTATCTTTACACAAAGAAGCTGTTTTTAAAGAATTCACCTCGAGCCGTCCTTGATGATGAAGTAAGCAAACTGAGAACAGTTTTAACCAGGATGTAAACATGACAAATTATTATGCTTTTTATAGAGTTACAGCAGCAAGTAAGAGACAGCATAATGGAATATGACAATAAAAGTATACAAAATTCAATAATATGACAAGTGTCACTAAAAAGCATAAACAAGACTACTCAACAACCAGAAAATAAGTTGAGAAGGGATATACAAGCGGGGAAGGTGCCAGACTGATTTCACATTTCAGTCAGGAGAGACTTAGACTTCAGAATGATTATAAATTGATTTAATGTTAGAGATGCACAATTATAGTTTTGGCGGTTAGACCCCATCGAACGTTGCGAATGAATGAGTAGGGGAAACAATGATGTGATGAATTATGAAAATCCCCCCGATGGAGTCTAGACACTGGTGGTGGTAAAAGAGTCTTTTGGAGAGTTGGATCCTGATGAGGATGAGAGCTGGTTCCTGTTGGGGATTCAATAGCTGAAGCTGAGTACCAGACTGATGAAGATTGGTGGAGCATGGGGAGGAGGAGGGTTGCCGTTAGTTGTGCGAGCCTGCGAGACAACTGACGAGCAGAGAAGGCAGATTTAAAGTTTGACAGCTTTGAGTTGATTGGTTTACGAGTGACAGCTGTGAAGATGTGATTGGATAGAGAGAGAAGCTTACACGCCCCTTTTGGTCAGCTGATGAGAAGCGCAGGAGTGAATGAATGAATAGAGAGAGAGTGTGAGCCCATAGACAGTCTTCCTGACTGAATTTACGCTAAGCTTCATTAAAAAAAAAACCTCTGAAAGTGGTGAGACATGATCATCAGAAATGAAAGTTTAGTTACTAAAAATGTGATTTATGGCTCTTTGGTCACCCACCTTTCAGTAGACTGTCTTGTGTCTCTCCACTTGTTGGGGGTTTTGACCTCAGATCACTCTCTGCAAACAAGCTGTGTTTTCCTCGTCCTCTATATAGACTTCACAGAAACTTCATTTACTCTGGTAATCCTTTAAATCTTTTGTTTATCCACTGTTATCTTGATGTGCACTTTCTGGATGCTGCAGTACTCTGGCTCTTCCTGGAGGTCGCTTGTCAATTAAACAGACGCTGTTTTCCTTCCCTATTCAGTCCTGACGGCTGCTGACACCGTTCACACTAACTAACCTGTCTCTCTCACACACATTTCTTCCAAACCCAAAGGAAAAACATCACAGAATTGGTCACAGTCTGTTTAGGGATTCAGTTTTGTTCTGGTTCCAGTGACATCATTTCACTTTGTCACTTTGTAGTCAAAGACATTGCGCGTTGTTCACCAGCAAAAATATTTGCTTAAACTGTGCATACATATGTTTGACACACTAATCTGGGATTCATCATATATTCTAACTTTAATTTGTTACACTGCAGACCAGGTAGAACATTCTCAAACCATGTATACGCACAAATGATGACAACTAGCTTTCTCAGAAAGTGCGAACACATACTCTGGTGATTAAATACATGACATTTTAAACTACTTTCAGCAAATAATTAGTAAGTAAATTAACTCAATATTGAATAACCATTAAATTGATGAATTTTCACCTTTTTCATACATTAAACATTGAATCTTAGATCAAATACAAAGTGTGCAATGACAAATTTGTCAATGCAGGTATTAAAATGTCACTTTTTTAATGTTAATTAAATTGTTGATCACTCCCACCAGCTAATTTTACCAATATAAACCCAAGTTCAGAACATCATTTTCAAGTAAGCGTGCCACATGATTCAGATCATGAATCAGTGATTTTGCATATGCATTTGTTTTATGCACAGAGTAAAAATATTTCAGTGCTTTAATCAGTGAATGAGGTTTCGTCCCCAAACTGGAGTCCGTGATATCATAGAAACAATGGTAATGCATTGTTGCTTTACAGATGCCATGTCGCCACTTTCATCGCTTTTCTCCTGTGGACTATTAGAGGCGGTGACATATTGTATATGACAACTTCCTGCCAGGTCTGCATAATGGCAGAGCTAATGAGTGTCACATTTACTTATAAGTTAGATTATCACAGATACTGAGAAATTTATGACAGGAAATAAAGCCGGACCAAAGCCACAGGAGAAATACCTTGTCATTTAAAAGTCAAGCAGGAAAAAGTGGAGCAATGACGCTTGATCAAACATTTCAAGGGACAAGTTGAAGAGAGGGACTGATGAGAGGACTTTTTACTTTTAGTTCAAGTGCTTTTTCTTTTGCCTATACAAATGTTTGGACGTCCCTGATGAAGCAGCCTCTTCTGGTTCAGCTGTCACAGATGGCCATGATTGAACACATTTTATTTTATCTGTTTTCATGAGATAATTTCAGTTGATTTTTCAAAATCTTATTTTTCACATTATTGTGAGTGGGTCAATTGCCAGCATCAGCTGGATACTGGTTATCCTAGAGCTGCCTCTGATGCTGCTTAAAAGACTGAAGTAAGTTGGGCGTATTTCTGTGTATTTCTGTGTTTTTCTGCGCTTTCACATTGAAGCAAAAGCAGAAAGAAACAGAAATAAGATGATATCATACGGCTCATGTGACAGTCAACACATTGATTTGATTTTTGGATACCAATAAAATGATCTCTAGGGAAACAAGCTTTGATTTCTCAAGATAACTTGGTTAAATATCCCACTATATTGAGAATTATTGTACCGATGGGACTTTTAGATCACCCGAAATGTATCTCAATGAACAGGCTTCAATTTTACAGGTTAACGAGAAAAACAACAGAAGGTAAAAAATTTACAGCATGTTTTTGTGACCAAAGTGATGATTGTATTAACTACAATAAGTTTTATAGATTCATTATGTCTTGGTGTTGGCAATGATAAATCAACAGGAGGACTTGGTTAAATTTGGGAAGTCCAACAACTGGGAGCGTCAACACAGTACTTCAAGGAGCTTTCTACCATTTTGGGGGGAAAAAAATCCCTGAAGTCAGAATTCATTGTCACAGTTCCAGTTTTAATGTGTGAGAGTTTACACTCGGCCCAACCAACGTGATGTGGGAACATGCTAATGTTTAGGCCAGCGACAAAATTAGCTGTAGGACTCAAAAACTGGGTCAGAAACGTCTTCAACTTGGCCTCAGGTGAGTGGAAAGTAGCTTACAGTATATTAAGCACATTAAATTCCCCGTCTCTATTTTCTGTCTCTTTGAGGATTCATTCAGAGTAAGTGCGGCGCTCCTTCAGGGAGATGAAAGCCGACAGAAGTTCTTTGTAAATGATTCACCTTGGCAGCCCTCACTTAAACCATTATTAAAGCGCCATTGTAAGAGTGTGTGTGTGTGTGTGTGTGTGTGTGTGTGTGTGTGTGTGTGCACGTTAAAGTAAGGTGGAGCGGGTGTGAGAGCTCCTGAATTAAAATCCGTTGTTGTGTTATGAAAGGACCAGGAAGTGAAGAAGAGGCGAATGTTCAGGGAAAAATGTTCTGTCTGGGGACACAAAGACTGATTTTACTCCTGAGAGTGTTACACATATTTCACACCATGAGACCTCTGCACATTAACAGCCTGCAGACTCACAAGAACTGGGCCCGAAATAGTCAAAGGGAGGGATGTCAAAGTAGCTTTGGATGTGACACAAGACTAAAAGTTGTGACTCCAAACAAAAGTACCCAGAAACGATACCCCATTAGTCTTCATCACAGTGTTTTCGCTCTCATGTGTCTGTGCATGTTGTGTATTTTGTGTTTGCCATGCATGGCTGCAGAGGGGGGGCTGCTGAAATGATCTACTCTGTCTCAATGAGTCCAAACTGGCTCCACAGTGCCCGCGCCCGCCAACGGCCATCTGGAGCGGCTGGCAGCAGCAGACTGATGGAGCACAGGCTTGAGTTCTGGCTGGCAGGGTGGGTCTATAGTTTAGGTAATGACTAAAGTGATTAAACGGGGTGTGGATTTTGAACTTGGCGGTGAGAACATCATGCAGTAAGTAGTTTCTAGCACCGGCTGTGTCACATCTTGGACACTGGAGCATAAATAGCTCTGTGAATGAATGGGAAGCATTGATAGAGCTCATAATCTGCTCCTTAAATCTTGCTCTTGTGCCACATTTTCATCTATTCTGTCAAATGAATGAGCTCCCATCACAAGTATAAGAGCCCTGAGAGTGAGCTTTTGAATGTAAGTGATCATTTCTGTGTGAAAACTGACCGTGAGCAATCAAATCAGTGAGGGTTAATATAATGAGCTGTACGGGAAGAAGTCAGTTTATCAGGGTCATCATAGAAATTACCAATCAAATATCAGTCCTCTAATGGCTGATTATTACTGTTTGCACATCTTTTACTCCCCTCCAGTTGATTCAGGACAGCTCTGAGGGCTTTCAAGGTAGTAAAAAAAATAAGCCTAGAATAGTTTATTTGAAAGCTGAGGTGGTTTTAGTGCCTTTTTTCTTTTGACTCTGGTCGCTGTGTGATTTGTGATATGAAAGAGTCAGCAAGTCAGGTAAGAGGAAAGGCCAGCTCAACAAAAACAGGGTCCTTACTCCCCTCTGGCGCGGCAGAGGTCTCTGAGACCTCCTTTCAATCATATCTTCTCCTTCTGAATTTATCTCTTTCTCTGATCTTTTGCTCCTTGATCCTTTGTGGCCTCCACGTTTCCTTTTCCCATCTGCTTTCAAAATAGTCGCATTCATGAAACACAAATATGCACAGAAGGATAAAATTTGTTTCTCTAAGACTCTGATTCCAAAAACCAGTCCATTGCCTACAGATGTTTCTGGACAAATACAACCTTATCATAGAAAACTCGATTTACATTTGCCACCGAAGAAATCAAGTTTTAAAGGTGACAAAATACCTGAGCCTGAAGTGTAGTGCCATTTTTAATAATTCTGCATGATTCACATGTGGCTCCTTTCTATAGTTGCATTACCACCTCGAGAAGTTTTCATATTGCGTAAAGGACGGGTCTGCAGGATTTTCTTACAAAACAAAATGTCAACTTTTACAGGAATAATCCTGCTCAATCATCATCTACGAGCCTCTATACGTGTGAGTGTCAGTGTCTGTGTCTGCCTCATGTATGTTTTGGTTAACTAGGGATGATATTTGGCGGAGAGAGGGGGTGGTGACCCAAGACAATAACAGTGCGCTCAGTGTGCAAGTGTTAGTGAGTGGGAGAAGCTATCCCGAGCAGCTACGATAGTGACCGTAACACACGGAAAAAGAATGATACAATATTTTTTGCATACCTCATGTACCTGCAGGAAGTCAGATGTATGACTCTTGAGTCTTTCCCATGTAGAAATGCGATGCTGCAGGTGCTTGCCAGGCTGGTGAGTGTGTTCATGTAGCGATGGCTATGAGCCACGATCAGAGGCAGTGGGTGTGACAGCCCTCCGAGTCGGATAGGATCACGCAAATAGGATGAAAATCAGACAGAGCACCACCTTACACTGGATTCTAACTGGGCAAGAGGAGGATCAGACTAAAGTTAAAACAAGCCGTCTATCGTATGACAGATATGAACAAAAGATGTGGTGCTATCCTTGGCATTTTACTACGCAGTTAGAATTTTTAAGAGATAATCAAAACTACACTGTGCCCTGTCATGTTTGGTTCCTGTTTAACTACTGCCAAAAATGTAAAGGTTGACTATTTTCTTTCATGTGAGGTAATGTATCATCTGAAGTTGTAAATCATCCAAGTTACTTTAAAAGTCAAGTCATAACTAACCATTGTGTTTGTCAGCGTCTGTCAAACGTCACTGATGTCAAATGCAAATGACGTCTTTCTGCAGATTAATTTAGTAGGACTTCATAACTTGTACAAAACAGAATGAATTGAATGATTTAGCAAACTCCAGTTTTAAAACCTGTTTTCCTGAAAACAGCATCAGCAGAGCTGTAAAGGCACTTAAACATGAACACAAAGCATGAACAAAAACTGTGACAAAGCACAGTGTGAACTTCAGCAACTATTCCAAATTCAAATGTCAAAGACAAAAATTTTCACAGAAATTCAGGACGTCTTAAAGATATTCAGCCGTGAAGCCGTTTGAGTTGGAAACATAATAAAAACTTCCAGGCGTCTGAAGCATCACTGGCACATTTAGTGTGACTCATCTCAGCCTCACCTCCCTGTGAATCTCTGTGCTATGTAAATAGCTGCAGAGCAGATGACCTTTTTAACTGCAAATAACAGGCATAAATATGGAAATATATGTATCCTGGTGACTTTGGCCAACAAGCAGGGCTGTATAATTGTACGATCATCCACCCACGAAGCCTGAAATTTTAAAGAGTGTGTCCTCACCCTGCAGACATTGTGTATGTGTGTTTGTGTGTGTGTGTGTGTGTGTGTACGTGTGTGATGGCCGAGCCTCTGATCACAGATCGGGGCATCAAGGGGAGACTTAAGAGGATTGTTATGCTGTGCCCTTGTTACCGTCTTTGTACCTCTGAGCCTGTTTGTCTGCTCAGTGTGTGACGGTATCTGTGATCTGTGCCCACACACACACACATACACAGACATGCACCCACACGCCCAAAAACAAAGAGAGAGTGCTTCCCGGGCGCTAGTAAATGACCATCTGTATGTGTTTCTGCCTCCTTGTACATCTGTTTGTGTGTCAGTTTACCTTTATGCACCCCTGCCTCCATATGTTGATGCACATGTCCACACTGCGCTTTCTTTATTTCTGGGTCACAGGTGGTCAAAGACGTGTGCACTGTGTGTAAGAAATGTGTCTCTGTGTGAATAAATTAAACAATGCTTTAAACTTTAAATCAAGTATTCATCGGGCTGATGTTTTTTGTGTAATGCAAAACTTTGCATACATACAAATCTTAAGAACTCATATTTTTCAGAACACAATATTTGAGCAGTCTCTTTGCATGTCATAGCATCCTCTTCTTCTATCTGTGCAACATTTCAGTCACGTTTATGTCTTTACCTTTGTCATTTTACAGCTAATGCTAAACACTGCAGACAGAGAACCAGAGGTCTGCTGTTGAGTGTTCAGGATAAATGTGATAGATTAACAAAGGGACACGAGGAAGAGAAACTCTTAACAGACAGGGATCAAACAGACAGAAAGAAGGAGAGAGAGAGAGAGAAAGAGAGAGAGAGAGTTAATTTCAAAGGTTTTATCTCATACACACGGTGCAAGTGTTGTTGCTTTTTCCCATCCAGTACCAATGATATGGGCATTTTCCACAATGTGCAAAGAGCAAACAAACTTTCATGCATGACTGCAGCAGCCATGGGCTTATTGGTCTTAAAATGAGTCGTTATAACACAGACAGATAGATGAGAGTCACCATGACAAGTCTGACGCTGATTGTGCTATTTGCTGACAAACAACAACAAAAAAACTGCCTGAAGTTCAGCACAGTGCTTGAGAGCAAAATAATTTAGAGTCCACGTTGCTCTGCTTCCAAGACCAGCCATGAATGAGCAGTGTTGGGCAGCAGCAGGTTAGAGTAATAATATTACTTTTAATGGTCATGTGTAGAGTAACACATTACTCTTGAAATTCCAGTCGTGTCACAGTTACTCACACAAAAAGTAACTTGTGACTTTCTTTCTGTTGTTATTTACCCAAAAATGATATAAATAAAACAATCTGCAGATTAATGCCGTTGTTCACATCAGCCGAGCAGCAATGTAGCGCCCTTCATGGATGTGTGATTTTCTTGTGGAAGTGGGCAACTATTTTGTTGGTGTTGTTGTTGTTGCCGTCGTTTGTTGAGGTGAACTAATCAGCTACTCATGCACTGATATGAAAAAAAATAATACACAGGAACTGGGATTCTTGGAAAAGGTGACACACTTTTGATTGAACAATCATCATGTGAAGGTGGATTCTCAATAATCAGGCTTGTGAAAGTGTTGGCATGCACACACTTATTTGTATTCACACCAGCATATAACGGTAAAAAAAAAAAAGGCATAAATACACATTTGCAGCTCTTGAAAGCTACGAGCCCTCTATTACCTGTCACTCTGGAAATGTCAGAACGCCATTATGTGCAGCGGTATTGTGGGCCCTGCTCGGCTCACCTTTGGTATTTCCCGTGTTTCTTTGTTTAGATTTTGTTATTGCAGCCGAGAATTCAGAGTCATGGTAATGTTCATTTTGATAAGACGACACCGGGGCTTGATAGACGGGACCTGGAACAATGGGAGCGCCGGCCTCGTTGCTCCTGGCAGAGAGGGCAAGGACACAAAGAGGGAAACATAATGAGCAGAGATGGTGTTGTGATGGGAAACTGCAGATACGATGCACTGAAGGTATTGTGTTGTAACGTGTGTGCGTGAGTGTGTGCGTGTGTGTGTACTTCAGTGAGGAAAACGTCAGTGTTTGGGCGTGGGAGGAACTCTAGTGGGATTGTGTGTTTATGTGTGGGCATATGAGTGACAAAGAGAGTCAAACAAAATGTCTGTCGTCAGTTAATCATTAATCTGACAGACAGCCAAGCTTTCTGTGTGTGTGTGTGTGTGTGTGTGTGTGTGTGTGTGTGTGTGTGTGTGTGTGTGTGTGCGTGTGTGAGAGAGAGAGAGAAAGAGAGTATGAGAGTGTGACAGAGGTGTGCAAAACTTCATAACAGGCTGATCAATAGCCTATTCAAGGGTAATGAAACACCAGTCAATATCACCACCCACATTCTGCCTCATAAAATGATGACAGCCTCTCTCTCGCTCTTTCTCTCTCTCCCTCTCTCTCCCTCTTTCAGACTCAAATAACAATCATCCTCCTCTCTCCGTCTCTCTCCCGCATACTTTTGGTCTGTCACCACCAATTACCATGACTCACTTTTCACTAGAAGCTGACAAGTTTTCCAACCAAGCTGAGCACAAAGTCTGCAAAATTGAATGAATAAAAAACCCACGATCCTGAAGGAACTGAGCCTCGTTGTCTTCATAATGTTGAAACTGTGAGGGTAACAAGCCAGTTTTCATCCCCAAGATGTCAGATTTCGTCTCTCATGTGGTTATTTTCTGGATGAGACACACACACACACACACAGACACACATACACCTCTGAAATAAATCCATTGTTAGCTCATGTGTGGAAATATTACATGAAGAAAGTAAAAGCGCTCAAGCTTTTTCTGACATGATCTAGATAACTCCAGAGTTTTTATACATGCACTCATGCCTGCAGGGTTACACTAACGGTGCAACAGGTTACAGTTGGATTGTGATTTGCTTAAACCATCCCTTCAACTCACACCAATGAGATTAAACACAGTGTTAATTCAGAGTAGACATTTAGTCAAATCAGCAAATAGCAGAATGTTTGTTTCATAATTAACAACAGAATAACAACCCCACAGCGCCCATGCTCCTCTTGTTGAGGCTGGATTATGGATTTGGAACAAACGAGACACACATGAAGACATCACAGGAGAACGCGTGCCACTTTTGTACTTTTCACACTCCCTGTAGCATCTGATGGCATCTGTCTCTAAACTGCAGGGGGGGATGTATTACAAACACACATCTACAGGAAACGGAGAAAAGTTGAACCCATTCAACTTCTGTGGTGGCCGTATTTCTGATGTGTTAGGGCTTTTGTGTTAGTGTTGTGCCATTAGTATTCATGTGTAGCACACTTGGACACAATACGAAATAAGTGTCCAGGCATGCAGAAACACAGCATGGAGCTTAGCTTAGCTGCATCATGCAGTACATAGGTGTACTGAAGTTCCACATGTGCACCCGTGTACCCTAAAGACCCCTAAGCTGCCCCAAAATGCCTGTGAGCCTTACTCACTTTAACCACCAATAACACACCAAAAATACTACATATGCTCCTGTACTTGAATATTTCACATTTAACTACTGAACAAGATTACATGCAAAACAACAAAATTAAAGGGGGGGGTCCATGTCCATATACACACTAAACATTATGGGTCCCACACATGTAATTCCATTCACATTCATGTTGTGGCTTTTGCGAATGGTCTGACACCTACTAGGCACTTTATTATCCTCACCTCAAGCTTTGGCACATAATAATGGCACATGGAAGGGCAGGGGGCTCCAGGAACACAGTCAACCCACAAATAAAGACGCATGACATGCAAATTACAAATGTCTTAACTTTACAAAAAAAAAAAACACACAAACAAACCTATTGAATTTTGTTCAAACCACATTCACTGAAAAATCTAGAAAATGTGTCATTTCAATTTACTAAGGGACAAAACTAACAACTAACGTTTGTACTATACAGAATATGTAATCTAGGTCAAGTGAATGGGAATTACTTTATATTAAGTCTATTACAACCATTTTACCATAAGTAAGACAAAAAACATGCTTAGATTTCAGTTTTTGCTGTGCTAACTTAGGAACTACCTAAGTTACATGAGCTCCAACATTCGCTTTTGATATTTCGATAAATTTTCCAGCCGGAGTTTGAGAGAAATACAAAGAGTTTATTAGGAGTGTTTATTAGGCCACGATCTTTTGATACAGGAAAATGTTTTTCATTTCTGTTGTGCAAGCATACCTGCGTATGCAAAATCAGGTAAATTCCTGTCAATGAATCCAATCAAACCGTGCTGCAGTGGTTGCTTGGTAACCACCTGGGTGAGGCTGAGGTGGTAAAAATAGTCTCTTCCTGTCTGTGTCAAGGTGAATAGCTTCCCTTTGACATTTACGCAGCTCTTCTGTGCTGCCATATCATTAGCCAGACAGACGAGCAGAGAGTGAAGACCGTATGATGTTTGAGAGCTTTAACTCAGCACATTTAGCAGCCGGCGGGTCCAGGTGTTCAAAGGATGAATCTGGGGTGTTACGTTCTGATCTACTCTCAACTGGCTCACATCCTCCGGGAGCAGAGAAGTAAAACAAACACTTATCTGATGAAATGCGCTGCAATGAGCACAACTTTAAACACAAGGTGAGTTTAGAGTTACACTTGTTGGTGAGTTGAATCATTGATATGTTGTTGTTTGAAGTTTTATCACAATGAAATTTAAAATAGTGATTGAAATGTGTAACCTGGTTTTTAACGTCTAATATCTAATGGAAAACCAACTCCTCAGAAAAAACAAGACTTGAACGCAATGCAGCTAAAAAACATCTTAAAATCACTGCAGAGTAAGGATGTGAAAAACATTTCTGCGAGGTGCAATGATATTTTTGTAAGTTTTGCCACCTCTCATCTAGGATGAATGACAGGACTGAGGATTTGACTTATTCTGCAGCTAGTCACTAGGGGGAGCAGTTTTTGTCGAGACCTCAGTTAGAGCTGACTGTCATGGCGTCATATTGTCGACTAATTATAACGTATATGGAACAAACATTGTCACAAATAGCTAAACCTTTGTTTTAGCCCTAGCAGTCTAGCATTCTCCTGTTTAACTTCCTTCTGCTCTTCTATCCTTTTTCTTTTTTGACAGTTCACCTTCAGTGTCCACCTTTAAAACAAAACAAATCAGGAAACTGTTTTATCAGGAAAAAAGACTGATCTTCATTCTCATCGCTAAACAGTAGCAACCAGTGTAATCAAAGGGACATTTGGTCTTTGTGAAGTAAATGGATTAATGTCCTCATGGGAAATCTGACCTGACCACAGATACTGAGATATAGCGCTTTGAAATAACCAATCTTGGTGCTGATAATCTCATTTTAAGAGACTATTTCAAGCTCATTAATTGACTTACTTGAAACTCAGTCTTATGTGGTCTATGCTATGTAAATGTTGTCATTTGCGAGTGGCGGCTTTGGGTCATAATTAAATCTTTACTTGTCTTTCCGCCTTCTTTGAACATGAAAGGGTCTTTAGCAGCTTGTTTTGTCTCTGAATAGTGATAAAGTGACTCTTATCAAGATGGCAGGAAGTGTTTACTTTGCCCAACATTGTTCTTTGTGTTATTTCCAATGTGAGAATTTATGCTTTCTTGTCCTGTAAAAAAAAAAAAAAAAGTTGAAATCATGACCTTTCCTTGAAATTTTATGTCACAAAGATGAACATTTCAAAATCCGACCTTTGTGTTGTTTGATTATTTCAAAGATGACACCCAAGTCTCTCGATTTCCAGTTTGTTCCCCAAGGACATGGAAGAAAATGGACGAGAAAGTAAGTAACTCACTGAAAGGAGCCAAAAAGAAGATTTTTTTTTTTCCAAAATGAAGCCAATTCAAAGAAGGGGCCATTAACAACCAGAATGGAGCTGCACTTTCTTTAACCTTTCTTTTTCATCTTATTGGGGTATCTACCTTGAAACGGTGGATGAGGTAACTGAATGCCACATAGGTTAGAATCCGTTCACTGCATCTCAGGTGCAGAATGAAAGAAAATCTTAAAAAAGAAAACCTTAGGCAGCCTTCTTTCAGCCAGGCAGACAAAACCTTTGAAGACAGAAAAAAAACAAACCTCCGCATAAATAGATGATCCACCGAGTCTTTTTTTACCTATGAAAATAACCTTATGCTCCACAATGTAGGTAGCATGGCATCAATGAGGCTCAGAGCTGTGAATGAAAGTCTTCACAGATGATTAAACCTTCACAAATTCAGGACAAACTGCAAAGCAGCTTCATGTTTTTTAATAAACCAGACGACGGTAAACAAATGATAGCCTGCATTTGTTCTCTATGATCATTTACTCCCACTGCCTTTTCTTTTCTGTCTGCTTCCTGCTCCCTTTGTGTGACTCACTTCTTTATTTCTCCACCTCTGTGAAATTAGTTTTAAAAACCAACAGAAAAAAAACCACCACTGGCTCTCTTGTCTTTGATGGATTTAGATTCATATATCACCACAGTCAGAAAGGTCATCTGAATGACTTTGCTGTGGAAAAATCACCTTGACTGGGACACTGTTTATCATCCTTATCCTTCATTTGCCCACACAGGTTTTATCCCTGTACAGTCAATAAGAATCTCTCTTCAGAGCCATTTTATGGGTACAGACTGTTTTTCACTTTGGCTTGGATACACATATTCACAAATAGAGGAAGTTTTGGGTTAACTGAATATGTGAATGAAGTAAAAAAAGGCTCAAGGCTACAAACAGAACTCTCAGCGCTGAAGCCGATGGTTTTTAAAATCCTTGCAGATGGTGGAAATATGAGCGAACCAAACAAATCTTGAAGATGATGTAGCATGAGAGGTTTCACATTCACTTGCGCCTCCAAAGAAAACATGATGTACAATGAGATGGTTCTTAGGCTTGTTTTTACTGGCTGATGAGCTAAAAGGAAGATACATCTCAGTTGAAACTTTGCCCTCCTCTTTTCGTTGTAAGTGTGATTTCATTATTCATTTATTTTCTACTAGATATTCAAAGATGTAATACCTTGTCCTCCAACTCTGATATTCATCGAAATCTGATCTAGTGGTTAACCTTTGTCACTTTTCCTACAACCAATGCCTCTGCTGCTTCTGTAGAGGCTGATAAATAATGCAGATATAACATTGCTTCACTGAGGACACTGCCTGCAGTGTCTGCAGACAGTGTTTATTCATTTTTTGTGGGCATCTGTTAATGGTGACCTATGCAAAAGCCAAATTGGTCTACCAAACTATTTTTTTCAATCCATGTCTCACTTCTTAGCTTAGTTTATGGCATCATTGCATCTCTTTCACTTTCTAACAGAGGCTCAATGCTGAAACAATTGGAAGAGTATTTTTAGGATCAACTTTACTATGCTGTAAAAAAGCCGTTTTGTCTTTCAAAAAGAGTTCCTTGAATGTTTTCTTGGATTTCTACCCCTCACCTTATCACAATCCAAAGAACACCTAAAGGAGATGCTCCCACCTCCTTCCTTCAGAAAAAAAATGATTTTTTTGGGAGGGATTCAGGCCCATGGCTGGTGCATTTAATTTGTAGTTATAAACTCACATAAGTTTCATAATAATCATGCACAGGTCACACATCGAAGGACCATCTTTTTGTTGACTTGACCTACAACATACATAAATCTTGTGTGATAAGGGTTTCAGACCCTGATTAATTAAAATAGCACCATTTTCTACTCTCAGTATTCCTTCAGTGATATTTCATGGACCAGGCATTTTTTTTCTCACTCTGACTCCATTGCAGTGAAGGATGTCTTTCTCTCCGCAGTTCATTCCATCAAAGCTGCATCCCAAAGTCTTTTCTTCACAGTAAATGAAACTGAGACTGCTTGTTATGACCTCTTCAAGCTGTGAGGCTTGAAGCTGTTGTCTCTTAGAAACTTGTTTTCTGGTTCTGGTTTGACATTGGCCCGATCAGACCTCTTCCTGTCAGAGTTTTCAGCCCCAGTTTCCGGTCGTCTTTAGATGCTGAAGAAAAACCTATTCACCGACCTCACCTTGACTTTCTTTAACTTCTTTTCTCTGGAGGAAAGACTTGCATCTTTAGGTTTCATGATGCCTTGTCTCTCCTTCATTACTAATTACTTTTTCCTGGTTGTTTTTGTAGCACCACACTACTTTCTGCGGTACAACACAGTTCTGTTCATGAGCAATACTACTATTATATAATACTCTGAACTACTCTGGAAACTCTTTAGGAGTTTCCAGCTCTTTTTCAGTAATCAGAGGTGTAAACAGGTTGAATCAAACATCTTTATGGGAGCAGCATTCTACTTTTTGCTTCCTGATCACAGCCTGAGGCATTTGCTGATGAGGTCAAAGAAAAAGTCAGACAGTAGTTTGCATTTATGATGTTTAAACTCTGTGTCTGCAAAGTCGTATCTCTCAACTTAGAAATCTCTTAAGATCTTGGGCAGCTCCCTGAATGAGGATCATTTTTTACTGCTTCTACCAAGAGACAATGAAATGTCTGATATGTCTGTCAGGATTTAGATGATAGTTTAAACCCACACAGTGTTATCATATGTTGACGAGTTAATGTAGCAACACTTCATTAGTCCACAGATGTTCAATCAGACAAAAGTGTCACTGGAGTGTTTGAGACAGCTTTGATAGATAAACAGAGAGATAATTAGTGATCTCATCTTGGTTTGCTGATTAAACTCCACTACAGTGACTTCAACTCCCAAACTCTATTTCCCGTAATCACTTGGACGACGCCAGCGGGATCCTCAGAGAGCCAAGTGGCACTCTGCCCATGAAGAAACTAATCAAGGAAATAGAGGTTGACTTGTAATTTGTCCAGTCAAAACCTCGTTGACCTGCAATTAAGGTGCAGCAGAGAGGTCAGAGCAGGGGTTTGATGGTCAATATCTGTGTTTACTGAGGTCACTCACTTAGAGAAATGGGATGAGGTGTGCCAGGGGTCTTCAATTACCAAAATGCAATCACTTAGTTTTACTGTCTGTGTTTTGCTTTGCTTTGGAGTCTTTACATGACACGATTACAAAGTACTTACAGAGCTCTGCATATAGAAGTCAAAGAGGAGGCTCAGAGAGAGAGAGAGAGCGCTAATATAATGAAGGTGTGTATTTTACAAGTGGAAGTGGATGTAGAAGCTGCTGGTGTTATTACATGTAAATTATTCATCTTCAATGAAAAATATGAGCTGGTGTGTGGTTGCTAAAAATACACAACTTTTAGAAATACAGCCAAGTATAACTTTGATCAGGAAGTCCCTCTAGTTCCCCTGTAGCAGCTTTACATGATTTATATCTCGAATAATCCCTATTTTTTCTCATACTGGTGTTTCAGAAAAACCTTAATTCAGCCACTATTTGAAATATTTTCTTTTAGCTGCTGTCCCTTCGAGGCTCACACCACCCCGGTGATGAACAGACTGTTTTGAGCACGAATATTATACAAATATACAGTGTTTTGAAAATCTGCTCACATTTAATTTGAACGTCCGACATTGTTACTTAATATCAGGGCTTAGCAGCTATCTTTGGCCTTGAGCAACAATCTTTTCCTGACTAACTCAATAGTGAGTAAAAATTACATCTTCATAAGGCAAAGTCTTTTCCTACAAAAAAAAATGTTTTCTCATCTACACTATTATATTTTGCACAAAGGGGGTTTAACAAGTTATATATTTGAAATAAATTGAATTTGCTCCTGACTGTTATCATTGTTACGGACTGTGTAAATGCTTTAGCTCCACACTATGTCTATGTCATGAAACAGACAGCAACCTGGTGATAATAAGGCTGTTGTCTTTAATCCCCAACTCACACACTCTGTCCTCTTAGACTTAACGATTTAATAATCATCATTTTGGACAAGAAACACTTCCCTGACCCTAATTGATGTAGTAATCATCTCAAGGACATTACTGTAATGATTTGGCTATCCAATAGTAACGCTGCCTGTTCTTGTATGACATCCTGTTGCAGTAATGGTTTTTATGCTCAGATAATATTGTGTGAAACATAAGTGAGATATCACATGCCAGCACAACAATAAGTCACAGTCCAAAGCAATAAAAAGGAGGGTCTGTGGGAGGTTTCTCTTTTTTTATCCTTTACAGGCAAAAAAAAACAATTCTTAAAATTAATTGCTTTTTTGTTTTGGCAGTAAGTGGGAAATTTTCACTCTGCTTTTCCAAAATGATCCTTTTGTCTACGTATTCATTTTTCAATCAATAAAAGATTTGTCTCTTTGAGGACAGTAAAGAAGCCCACGTTCATCTTGTTCCTACGGACAAACTTTCATAGAACTTATATTTATATTTTACCTGATGGCAGTGCCCTAACAGAAAGACAAGGTGAAGACCAAATATTTTTTGGTGACATTTTGGCCCATAGTTAAAAAGTTGTTGTCTTTCATCTTCATTGTTGTAGTGAGTATATTTTGACTAATCTTTATGTAGTAAGGGTCCAGATTACAGGAGCAATTTTCTTCACAGCACAGAGACATGTAACCACATATCCATGCATAGCCCACGGGTCAGATCCAGCAGCCGTGTTTATAAGGCAGTGAAATGTGTTTCTTGTCTTTATTTGCAGCTCTGGCACCCAATTGGTCCCCTGTGACAGTGATGGAGCAGTCCATCTCAGCTCAGTGGTAAAGAGGGGGGGCAGAACCATTTCCTGGAGAGAGAGACAGATTCATTTCATTACAGAACCCCAGGGACAGAAAAAAAAGAAAGAAGAGGAAAAGGGATCAAAGAAGGACGAGCAGAGGTGGAGATCTGTTTTATTACAGAACCTCAGACCCCGGCCCGTCCCCATGGTGACGGATCTCAGCAGCAGCTGCCTCAGATGTTCAGCGTGAGGCTCCCTGCAGGAGGGAGCTGTCTGATTCTGGCCGACACACACACACACACACACTAACACATTTAACCATTTGAAAAATAGTCACTGTTTCACTGTCATCTTCAAACTCTCAGGGGTTCATTCACCTCTGTCTTCATCACTTTCCCCCTGCATTTGCTCTTGAGATCATCTTTAAAAGGTTTGGAGCAGATTCATGAACCTGATCAAACGCTACAAAAAAATGTGCCATCCCAGAACCTTTGGACCTGTACATCTGCAATGCTTACCAAGAGGAGACTTGCTAAAGGATTTGAATCAGTGTTTTATTTTTTGTTAGTCACTCAGTTTTAAGCATCTAATACATTAAAAAAAAAAGAAATTATAAAGACAGATTTTGAAAATTGAATATATCCTGAAAAAAAGGTGCAAAAGAAATCACACAGAGGACTATTTTTTGCGTTTATTGATTAAAAAAGGAAAAAGAACTTGGCTGGCTGTTAGTATTATATGCTTGACTGAATTTATTGAAAGGTTTCCACACATAAGTTATCTGTAATCAGGCTAAAGTCGCGCCTCTTTAACTCATCACAAGTTGAACAGTAAGTTTGAAACAGGCTTTTTCAATACAGCATATGCAGTGGAAAAGCTTCAAAACTCAAACAGGGTACAAACAAAACCCAAGTACTTTTGGTGACGTCTCACTAAACAACATTTGGACTGTGCATAGGTTACTTGTATGAAACTAAAGCTCTGTACATTCTGCAGAAATTCAATAACACTTACAGCTGACGTCCTCAAATGAATGTATTTCTCATGATGAGACAATGTGAAAGTTAAAACAAGGCTAGATAAGCATTATGAAATAGAGCAGAAAAGGCAAAAAATGATGTAGAAAATTTAGCAAGACTGCAGAATAAGAAATGTTTGAGGTTAAGATGTTGCTTTCAGGTCAAGTAGTCTGTTTAGTCGTGCACCTAGACCTAGTCGGTGAAATGTTCCCCTCATGTTGCAGAAAGTGCACTCAGCGTAGTCCATCTGTCTATTACATTAGACTTCTGAAACAGGGTGAACTTTGACCAGTCTTCAAGACCCTCAATTGTAAGGTTTAAATGCTGAAGAGTGAAGTTCACATAATTGTCAGAGCAATGTGCAGATAAAAACACATCATAAAAGCTTAAGTGATCTCTTGGAGCCTCTTTTGGGGACAAGACATCTTAAAACATATAATTAAAGAGGAAAAATGCTCTTTCAACAGAAGAAAATGGGTTTGTCACTGTTCACTAATGGTTTCAAAAAAAAAGGAGAGGTGCTCATTGTGGGTCACAAACTCAGCAGGAGCAAAGCACTGCCAAGGTCTTTTGCTCTTCAGGGCAACCTCTCACCGTTTCACATTATTTAACATTATGTAACATTGCTTCCAGCCAAGCTTTTGCAAATGTCATCAAACATTTGTAGATTACAAAGCAGATTTACTTATTGTCACCTTTAAACTTGCTTTAGTTTTGACTTTTGAATGAAGGACCATGGGCGCCCCAAGAGTCGTGTTAGGGTGAGTTTTTTTAAGTCCTTCTCCTCTAACTGCCAACCTCCAAACAGGACCACAGCATCAGATACTTGAAGGGGAACAAAGTACAGCGTTTATTAGCTACAACAGTGTTTACTTTACAGGTGGAGCCCAAAAAGAATGGGAATAAAGAAGTAAACATTTAATCTTTATCTCTCCTTTTATCCATCTGTACAACCCAAACAGTCTGAGTAGATGTCTGCTACTTTGAGTCTACTCGAGGTTTCTACTTGTTAAAAACGTTGGTGGTGTTGCCTCACAGATAGAAGTAGCTATCATGCTCCAAACAAACATCTACTTGAGCGGCTTTTGTGGCTGTTTTCTGAAAGCTTAGTTTATGTTTTTGATGTGCTCAAGCATCAACGATATGTGCCTTGCTTTTGTTTGTCGATTTTATTTTGACACTTTTCTGAAAAGAAAATCATGGTTTACGCTGCTGCACAAAGTCTCTCTTGTCACATAAAAAGAAAACAAACTTCAGCTCTTTTTGAGCTTTATTTTTTCTATATTCCATTTTTCTAAAGTCCATTTTTCTATATTCAACTTTTTATCTCCCAGAGCTTAAATACTCCTAGGGTGTCTCCACCAGGTTCCTTGGAGTGTTCCCAGAGTGTTTTCTCAAAAAAAAATTAGATTTTTTTTTTTTTCGGAAGAACTCAGCTATCATTGTTAGATTTCAGCACCCAATTCTTGAAGCGTTCTCTTAAGTTCCTCCTGCTGTGTTTCACACCCTGACACCTTCAGATGACACTTTCTGCCCAGACAGTCAGGTTAGCTGTTCTGAGGTTGGAGATGTGTTGTGATGTAATTCACAGACCAGAGGGGTCAAACACGCAAACACCAACATATCACATAAAGCTACACCCAGGTGGGGAAGATGAGACATGAAACACTATATGAATTACTCAAACACTTTTTTTTTATTTTGAGATGTGCTGCACTGCAAGAGAAGTCATTCATAACAAAAACAAAGCTTTGTTGAAGAATAAATGATGTATGTCTGTCTGAGTTGATTTGCTTTTCCTTTTTTCTATGATTCAAATTATGTGTTGCATCAGTGAGAGAGAAAAACTTGAATTTAATTTATCTGGTTGTTATTGTCATCTGACCCTTTGGTGACGACCATTGGTGTCAGCAGCCCCTTCATCTTTTGACCTCAAGACCTCTCTTTGTTTGTAGATATGATGATGACAACAAACTTCTCTAGGGCTACAAAAGATGTTTAAAGAGGGAGTGTTCTCTTTTCCATATTATAAACCTTGATACAAAGAAACAATGCTGAAGATATCAGATATCAGAATCTCCTGACTGATTCATGACACATTGGAGAGGTGGGCCTCAAACACCAAGGTTTGCCAGTGGCTCTGCCCCACAGTGGAGCTATGGGCCTCCAGAGGACTGGCCAATCAGAGGAGAAACAGTAGCTGAGATGAAATGTTTCAGACAGCGACTGAAATAAGACTTAAGCTGTGAATCATGTAAAACAACAAGGTGAGAGACCAGAGAGACAGGATAAAGTCGAAATGCACAATACCCCCTCTTTAATATTCGGCGCTGACTGAGCTGCTCACAAATGCTAGCCAAGTAGCATCAGTTTAGTCATGCAGTGGACAAACATAATTAGCCTGGCATGGATTTTATTTGTGAAGTGAAGGACTATTTCATATGGACATCTATCAAACATGATGATGCTAAGCTCACAATCCAAAGACAAATACCTTGGCCCATTGGCAGCCTGAATCATGTGACCCGTCTTAAGATTTAGTTCACACTATAAGGCATTAATAAGTTTTCCCAGGCATACAGAGAAAAACTATTATGAGCACACCCAAACCCCTACTCACAGAAACACATCACTCCTGTGGTCACCCCTCAGAGGAGAAGTCATTTCAGTGAATTCCCTCATGAAAACTGTCCCAGTCCCCCCAATGAAGCTCTGTGTGACCTTCAGTAAATATTCTAGCCTGCTCCTCTTCTGAAGTCCCTCAGCTGTATAAACCATTATACTCTTTATAGAAACTTTAAAACCTACACTGAGCTCCTTTTCACCTTTAAAGGTAAATAAACAAAGATACAGCCAGAGAAAGAAGAGAAAATGATCATATATTGTTTTGGGGAGAGACTATCTGGGGGAATTTATTCAGGCTTGGAGCTGAAATTGCTGCTGGTTTTGGGGCTTTATTGCCATTTGTTTAAAGGTGGATGTGAGGCTCTTTGCACAGTGGAGGGAAAGTTTTGTTGATATAGGATCCAGTGCCAGGAGGAATATTTCAGGTATATAGATAAAACTGTGAAGGCATAAACATAAACATTGCAAAGAAATGATTATATTTGTGTTGAGATTGTTTCTGGTAGTTGCAATATGTTTTAGAAATTAAGTCTCAGTGAAAACCTGCATTGTTGGTCAGTGTTAATTTTACAGCTCGTCTTAAGGCGTGGTCAAACAGGTCAATCATGCTGTGCTTAAGCCCGGCTTGTTTGGCCAGTGTGACCACAAGTCAACAGTGCTCAGGCACAATTCACTTCTCTGCTTCAGCGCGGTTAGGAGAGGTGTGCTTCGGCGCAGTTCACTTCATGCACCAGCATGAGCGCGCAGCCAGCACAGGTACATGATGCATAATTCATGACATATGATCCCTGTTCCTCTCGACAAATGTTTTAATCAATGGCAAGGATGTAAGAGGGCTGTGTGGGTCCAAAACGACTTATCATGAGCCAAAAAGTGAGTAAAGTTGGAACAATACGCTTTGTTTTCTTTCATGACTCCAAAGAAACCGCATCTTGTAAAATGACCCTTCATAGTGACAACCATGCGGCCATGCAAGTGCCAGCAACCGTGCCAAAGTCTGGTTCTTATTGGAGTCGTGTGACCGTGCTGCGGAGGGTGAATCGTTCATGAGTACAGCACAGTTTTAGTGTTCAAACATGAATTCCTGTAAGTTTTTGTCAATGTTTAGCCTTTATTTACTTTTATAGTTTGGTTTATTTATGTTCATTTTTACTTTTAGTCAAAAAATGTTCTTTTTAAATTTACTCACATAGTTGTTTGGAGATTGGTATGAATGTTGTGCCAAGTGTTTAAACCTGAAACATGCCACACTCCTAACACTTTTTCTTTTGTAATACCTTGGCGTAATAATTCAGCCTGAACTATCCTCCTGATGTAAAGCTGCTGTGCTGTCTTTGCTGATCTATAGAAGAAAGAAAGGCCATTACACAGTTAAGTGATGATATAGAGGAATGATCCTGACTCCAAGTTTCTCAGTGGACACGATAGCTCTAGTTTTAATCTCTAATTTTCAAATGAAAGCACAGTGGATTCAAAAGTGTACACAAACATATTCACATTCTTTAATGTGCCTGCAGTGACAGGCACATGTTGGTCAGACAGTCGTAATTTATGTGTCCAATAGTTTGCTGAATGCTCCTTACAAGAATATGTTACTTGTATTTGAGTGATTGGAAACAATGGTAAAATAGTAGATAGATAATCAATATTTAATGTCTGATAGTTCACCATGAACATTTCATTTAGTCATTATCTCATAAACAAATACAAAATAAGAGCTTTTATCATCAGCGAAGGATTTTAGCTCATGATAGGCCCATCTTTGCTGCAGAAAATTTGACTTTTTAGGAATATTTATCATCATAATTTCTGTTTATGAAATTAACATTTCTATGGGGGCGAGTGTTGTCATCAGGATAGATGTTTGCAAATTCTCATCTCACACTCTGTGCTGTTTGGCATTGACAGAGAAGATTTGGAAAAATGTTCATGGGTGCAACCGACAGACTCAGCTCTGCAGCCCATCCCACAGACGCATTTTCCTCACAAATGTGTTGCTGTTTAAAAAAGGAAATAAACAGGCTCTACAACGGTACAAGATATATCATTAGAAGCATTGCTGCAGCAAAGAAATAATCTACCAAACAAAGATCACCTGACTTTCTGTGCTATAAACACACAGGCAAAGCAGGTTGTGTAAAATACTATAAAAGAGAAAAAGTGATAAACTTTGTCTGATCATCAAAATAACAACCCTGAAGCTGGAAACCACACTTTTCTTTCCAATTCCTTCGCTATATTCCTGGATTTATGCCTTCAGTGTGTTTTTATAGGTTGACGCTGCAGGCGAGAGAAGTTTATTTCCCACATTATGGCTG
The DNA here is from genome assembly GCA_008086565.1 of Thalassoma bifasciatum. Classification (NCBI taxonomy): domain Eukaryota; kingdom Metazoa; phylum Chordata; class Actinopteri; order Labriformes; family Labridae; genus Thalassoma; species Thalassoma bifasciatum. The sequence continues at coordinate 174,751 of RPOG01000448.1, forward strand.
AATCAGTCGTAAATGTAAGTAGGGACACTGCAGGAGATGTGAAAGGCCTGAGTGCTGTGCCCCATTAAAACAACTCAAACAAACAACATGATAAATATAATCTATAAAACTACTAACAAAGCATGAAGATGTCTGTGCTCATGCTGGTGCTGAAAGGAAAGAGCAGCTGCTGTAAAGATCTGTGTGCTCGCCTGTAGAGACGGTGGGACTGGACGGAGGTTATAAGACGTGGAAAACATTTTGAAGCATCTCAGAATTCAACGGCTTTAAGAGTCGTATTAAAGAGAAAGCCAACAATGCTACAGGTGTGAACAGTCTCTGCAGCATCAATCTGCAGACCCCCTGGTGTGAACTCTAGGGCTGATGATTGGTTTGTTTATGAGACGTCTGAACAGCATGGAGTCATTTGAATACTGATGGATGTTTTCAGCCTTCACTGTCAGGAAAAACAAACCCCAAGGCTTTATTTTTCTCCTATTATTCTCATCTCATTTTATTCTGTTTTTCATCACCCAGCCCTGTTTCAATTCCTCTAACTTCCTCTTCATTTATCCTCAGACTCTCCCTCTTTTTGTCTTCTCTCATTCCTTCCACAGACACACACAGATACAGACCTTCACTCCTCACATCTTCCCATCCTCCGTACTTCTTTTGCATCACCACACGCGCGCAGAGTCACATCGTGCATCCTTTCTCTATTTTGTGTGAACCTCCAGCGGTTTGACCTCCAGCCAAGGTGGCTGCTGTGACATGATGGAGAGCCCCGCTGAAAACATTTAGCTAGCTTCATTACTTCCTTTCCTGAGTCTTGTGTGAGTCACTGAGTGTGTTTGTGTGTCCGAGTGTGTGTGAGAGAGTCTTTGAGTGTACATGTGTGTGTTCAATGTGCAGCATGAAGTGATTAACAGAAGCAGGGCTATCAGGGCAGCACAGGATAGAGGGCAGGAGCACGGAAAAGAGACTATTATGTGTCTGAGGCCGCACAATCCAAGTTATAGATAAAAATGGGATGAAGAAATTAAGATACACAATCAAAAGCTGCTTGGAGCTGTGCCATTGTTTTTAGAGTTTAAAGCTGGATGCGGTGTATTTCATGTGTTTATCTTATGTGTTTCATCCTCTCCATCTGAAGTTTTTTAGGGTTTTTTCATCATTCTTTGATCTGGTATTGATGAAGAAATACTAAGTTTGGCATGTGGCTGTGTGAGAATGTGGGATTTACTTAATTGGGTGACTTAAAGAGACGAATCAGAATGTTTCCAATTCAGAAAACAAAATGGCCACTAATGGCGAGTCCTGCAGTGATGGACTTCTGGTGTTTTAGTGATAATTGGAGGTATAGTCTGGCCTGGGGGCTTGAAGTGGTCAGGTCAAAGTAGACACAAAGTAGAGTCTGGTCTGGGCCACTTTGATCCTGGGTAAAGTCTGGACTGGAGATATAACTTGGCCTGTTACACCGGCTTGACACAATAGCATCGCTCAAAAGAGCAGCAGGGAATATAAACACACACACCAGGTTGCTAGGTTGGACCTCTAAAACTACTTTGGTAAGGCATAGATTCAGTAAGGTGCTGGAAACACTTCTCAAAGATTTTGAGTGTTTGTTTAACATTAGAAGACAGCAGGCTCAGGTTTTTTTGGCATTCACAGGACAGGATCAGAAATATTGCTTGGAGTGGCACAAATGATGCTTTGGATCATTTAACTCCTCCTCTGTTCTCCAGCTTTGCCACTGAATACATATTTTCACAGCCTTCCAGGGAATGTGTGTTTTCTTCCGCTGCAGCAGAATTAACATTTCATGAGCCAGTGTTCCAACTCTTGTGCAAATAAAGCTTGAATTTACCCGTAAAGCATGCAAACTCTGCAGAGAAATGAACAATTACTGAGATAAGAGAAGAGAAAATGTTCGTATGTGACAATGAGGAATGTTATGTAGCTCACACACATATTTTTGCATATTTAATCTCTCATCTCCTGTGCACACTCAGATTATTACTCCAGTTTAAGATGATTCAGAGTGGCAGCTCTGCTCTGCTGCTCCCCTGATTTCTTCCCCTTCATAAAAACATATGCAGCATTTCATGCAACATATATATGATTTCTATAGAGTGAGGGCCGGCCTGCATAAATATATAATTATATATCCCTTAATGCTTTAAGTATGGAGCAGACACCCTATGACCTTACCGATGAATATTTTCAAAGGTAATTACCCACAGTCCCTCAAACTGTGATTAATTATTGGAAATGAGCCAGAAGGAAAGTGCTGAGATGAGCCGAGCATTAGTCGCATGTTTAATGTATGTGTACATATCTGAATCCTGAGCCACTAACATTACCATTAGCATTAATAAAATCATTACCAATTATATCTTTGACTTTTTATGTTACCCTATGCCTTTACAATGCCCTGTGCCTGTGTGAAGTTACACCCCACGGTCCTGTGACATAGGAGAGAGTATGAGGATCAACATGTTAATGAAGTCTATCTCATACAAGGTGTCTGTGTCATTCAGTCCGCTGTTCATGTGTGGTCCAACAGGACTGTAAGTTATCATTTAAGAACTCTATAATAGCTCCATCCAGAGGACAAAGGGAATAAGTAATACAAAAGAAAGATGAAAAAAAACCTGCTTCAACACATGACCACATTCACTTAATTTAAATACACTGCTCAAAAAATAAAGGGAACACTCAAACAACATGATGTGACTCCAAGTGTATCACACTCGTGAGAAATCAGCCTGTCCAGTGAGAAAGCAACACTAATTGTGAATCAATTTCACCTGTTGTTGTGCAAATGAAACAGACAACAGGTGGAAATAAGAGTCTTATATGACTACCAATCGAAAAAACACAATTTAATTGATTTGAAAATTATTTTACAACTTTTTTATGCTGAATGTTCAAGCACAGATAGTCTACTGGAGTGGACATGTCCTTAACTTTCTGGAAAAATCAGGTATTTAAAAAAACATTGAAAAATTTGTGTCATGACCTAGGAATAAAAGGCAGAATAAATCACTTCATAAAAAAAGTCTTGACACAGATTTTCATATTTTGTGCGTCAGGGTTATTGAGGAAGTTTTTAGAAGAAGATGCCCCACCCTAACCTGACTCTTGATCAGAAGAAGGAAATGCACAGAATGGATTGATACCAGTGCCATCTCTGTTAATTATATTTGCAGACCACAGCACAGTACAAAGAACAATTTTCTTCCACACACAACGATTGGGCTTTAAGCAGACTGGGACCATGCACAAGGCGAGAAGAGAGAGCTCACCTTTAATCCAACAAAGGTTTGCCAGAGGTTGCCATTTGCCATTTTTGTTGTTTTGATCAAAAGTTCATTAGGTCTCTCTTTGTCTCTGACTTCCTCTAAAGGTTATGCTCCGTATCTTTGTGTGAGAGAGGAGGTTATTAATGAGGTCAGTCTTATCTGACCTTTGAGAAGCATTTGGGACAGAAAAGTCACTCGACCTTCAGATGGATCTGCAATTAAACACGATCTGACCCTGTCTGAAGAGAAGCAGTCACCCGAGTCGATGCCTAACAAGGAGATGGACTCCGAGGATCATCCTTGTTGTTCTGTGAACATATCAATGGAAAAAGCAGACAAATTAAGATGAGAAAATACTTAAGTCAATTCCAGCAAAACTTCTTCAATTTTGTTGTCCACTCATCCATTTACTCTAATCAAAGAAAAAATTGGAGTGGTTATATTCCTTATTATTAATGCACAGGTAATTTAGTGCAACTATTAAAAAAAACCATGGTTTATCGATAGTGTGTATTAGTTGATAAAACGAGACTGCTAGGAAACGCGTTATCTTTGAGCCCATTTCATCTGCTAACTATTAGAACAACAATAATGTTGAGTATTTTTAGTTCCCATAAATGTAGCTGCTTAGAAAAAGTTTGCACCTAAGAAATATCATGTTGACATTGAGGTTAATCTTTCAGGAGGGATTTAGTCATACTTATCTGTAAGAGGTAGCTATCTCAATAAAAATGTAACAACTGTAATGTTTAATTTCTCCTCTGAAGAATATGCAGAGGTTGCTTTAGAAAAAGACTATTTTTTCCGCATGGGTTTGGATAAATTTCCTGTGGAATAACTGTCTAGATGTTTTTACTGTTTGCAGCTTTTGCTCAGCTCCAACAGCGAAGCATCCAAAGTCTAAATCCCTGCAGCCTCTTCTGTCCTTCATGCAATGTTTTGAATTTCAAGGTTGTTCAGTCAACTATCAGATGAACTGCAGAGGCTGTTTGTGCATTTGTGTGTGTGTGTGTGTGTGTGTGTGTGTGTGTGTGCGCGCGCGTGTGTGTGTGTGTGTGTGTGTGTGTGTGTGTGTGTGTGTGTGTGTGTGTGTATTTAACCATGTGGGGGTTAAGTAGTATCACAAAGGTNAATGTTTAATTTCTCCTCTGAAGAATATGCAGAGGTTGCTTTAGAAAAAGACTATTTTTTCCGCATGGGTTTGGATAAATTTCCTGTGGAATAACTGTCTAGATGTTTTTACTGTTTGCAGCTTTTGCTCAGCTCCAACAGCGAAGCATCCAAAGTCTAAATCCCTGCAGCCTCTTCTGTCCTTCATGCAATGTTTTGAATTTCAAGGTTGTTCAGTCAACTATCAGATGAACTGCAGAGGCTGTTTGTGCATTTGTGTGTGTGTGTGTGTGTGTGTGTGTGTGTGTGTGTGTGTGTGTGTGTGTGTGTGTGTGTGTGTGTGTATTTAACCATGTGGGGGTTAAGTAGTATCACAAAGGTCCAGAGTGTGGAGTCTCTTATCTCTTTTCTGAATAATGCAATTGACCCATGGGGCCAGGGAGCGTTCTGAACCTCACCAAACACTCTTATAGTAAACACACACACACACACACAGAAACCAGCTCATAAATAAACATAATGAACACACACACACGCACCTGCCTCATAGTTGCATATCTTTGCAGTATCTCATTTTGGAGCAGATGGAGGAAGAAAACTGGAACATGTGTTAAAGAGAGAGATCATCCAGTCACTTCATGTTACTCTCTTTTTTCTGACCTCTACACTTACGGTAAACCTGAACTCCCACCAAGAAGGCAGAAATCTATTTGATATAATTAGTATCTCTTCTAATAAACTAATAAACTGGACTAGTATCATAAATCTTTGTTACAGAGCTCTGAAAGCGCAGCCCTGGAGGAAACGTGCTTCTCCGTGCTTTCATCCTATTTGACCTTCTTGATGCAGTTTTCATGCATCAAAGACAGAAAGTGCAAAGCAGCACCAGGAATTATTTGAATACAGCTTCAAGTCTCTGGTTTCAACAAAAAAAATGTGCTGCTTTCTCTCTGCATCCTTCCACTTATCTATTTCCCAGCAGTGATTTCATCTCCAGACTTACAGTAAGACTGCAACAATAAATCTTCACACATCACTGATAACAGGCTTTATTTTAATATCCTCAATGTCTCTTTTTGTTCCTTCCCTTGTGATGTGCTGCCCACATCTGTCAGAAAGCAATTATTCATCTTTTATTTTCTCCATTATTGATAATTGTTATTCAGAGAGCAGCGTGCTGTCATTCTTCAGATTCCTCAACCTGAGCCATTATTCATCATTATTTCCCGCTGAGCAGAAGAACATCAATTCCTTGTCCAAGGCTCCGGCTGGCTTGTAAATCCAGGAGCAGAGCACGAGCCTCTTTAGTACCCGAGTGATTTAGTTGTCATATTAATAGACTCAGCCTGTGAGGCCTTAAACATGAGTTTCTTCACACTCAAGAATTTATTTATGAGATTTTGCTTTAGACATGGGTCAAACTACAAGACAAAAGAAACTTTAAGAGATTCTTGGTAATTACCTCCTCACACCAATCTGATGATGATGTCTCATCAATGAAGGAGGCAAAGCCAAGTAAGTCATACGTTTTGAAATTTAGCATCCCAGCTACTATGCTGAAATGAGTGAGAGTCAACTGGAAATCTTAGCTTCATTTGTAAAATGTGTCGGAAAAGTTGCATGTCAGTCACAACAACACAATATCCAAAAGTTTAACAAATACTGACAGTGTATTTCTATCTTCTCACAGCCTTCAGAGGGACCGTTTTAAGGATATTTCAAAGGCCCTGTAAAAACCGTATAAGCTGTTTCCAACTGAGAAATGAATGTAATAAGAGCAGCTATCCACTGTCCTAGAAGTCCCTTGCATTTGCTAAATGTGGCGAAAACCAAATTTGCATCATTGACCATTTGCACTTAATTTTCATGGACTCTGTAGGACTGAGGGATAAGGTCATGGCAGGGATAAAAAATAAAAAACAGTGAGTGAAAAACAACATAGCTATGTTTATGTCCATATATGACCTTTCTCCTGTCAAGTCTTGTCAAAGCACAACCCCATTTCCAATGAAGTTGGGACGTTTTGTAAAATGTAAATAAAAACAGAATACAATGATTTGCAAATCCTCTTCAACCTATATTCAATTGGATACACGACAAAGACAAGATATTTAACGTTCAAACTGATCAACTTTATTGTTTTTGTGCAAATTTTTGCTCATTTTGAAATTGATGCCTGCAACAGGTTTCAAAAAAGCTGGGACAGGGGAAACAAAAGGCTGGGAAAGTTGCTGAATGCTGAAAAAACAGCTGTTCGAATCATTCCACAGGTGAAAAGGTTCATTGGAAACAGGTGAGTGTCATGATTGGGTGTAAAAGGAGCATCCCCATAGCATCAATATATAAAGCCATCAGGTGACTATGTTGGCAACGCTGTCTATCAGTGATCTTGAAATTGATTCACTTTTACTTTTGTGTATTTTCCCATCCTCAATCCAAGATTTACTTTAAAATTGCCAATGTCTAAATGAGTTTTTTCTTGGATTTATGTTGTATTAATGTTAGACACTGGAGCTAAATGAAAGTAAAAATAAAAACAAAGAACTCAAGGGCAAAAACACGGGTTTAACTGTTTGTGATAATGTTCATTACAACCCACATGGAGAAGTTATCCCACAGTGATCTGTTCAAACCTGAGAGTCTATCAATGAAAAACTGAAGAGCCAGGTTATGTTTGCTCTGCTTGGTGAGGTTGGAGTTGGTAGATGAGCACTGGTAGGACGTGACCAGGATTCACTAATGTTACATGTTCTGGACACGTCTCAGAGCACTGGGCTGTGAGTAACACTAAACCTTCTGGACACTAAACTACGAACTGAGTTTAAAAAGTTTGATTGTTGTCATGTTTCAAACAACAACTCTACGTAATTACAAATAAGTACATTAACTTTTTGCTTTTCATCCCATCGCTGACAGAACTAACCAGTCAGCACAGATGTGCAACAGAAGTCCAACAATCGACAGGATGAGTTTAATTGAATGAACCTGCCGATAAATTATGGACCATGTTGCCATGAGCCAGAGATACACAGCCAGGTTTATCACTTCCTGGCTTCCACATCCATATCAGACTCATACACACTCATCATCTGAGAGCAGTGTTGACCTTCTACCAGCCTCCAGCTGTAGATTCAGCATCTCTGCATTCTGCTGTCTCTCAAATTCATCAAACCCACAGGGACAGCTCCCCCAAACTAACTTTTGCTAACAACCAGCACATAAAAACAGGATTCTCGTGTTTTTCACTCTATGCTTTTACATGTTTCATTGTCAACAGCTCTGAAGCTCACATGCAACTTGTTTCTCACCATTTATTTTTCTTCAGCGGACCATGAAGATGCAAATGCATACTCTTCAGTACCTCGAGTCTCAAACAACCACATCAGAAATTACTTCAGCCCAAGACGCAGAGCAGCAACTATGAAAGGAACAGCCTTACTCTTCTTACTTTGCGCAGCAGGTTTGGGGAAACACATTTTTGTTCCTTTACAAATGACATGGAGCAACGCTCAGGCTTTCTGCAGAGCCACATACTTTGATCTGTCTTCTATTGAAAGCAAGCGTGATTTAGACAGTCTCAGAGAAGCTGGAGGTGGAAACATAATCCGTGGATGGATTGGTCTCCACAGAGAGAACCTGACCAGCTTTGAGTGGAAGTGGTCCGGGGGTGAAGCCATGACATACGAGAACTGGGGTCCAACTCAACCAGACAATGCTCGTTTTCTTGAGACTGTTGTAGAAATCTTTCCCAATGGAAGGTGGAATGACCTCAGTTTATTTTACAGTCAGGCTTTCTACTGCTCCAGCGGCCATGGGCTGCAGGTGAAGATGACCTGGGAGGAGGCTCTGGATCACTGCAGAGAGACTCACACCAACCTTACCAGCCTGCACTCAGAGACCGACACTCTTCAAGTCCTGGAAAAGCTGCTGAAAAACCACATCACTGAGCCTGTGTGGATTGGTCTACGCTTTCTTGGCGACCGCTGGCTGTGGGTGGACGGGGACCCTCTTAAGCACAAAGTCTGGTCAAAGGGGGACCAGGACCACCAGTGTCCATTGAGGGGACGCTGTGGAGCTTTGACTGAAGAGGGAGTTTGGGAGAACCGCGACTGTCAGGAGAAACTCTACTTCATCTGCAAGTGAAAGCTTCAGCACTGATTGTTGGTGAATTATTCTGTCATACAATATCTGAGCTCTTAACTTTTCTCATTTTACACAACACTGATTTTCTTGTATGTTACATGAAAAGTTAGTCTTTGTGATTGAAATCTTGATACATATCTGAGGTGGGATCAAATGTTCAGCAAAATGTGTAAATTAGACTTTGAAATATGTTTATGATGAACCAAATGTGACTTGTTCTGCTTCTGTTGTACTCTGGGCTCAATGTAAAATGTTGCATGACAAAATATTATCTCATAAAGACAAACTGCCATGTTTTGCATGGTAATAACAGATCCCTCTGTTAACTCTGGAGACCACGTAAGAGACGTCAAGCTACTGAGTGAAAAATGAAACTGTAAAAAGATTTATGACTGCATTACTTGCAACAACTCAAATGCACGAAAATGAACCCCTAAAAAAACAACAAAGCACTGAAATGAAAGCGGCTGACCGACATTTCCATGAACGTAGTGCTGTTTCTGCTAATTATGGATGTGATTTAGTTTAGAGCTTTAGGAAATATTTATTCTTCAGACATATAAATAGTAAAAAAAAAAGGTTTTATGCCAAGATATGGCCTAGAAATGAAACCTGCGTAGAAGAACTATTACCTGCAGTTAATGAAGTGTCCACTTAAGGCTGACTCCATGGACAAGACAGTTTTATAACATTAAGAAAAGCAGGTTTATGTTGAACACATTATTGTATTTGGGAGCACATGGTGCAAACTGCCAACTTGAATGTAGCATGTAGTTTTACTGCCCCGTTGATTCTACTTTGTGGTATGTGTTTTTTTGTTCACTTCATTATAAATATATTTAAAAAAAAAAAAAAAAAAAAAAAAAAAAAAACATTTTATGGGTTCATCTTCACATTTCAGTTCCTAATATGTAAAGAGACGGCCATTTTATGAATAGCATTTCAGAGAAATCAGTCAGAAGTGATAACCAGGAACAATTAAATCAACGATGACTTCAATTTAAGGTACATGTGTGTATAAAACTAAGCAAAATCATCTAGAAAAACAGCAAAACCAGGGAGAGATTTCAGGGTCTTGTTTTTTGAATAAAATAATTGGAAAGGCATAGGGTTTTGCGACAGCAAAATTAATCCAATATGATTTTGAATAGTACACCAAAATTTATATAATTTATTTAAAACAAATGGGGAACCAATTGACTTTTTTTTTAAGCTGATGGGAAAACTGCTCCCTTATAGTCCATGTATTGTGTGGTCAAGAGGTTAATAAGTTGTTTGTATTGACTTGAGTGGATTTTGTGGAAAAATACAGTTAACTATGAGATGGTTGCTTCCTCTTTTATGACAACATTTGAAAAGATTTAACTTTTTTTTTCTCTGCGTGTGTGTGTGTGTGTGTGTGTGTGTGTGTGTGTGTGTGTGTGTGTGTGTGCATTACCTCTATCTTACAGACTGTCCTCTGTGTTGTTGTATTTTAGGTGTAATGCTGACTCATTCCAGTGGGTGGCAGTAATTCACCTAATCCACCTGAACCTGTCTATGACCTGCAATATCTAGATTGTCTAGAAATATGAGGCAATGCAGAAATTTTAAAGTTTTATCCAGAATCAGTTTGAGTCTGACTCTGGAAGTACTGGCAATTGCGGACACAAAGACACAAAGCCAAAAAAGCCTTTTTTACAGCAAAAATAAACATGTCTGCATCCTGGGACAAATGTCTCTGGTGAGAATAGTTAATTATTCCAACAGCAAACGTTGCAATTGAGAAGACATTAAGATGACGAGTTTTACCCAATCAGGAGTATGAATAAGCTGATTGAGAGGTGATGTCAGCATGGACTTGTTTAGTTTGATCATAAATGTAGAAAACAAACCATGTTTTGATATTTCAGTCATTAATATTCAAAAAGATTGCCAGATAAAGCATTTTGTATCAGCCAGTGGAGAAGTTAATGAACAGTACAATTAGAAAAGTTAAATTAGGAGTAATCAAAATATAAAGAAAAATACAAAAAATACAATTAAGCACTTCAGCGAGGCGTTATTTCCAGTAAATCATTCTAGCAAAATCACCATATTCAATTTCAATCTTACACCAAAAGTTATTGTTTATTGAAAATGAGTCTGGAGTTTTGTAGAAGTATGATACAAAGTGAGAAGATTCACCAGTGATTCTTTCCTTTCACTTCAGTTCTGGCTCACAGACAGTCTAACATTAGTACTGTAGTTTTAATGTAGATTTATTCCAGTAGATGACGATAACTCACCTATAACTAAACGCGCCCTCATAGTCAAACAGCATTGGCACCTTACAATGTGGAAACAGTATGTCAGGTAGACTGGTCCAGTCCATACAGAGAAGTTTTCCCCGATCAGTAGAATTTTTTAGCATGCACTAAATCACATACTGCCTACTGAGTACTGAATTTCTGCCATATCAGTAGGCTTTGCTAGCATAGTAGGCTGTTTGGAAAAAAATTTCTGTTTCACAAATAGAGTGTTGACATCATGAGGACTACACCCATTTATTACAGTCTATGGAGGCAGAGTGGCCGATTGCATTCTGGGACATTTCCCCAGATCAGTGGGACGTCCAGGAATTTTTTGCCGGGCTTCCGATATTACACTTTTTAAAAGAGAACAAGCAAAATCTTTGCCATATCAGCAGGCACAGCTGGATTAGTCTGCAGTTTGACAAACAGCCAGAGACACTCAGAAGGTTATGAGTTAACAGGACACAGGTGTGACAAAGAGACACAGATGGAACTAATGAGGTAAACAAAGAGGAGGGAAACATGTACTTACAGGAAGTAAAACCCAATCACACACACTCGAGGAGCAAGAACTTCAAAATAAAACAGAAAACACCACAGACCAAACATAAAGACACATACCAGGAGTATCAGAACACAGGATATAAGAGTGGAAAGGAAAAAGGATCAAAAATATAATGTGTTGAAGCAAACTTTGAGAGCAGAGAGCAGACATTGAAATTCTGTTCCCATCTCACTCTCTCACAACCTCAAATCTGTATCAAATGTATTCAATGCTGTTTAGTTTAGAGACAAACTCCTGCATCTATTGTCATCTGATTTTTTATTCAAACACAATTCTCATAAACCATTTTTTGAATCATGAAACACTTTGCTTCAAGCACGCTGTCTTTCAAGTCTAAGCTCTTCACATCAAAGGAGTTTAAAGGAATCTATTCACAAGTGTCTTTACCATAACAAAGCAAAGACAAATATAGCACAGTGCTCTCATTGAACGGCAGCGTGTGGACCGTAGGCCAGCTCTGCCCTCATTACCAACACTGTACCTCACACTCGTCTCTGCCCCTGAAGCTCATGTGCATACAATAAGTAAAAGATGTCTTCGGCTTAATGTTTGATTTGCTTTTTCAATACTGTGCTTTAAAAAAAAGTAACAAGCCATCAAATCATTTCTTCACCGCTATGTACAAAAAGAATGATGTGATAAGCATGTCCAACAGAGGCTCTGTGGATTCAAGACTTCTAAGGGAATTTCCCACAATTCCCGACTGTAACTGCAGAGGAAGCAGACGGATGCAGGGTCAGGAAGCTGAGAGGGGAAATTCATCTTCATAAGACCCTCATTCTGTCAGGGTCGGAGAAAGCAGAGGTAGAGGGAGGAGGGGAGGGGGAGATGAGGGATGGAGGGAGCAGAGAGGTGTGTGTTATCTGTAAACGCTGCAGACGCAGATATCTGTGTTAGTCCGTTCATGGAGGTAACGTGGCTGTCAGATTGTTGTATGGCTCCAAATCGTTGGGGAGGAAAGGGAGTGATGGATGAGGAGGGGGGAGAGTAGCATGACAGGAGGGGTTTTTTTGTTGTTGTTGTTGTTCTGGAGCTCTTTGCTAGTCTTAGGGCTCTAAATAAAGCACCAAAAATAGCTCATAGTGCGGCACAGACCCTCTTTCTAGACCAATTAATGAACAGCGTGAGATCATCTGCAAACCTATTGATTGTGTTGGATCAAGAAACGAGGATGTATGTGTTTATGTAGAAATATATGTTTTCCCACCTGTTCATGTAAATCCTGTGATGAGTCCAAACTGAACGTTTTTGTTCTTGTTGTGTGATGGCTCCTGTTGTTTTTGTTTTGTTCTGTTGCTTTAATAAGCTTGCAGTTGTGATAAGTTGCATCTGTATCTTTGACATGTCATGAAGGCCGATCCGCCTTAACTTTCAGATCCGTTACACCTGGTGCTGCTCCATCCCTGCTAAAACCCGGCTTCCTGCTACTTTGATCAGTCTCTCTCCCACGCCAGACTACCTCACACCGTTTCTTTAGACTTTTCTGTTTGTAAACCTTTCAACACTTCTCACTACATCATGTTCACACACCCACATGCATCCTCAGGAGCGCCAGAAAGTTATGAGAAAAACAACAGTTCATTAACACTCAGGTTTGGAGAGCAATGAAAAGGTGTAAAAAAAAATATTTTACATAGGTTTTGGCTCTTATCTATTCCAAAAAATGAAATGGAAAGGCTCCAAAGATCTCCAGCAAATGCTATGAATGTACAATATCAGAAAAAACTGTATGATAGAAGTCCATTTCTGTTTCAGAAGGTACAAATTCTGTTGACATACCCTCAAGGATCTACAGTTTATCACCTTTGCTGATCTAAAATTGTACAGAAGAAGTTCCAAAATGATCAAAAGTCCATTTCTGTAGTATTTTTCAACAAACAGGTCCTCAACTTCATTTGTCCAAGGGCCAACATTTTTTGGCAGATCCTGTGAGGGCCAGATGCTCTCTTGAAATAAATAAAACTAATATTTTATCCTCAGTGGAAAATAATTATTTGATAGAAAAATTTTCATTCTAAGTTTATGTTATTGTTTCGTATTTTTTAGTGTTAACAGGCTCATGTTACATGTAATGCAGTTGGGCACACAATGCTTTTCAGTCGGTGGTTTTATTCTATTTTATTTTTTAAAAATGAATTAATAAAGTAATGTAGTCTTTATCCTCACTTTGAAATCTTTCAGTCATATTCTGGATGGAAAACTCTTGTAGAGTGGATTTGACCCACGGGCCACATTGACATCCATTGAAATAGGGGAACAACGTCAGTGTCAGACTCTCAGTGGCAAAGATGCTGCTTCAAGAAACTGACTCAGATGACAAAAACTATGGAGACCTTAAAGCAACAAATGTAACATTGTGGGAATTTGCACAAAGGAAATTAACTTGTGTTCACATATTTGGCCAATTCACAGTCTGGCGCTTACAAGTTATTTGCTTGCGCCCACAAAATTACTATATACAACACAAAAAGCGAATAAAACTTTTCACTTTCACTTCTCTGATGTGGACAGACTTCACACTGTTCATTGTAAGGAAGGAACTCTCACCATAGTCATGAGCTTTGGGCTCAAACCAAAAGAATGAGATCACAGATACAAGTGGCTGAAAAAGGTTTCCTCTGAAGGATGCCTGGGCTCGGCCTTTGGGAAATGGTTTGAAGCTTGGACAAGAAGTTTGTAGCAGAGCCGCTGCTCCTTCACAGTGAAAGGAGTCAAGTTGAGGTAGATTTGGGCTCTTGATAAAGATGCCTCCTGATGCTTCCTTTTAGAGGTGTCACTAGTTGGTCCAGCATGGAGAAGGCTGCAAAGTGGACCCAGAACTGATTAAAGAGAATCCACTTCTCACTTGGTCGAAGAAAGCCTTGGTATTCCCAAGGAGAAGCTGGAAAGAGTTGCAAGGGAGAAATACATCTGGGTCAACTGCTCCCCCCACTCAGATAAAAGGAAGGAAATAAACCGATGGATGTTCATTGAGATTCTTCTGTTCCTGTAAATCACTATGATGGTGTACATTGTGCTCTTTCTGTCTTTTGTTATGCCTTACGAGCCTGACACCTGTACAAAGTGTAAAACCGAAGAAGGAACAAAAATAGAGTAATTTGCAGTTTCGTGAAGTTTTAGCACATTTTTACATCCCTGGATGATGAGTACATGAGGCTAAAATCTGATAAAACCAGATCATAAATTTGCTCTTCTTGCTAAAAATTCCCAAATGGGAAGTTAAAGATCCAACGGTAATCCCCACCTCCCATACATGTGACAAAATGTAGCTCACAGATCTGCTCTGCTGAGAAGAGCGTTTTTCCTTCCCCGACAATCGGCGTCTGTGAACCCCAGTGACTGCAGAGGAGGGGGGCCGTCTAATCAGGAGACCACGGGTGATAGGAGACGAGAGCGTGCTCGGAATAAAACCAGGTTCGAGGCAGCTGTGCAGAAGCTGTCACAGGCTGGAGGAAGACGGCTGAGATTAGGCCGGAGAGGAAAGCAGGGACAGAGAAGAGGTAGAGCTTTAGAGAGGGAGAGACATTAAACTCTTGTAAGGGGAGAGACTGATATTAATAGATAAATGTCAAGAAGGAAGGGGAAGATTTTTCTTCAGCTACAACACCTACTCACCGTCTGTTCTGAAGAGTTTAATAACATACCAGTGACGCTGGAGAAAAATGAGCACTCAGAGAAATGCTGCCAGTCATGCTGCTGCTGTTCTGGGGAGGTGATTGTAAATGTTCCCTCATGAATGATCCTCATGTTTTTCTCTAAAGCATCATCCAAAAGGATCGCTGGGTCCTTTCAGGTTAAACTGAAGACCCAAGTTTTAATCGAGCTTTTGGTTTGGAATCATTTATTTAAGCCCTGGACTGCATTGTAACTAATACCAGTTTCATCAATACTGTTTTAGAGCCATACTTATTTTATTAAAAACACTTTTGCTTTCATTCATTCATTCATTTTTTAACCGCGTACTCTGTTCATGGTTGCAGGTGGTTGGAGTGTATCCCAGCTGTCTTAGAGCGAGAGGCCAGGTTCACCACGGGCTGGTCGCCAATCAGTCACATGACACTAACAAACAGTCAGACAACCTTTCACTCACGCACTCACACCTACAGGCAATAAAGAATCACCATCTTACCTGATGAGCACGTTGTTGGACTGTGGGAGGAAACACACGGAGAACACGCAAACTCCACACAGAAAAGCCACAGCAACTGGTCCAGGATTCAAACTGATGACTTTTTTGCTGTAAGGAAACAGAGCCAATAACTGCGCCACCACACAGCCCTAATTTTGTTTTATAAAACCGTTTTTCATTCATTTTATTTTGTTTGACTTTAAGTCATTTTACCCTATTTTATTGTTATTTTTCGATTTTTATTCATTTCATTTTTTATTTGATTCTTTTTCAATTGATTGTAATTACTTTTATTTAATCTCAATTTTTTTTTTTTTAATATAAGTCATTTGTGGGTCAGTTTTATCGACTTTCTTTCATTTTAGTCAATTTAATTTTTTTTTCCACTAAATTTATCTATTTTATTTGTATTCATTTATTTAATTCAAATTAATTTAAAATTCATTTTTTCTCCACTTCAGTTATTTTGTCATTTTCTTTCAATTTAATTGAACCTATTTTTTTATTTGACCTATTTCATTCTTTATTTTACTTATTTCATGTCATCAATAAAATCAGTAATTGATTTTGTTGCACTGTTTCTTTAATTTTTTGTGTATACCTTAAGGTGTTTCCTATGACTTTCCTCTTGTCATCTATCACCTTTGAATACATTTCTCCTTTACTTTAGTGAAGTACTTTGTACTGCATGATTGAATTTGTTATAGCTGTCACATAAATAAGGATGAGTTTGAGTCAGGTATTAAAGTAAAAACCTGTAATTTCAGCATGTACTGTGATGATTTCCTGCAGGTTTTCTAAAGTGTGCTTGACTTAACTTTTGATGGTGTGGTCAAAGCCACATGTCTGTCAGAAGCTGGTCTCAAGATTCCTCTAGTACAGATAAAAGTTTTCTAATCATGTGTCATGTTGTGTCTTCTCTGAGGACCTCGCCCTGAGGTCATTGAACACTGATCCATATATTTGTGTTTGGCTCCATCTAGTGGAAACACAGGCGAAGAGTTGGCTTCTTTACAAACCATGTTGACAGTGCAGATTTGGCCTTTTTGTTTTATTTGCTTCTTTTCACTAAAACATCCACCAGGGGGAGAAATGGCTCCAAAGAAGATGTGTTATACTGCAGTCTACTGTTTACCAGGCCTCATCTGTTCTCTTATGTAACTTTATGACCCTGTGTGAGCTTTGACTGGCTGTTCATTAATACATGAACCAAATGTCGGTGCCAGATTTAGCACATATCCCATTACACATCATAATGTGATATGATTAGTTTGGCTTGAAAGCACAAAACAGCCTCACACTCACTTTTCCATGTTTTGTCAGTCAGGGATACTCAGGCCTCTTTCTTGCACAAATACATCAGGATCTGACGGGCTTCACTTTTCCAATGTGGCAGCAGAGGAACCAATTTAACCATGTTGTCAACACGCTCACACTCTCCCTCCCCTCCCTCTCAGGACGTGACTTCTCCCTCTGTTTCATGCTCCCATCAGGATAATCACATCAAGTCAACTTATGTAACGAGTATTTCTTAACATCTCCTCCTACACATTTACGTCTTTTTAAAGCATTTGACCTTGGTGTCATGTAATTTGGTTCATGTGACCTTAAAAGTAGTTTGGGCTGAAATACCATCAGTGTGTTTTTGTGTGAAACTCCAGACTACAGAGACCCCATCAGGGAGAACCAGAGCAGCAGCAGCAGGGCACTTTGCTCACTCCACCCTTTGAAAAAACAAACTCTCTTACCATGAAACACCTGTCGCCCCCCCTTTACACGCTTCTCCCCCTCCTCTCTTTTGGCTCTATTTCGTTCTTCTTCCTCTCTCACATTTTATTCACTGCTATTTCCTCTGAATGTGCCCCTCTTTTCTTCTCCCACCCTTACTCTTGAAGCTGTCTCTTTGCCTTCTGAAACTTTTTGTGCAGCATGTGAAAGAGTACAGGGATTATTCACCTCCATCAGCACCTCCTTGTTTTGTATTCACTTTATTAGCTCAGTCTATCAGCAGTAAAACAGCTCAACACTCTCACGGTTATGGGGAAAAGGATGTTTGGTTAACACTCGAGAGCAACAAAAATCTTCATTTTTTAAAGTTCTACCTCAAAATTGAAACAATTGGATCTAAAGACGATTGCAAATGCTAACACTGAGATACTACTTTGAGGCACTGAAACCAGAATATATTCCATGAAGTCTCCAAAAATCGAACTTTTTACAATCGTGCTTAAGTTTTTCACTTTGATCTTCTGCCGCCAAACTAACAGATTTCTAAAAGTATTTTACTGTCATATCAGCAGTACTTACTGGGAAAAGGTGTTGTAAACAGCAAAGGATTGTGAGTTGGAAAATTACACTGGAAATAACTTAACAGTAAATTACCGTCAGACTGTTATTTCATGATATTTGGCTTTTGAAGAATCAACAAATCATATTTGTTTTTGTTTGGCTTCTAAGCTGTAAAGAACATTCTCATTTTAAGAAACTAACGAGTACATGTTTTTCTACCCTTTAAATGCAGTTACAACATTGTGTTCTTTCTTCAATATCCTGAGATAAAATATTTTTCTGGACATGCCAGGTGATAGGACTTCTTTTTTTTTTTTTACAAAAAAAGGACACGAACACTTGCTCAGGTGTAAGTTTTTGCCATGCATGTAATTTTTGCATGCCCACAAAATATATACTATACAAACTATAAGGTGTGCAAAAGAAGAACATATGGCGTGCACAAGATGACACACTTGTACCATTAAAACAGCCGTATTTTTTGCACAAAGTATTAACAACTTCTCCTACAGAAAGAATTATATAGTGTGAACAATTCATAATCTAATAATCAATTTGTATTAGTGCACAAGTCTCCCTATGTTGATGAGTTAATAAACGTAGCCCTCGTGTCATCAACCACAATTGTCCAAGGACTGCTTTTATTTGGCAGACACTGTGGGGGCCAGATGCCTTCATGATATATATAAAATCAATATTGTATCCATAGGATGTATACTTAGAGATGTAATCTCTGTGACACCACCTAACTGTTCCTGTTATGGCGTTTTGTGGCCTTTTGTCTGCAGGACCCATGTTGTAGATGAGGCAGGCTTAAGAAGAACTAACCTATAAGCTTTTTTTATTGAAGTCAATACTATGACACAGTCTCCCCTTTTCTTTGCTCCTAGATGAGACTCCTATAAACTTGTGTTGCACATTTTTCTGAAAAACTACACTGTTCAAGAGTTTGGACTGTGGTGCTTTTTTCATTATTCAAGTGCCAGCTTTCTTAAGGCAACATCAAGAGCCTGTCTGGAAGTAGCCTTTAGTTTAATGAGTGAGTAAGATTTGAGGTATGCTCCTGTCCTTGAGTGAGGTTTCCAAGCTTAGCACAAATATTCGATACAGAGAAAGAAACATTTTACATTCAATGACTGATATCAAGAGTGTGGGCTTCACAGCTTAGCACAAACTTCTACTTCAGACCTGTCACATTTTAACAAGACCATGTTAGCCGTTTCCTCCCTGTCTGAAGCTTTCTGGTCTTTGTGTATTTTGTCTTACAAAACTGTTTTATAAGTGTCTTAATGTCTGTATTTTCCAAAAAGTGGAAGTCCTACTCAGAGTGAACAAACACCTCATTCATAAACTTAAACTTTCAGATTAAATTATGATCCAATTTACTGACTGCGACTCAGACTCTGATTAAATCAGCACACGGAGAGTTAACTCTACCCCAACTCAACTCTCAACCCCCGGACAGTGAGAGAGTATAAACAGAGGGAACTGTAAGAGTTCTCATTGTTTACATAGGGCGTGTGCCCTCTTTATAGGAGATAAAGGTTAACTAGATCAGACAGGTTCAGTATATATCACATCTGAGCGTGTCGTCTGCTTCCCTCCGGTTCAGCATCAGTGGAGTAATTAAAAACAGGAGCAGTCACAGGACTTTAAGAACACCTTGAGTTCCATGACCACAGCAGGATTAAAATAGACGGGCCATGACTTTGTCCGCTCGCTCACACCATTAGAGAAATGACTGACAGCTTCCTGAGGTGGTTTCCTTTTTTGAATTAAGAGTCGTGACTCTGGTCCACAACAGTTCACTGTGTGTTTTTCAGTTGACCCCCAGACAGACGGGTTAGCTACAGAGGGGCCAGATCTCCCCTGGCCCATGTCTTTGAACATGAAAGTGCCAACAATGAGCCAGTTTGATTTTTATGAAGCAGAACTAGATTCAAGGTTAAAGTTAAAAAGATTTAACACTCATAATTTTCATTACATTTCCTGGCTTTTGATGGCTAATTCAGGAACATTTATTTTTCAAGATTTCAAGGACGTGACAAAAAAATATATAAGTGATCTTGAAGTACCCTCACCATAATATCTGCCTGTTTATAATCCAAGATTTAGAATCAATTCACCAGCACCAAAATTGGTTCTTAGATGTTGTTTTTCAGAATCCGTGGTTGTTTTTTTCAGGAGAATGTTAAATCATTTGTGTGATAGAAAGTCTCTGTGATGCAGCTTCACCAGCCAACAATGTTTAGCATCCAGAGGTAAGATCCGTCTCTTTCTTGTAGAAAATGCTTTCTTGGGTTTGTCTTGTAGAAATGTCACACACTGGAGCTGGACCGACAAACAGAAAAGGATGTCAGAGTAGTAGAAAGCTAAATAGGAGAGTGATAGAGCACGGGTTAATCTGTTTGTGATAATGTTCATTCCAACCCACATGCAGCCGTTTTACCGCAATGATCTGTTCAAACCTGAGTCAATCAATAAAATGAAGAACCAGGTTACATTTGATCTGCTTGGTGAGGTTGAAGCTGGTAGATGAGCACTGGTAGGACATAACCTGGATTCACCAATGTTACACAGAGTATTCACCTTCTGGACACAAAACTGCGCCACACACCACGTTTACAAAGTTTGATTTGTGTCTAATTCAAACAATAGCACTATGTAATTACAAATAAAAACATTATCTCATTACTTTGTACTCTGGGAAAAGTTGTCTTGAGCAAAGAAGAGTAAAGGTTGAAAAGAAAATCTACAAAACAATATCACGCTATGCAAGAGTGGGAACATTGTCTTCATCCCAGAAAAAACTTGCTTCAAATTTTGGTTTGCTATTTGCTCCAAAAAAGTGCCAGAGCTGGCTCTGCTTCAGGCTTTGGTTTGTATGTTGGCAGGTCGTAAGTCTAAATTGTTGTCTTCACTGATTTTACAGCTCTTTGGTTTTGAGAGGAAACATGAGTTTGCCAAGATGGAAGTCAGCTCAGTGAATCACCAAGTTTGAGAACTCACCAGAGGCTGGTGCAGATTTAAGTTTGGAGAAAACAGGAAAGATGAGCAGCTGTGGATGTTTGCTGTGTCTGTAACTCATATCCATCTGTGTCTCTTGTGCGGCATATTTTTTCAGGCATAAATGAGACTGGCCAAATTGCCACAGGCGAGGCAAGTTATCTTTCAAACTAAAAAGCATCGCTTGGCAAAGTTGGAAACGCTCAATTTTTGTCATATGATATGAAAGAGTGGGTCCATCTGTTGTCCGTGAAAGCAACTCAAGGGAACTTCGAAAACACTCTTATATAAAACACAATTTTGGATGATACTTTTTCCAGATTGTAGATTAATGGATAAGTAAAGTGTGTCCATTTGTACGCTGACATATAATTGCAAGGAGGTGTATGTGAACCCTCGTATTTACCTGGATTTCTGTATTTATTGGTCATAATGGTTTGCTTAAACTCAAACTTAAACTTTAACTAAACTGTATTTTGAGGATTTTGTTGAACGCATCATGTAAACATTCACAGTGCAGGTTGGAAAAAGTATGTGGACCTCCCAGCGAATGACTTCTGCCATAGCTGGATGAATTTAAGAGCCAGGCAACCTGTTTGATCAATAAAACAATGACTGACACCATTATGTATGAAACCACTTCTATCAAATAAAAAAAATTAAAAAAAACCTGAATGCAAGTTTGAAATTTTCAAGAGCACAACACTACTGGCAAAATATTCAGTGAACCAAAGAGCTGAATACTTTTTCCACCATACTCTGTAATCTTTAAATGGTGTGTTCAATAAATATATTAAAAAAATATCTTTGTTTGTGTTGTATTAGTTTAAGCAGAGTGTGTTTGTTTCATGTCATGTGTCACATGAAGATTGGAGCATATTTTATGACCCATTAATGTAGAAATCCAGGTAAATCTGATGGGTTCACACACTCTTTCTTGAAACAGTAAAAGAGCTGGAACATAACTTTTCAACCCAGACTGATCAGGTTTCTGCATCAAGAGACGGCCTCTGTGTTAGCGCAGGTGTGACTGAAAACCTGTGGTTGAAAAGAAGGAGACCAAACCTTATGAGAGATTATATCCTGATTATTCCCATGTCAGCACTATGTGGTTAGGTATAATAGTCAGTGAAAGCCAGTCCACCTGAAAGCCCTGTATAGCACACAGAGAAAAAGAGTCAAAACTTCGCTCTTTACACTCATGTAGACACTTGTTCTTGTGTTGTAGGCACAGAGAAGGGGAGTGTTAGCTCGCTCTACTATTATCTTTCTATTTGCTTAATACACTCCACTTTCATTTTCTGCCCTGGCACCTACATTAGTCTGGAAAAACAGAGAAACTACCCCCACCACCTCCTCCTTTCTGTTATTTTTCCTCCTGGAGGTGAAGGTCTTAATAATGTGAGCATGCTGTCTGCTCCAGCTGAGTAAATTTACTCTGTGTTTGCAGGAATGTGCCAAAGTGTGAGTTGAAAGCGTGTGTGAGATTTTAATTTTTAACCTGTAAAATAAATACAGAGCCGGAGCTGCCATGCGACCTTTATGAATGGCAGCATTCATTCCTTAACACGCCCTCCAATCGGCAAAGCCCCGACAGTGAAGCCCCGCCCATTTGAGATGTCGGGTCTCTTATCGACGCGTTGATTGGATGAAAGTGTGAAGGAGGCGGGCCCTTCTTGAACTCTCAGCTGGAGATATAAATAAGAGTTTAGACTCTATTCCTGGTAAGAAAACAAGAACTGTGGTCCGAATATAGGACACAACCGCTCTCTCAAGCCTCAAGATTTACTTCCTGTTTTTTTTCACCTCATCTTGAACTTATCATGGCATACTGGGTCTATTTGACTTTACTGACAACAGCCCTCTTCTCACAGGTAAGACGTTTCTGTCCCACTACAGGCTTGTATGAACCGAAAGTGTCTTTATATAATTCATTTAAGGGATACCATGTATTTTTTCATGAGGCAAGTGTCATGATTATGGCTTATATATGTGATCAATCTATGCACCTCAGTGTGTGACTTGCACAAACATCCCTGAACAAACCTGATGTGTACTGTTAGTTAAATCTTTCAGTCAGTTTTCATCATCATACACTCCATTCTCTTTTGGCTTTACACCAAAACAGTGGATAAAATACAAGGTTTTGTAAATATGACATAAGTGGAGGTGTAATTCCAGTATTTCTTATGAAGTAATGAGACTGGATATCCTTCCCAGCATCAGCATGTCTGCTCATGTCTCCTCTTTAAAGCACAGTTGATGCTACAAACTGAAACAAGTTGACTCTCGCGCCTGGATATGACTCAAATCAGGAGGCGGTTGTGGACTTTTCACAAATCTGAGGCTGTCTAGACACTCAGAGCTGACTGGGAAGCACTGCATGTATTTACTATACTGCTTTGGCTGTAAAATAATATTAAAAAAAACTGAGGATGAAAAGAGGACTCAAATGAGAATGCAACCGAGAACATTTTTTCAGAAGAAAGTGTCTGAATTTTTCCAGCTCTTTTAGGCTCTATCATTCCTCACCTGTTAAAATCTCACTCCCTCTGTCTCCAGGTGTCTGCTTTCTGTCCAGCTGTGTGCAAATGCCCCTCGGAGCCCTTAATTTGCCCTCAAGGAGTTAGCACTGTGCAAGATGGATGTGGGTGCTGCAAGGTGTGCGCGGGGCAACTTAACCAGGACTGCAGCCCTGTGAAGCCGTGCGACCACCACAAAGGGCTGGAGTGTAATTACGGCAATGATGTGAGCTTAGCCTGGGGCATCTGCAGAGGTGAGAGGAGGGAGCAGTGTGTGAAATATTACTTAGTGAGGAGAGGCCTCCTCCACATGTGCTCTTTTTCCTGTATTTGTTCAATTTAACAAACCAGTTGTAAAACACATGAAGATGTCATCATTATGATTCTATTATTGTGACTTTGATGGGCACTAAAAAGCAACACGAAGCCTTCTGCATCATGGAACAAGACAGGGTGTATTTTAATAAGTAGTGGATGTTTTATGATGGCAACAGGGGGGTTTCACAGATAAAAATACACTCCACCATGTGCACTATGCCAGTGCTGTCCCCATAAACTATGAATAGCTGCCTCTTCTATACCTATGAGACTTACTCTTCCTCTCTCTTTATTTCTAAGCACCTTTAGATCGTAGTTTTTAAGTCCTTTTCATGTTTTGATAAAGTAGGACTATCTTAGATCGAGAGTTTGTGGTATGTCACTGTTAAATAACAGTTCATGGACACTCAGTCGTTGATATCTGAAGATTTTACAACAGGTCTCATTAAACTGATGAACGCATATCTTACATATCTTAATTCATGGATGGTTGCCACGTTTACCTCTGTTGCCCTTTGGTGGAGATGTTTGACTGTGCAAACCTGCAGAACATCCCAAGACATGAATGTTTTTGATATTTGTTTTATCTGAGTGGTTTTTGTTTTGTTTTGTTTTGTTTTTAGCAAAATTGGACGGACGCACCTGTGAGTACAGCGGCAGGATCTACCAAAATGGAGAGACTTTCCGTGCAGGCTGTAAGCACCAGTGTACCTGCATCGACGGCGCGGTGGGCTGTGCTCCGCTGTGTAACAACAAGCTGCCTCCAGCCTCTCCATCGTGCCCCTACCCAAGGCTGGTCAGGATACCCGGGCAGTGCTGCTTCAGTGTGGACTGCAACAAGGGCACCTGGAGGCTCCCACCCAAGTACAAGGTTTGTTCACTCAAGGTGTTTTAAACACAGGAACTTCCTTGAGAACTGAAGGAGGAACTAAGGTTTGGGGTTGTAAATTCAGCCCTGAAAATGGCCCTGCCCATAATAGTTTCTAGATGTCCAGAAACTTTGAGGGGTGGAGTCTGCAAACTGATGGAAGGAGCACCCAAAGAGTTTCTATTTCCTCCTCTGTCCACAATAACATCACGCACAGCTGTGACTGACTTGGTTTAATAACTTCTAAATAATAGTCTTCCTAAAGCCTGTCAGTGTAAATGTGTCTCTGTCAGTTCCTGGAGACCTTGAGCTGAACGTGTCAGTAGATATCCAGTTTACAACAGCTGTTGAAACATGGCAGGCATCCTCAGGACTGTATCCCTGGTTAGTTTTTGTATACATGTCATCAGATAAGTATTCAACGATGATCTAAAACAGTTGATCCTGCTGAAAGTCATCAATCAACAGGCTCGTTTCAACCTGCTGATTGCTCCCGACTTCATGCTTTTTCATATTTCTCCTTCCAAGTGTCAACGAATTAATCCAAGGTGCAATAAAGCACAATCCAAACCAGAAAAGGCTGAATCTCTAACAGTGATGTTGCACATGAAGATACCGGCTTATCTTCTCCTTTAGTGGCAACATTTTTGCTGAGTGGCTTTCTTACTTCCCGGATCATGTAGTTCTAGGGTACGTTTTAACAGGCACCAAAAGTTCTAGGACTCTATGGTCAAAAATACTTTTGAGGCCTTTAAGGACAGAGGACTTTCTTAGTGAGGGACTGACATACACAAAGGTCCTGTAAGGAACTTTTGAATTGATTTGGGCGCCCCCTGTGGAAAAAGCACTACCTGTAGTTTCTTTGCTGAGCTTGACCCAAAGATATAAATACCAGCGAAAAATGTAAACAAAGGCTGTTTCTTCAGCACGCTGTGAATTGCCCCACCTGACACCCAACTGGCAGCGATGAATACAATAATAAACTATAAAAGGTCTTTGAGTCTTGTTGCTGGTTGTCCT
This sequence comes from Thalassoma bifasciatum, assembly GCA_008086565.1. Classification (NCBI taxonomy): domain Eukaryota; kingdom Metazoa; phylum Chordata; class Actinopteri; order Labriformes; family Labridae; genus Thalassoma; species Thalassoma bifasciatum. The sequence goes on from RPOG01000448.1 coordinate 200,278, forward strand.
GATTGCCTGTAGGTCAAATAGAGGCATCAGCACTGGTTTCAGTTCCTCACAAGAACTTTACATTTAAACTCTTAACTTTAGAAGCAGAGGTGAGACATGGAAACCTCTAAGGGCCAAAGAGAAAAACATTTCATTTTTCATATTTCACAACTATACTTGTTCAGAACTGATCATTTACATGTGCTATAGAAACACCACCAAGTGGCTTATTTTTCCGAACCTGCAGGTCTATGACTGATTATGATGGTTAATAATCAAACAAGACAAACAGAAAACTCTTGATATGACATTAAAAAGCCGCAGTCAGAATAAATGATTTCCTTGTTATTTCTGTAACTTATTTCTAAAAGCATGTGATTAAATTGATTGATGTTAAGCTCTTATCTGACCTGATGGTGAGTAAAGGTTTCCGTTTGTTTAAATATCATTTATAAATCTTAACAAGTGGTTTAAACCCAGGCAATGACTCCTGTCGACACAAAGGGGAAAAATAATAGAGATTAATTCAAGGCGCCATGGTGTTTGCAGCACTCTGAAAATCACACAGATAATAGACTTGACTGCAGTTCAGGTGAATCCCTGGCAAACAACATTGTCTGTTCTTATCACAGGTGCCTCATCCACAACAACACCTGCCCAGACCTCAGTACCATCCCCATCCTGCCCGGCAGCAGCCTGATAACAAGCTGGTCAACAGGCTCACAGACCTGAAGTCTGCGGGCTGGGAGAGGGAACATGGCTACAAACACCTGCCAGGTAAGGCAGTGGAGACAGTCTGGGAGGAAAGTGAGTGGTTTCAAGTTTGACACTGGGCTCAGATTTTGGTTTTGCTTTTTGTTTTGAACTCAACTGGGTCACATAAGTTAGAGAAGAGTGCAGGCTTGTAAGAAAACGTCATGGCTCAAATAAGAATGCATCACAATGGATCAGAATATTGTGGAAATTTTATCAAAGGCAGTGCTACCATTTCAGCAGCTCAATACAAAAGATAAAACCCACATGTTAAATACATATGGCACACAGAGTGAACTATTTAAAGTATTCATTTTCTTAAGTGTGATGATTTTGGCTTAAATAAATACTATGGAGACATTATTTTTGTTTCACAGTGGGGTTGGCACCTGTACACACTACCAAAAATATCAAAAGAAAAAATACAGAACTGTATCCCAACAAATGAGGTGATGTCACGAAGAAGATGAGCAACACTTGACCCAGTAATGAGGAATGCAACCAAGCGAAGTAACCTGAGCTTCTATGACATCTCAGCAGAAAGACTGATCACTTTAATGACACAACACATTTATGTAGCAATTCATTCAAAAGGAACCCATGTCAAAAATTGAGCTGTTTCAAATAAACATACTTACGAAAAAACAGAATTTCTGCATTGATAATTATTTTTTAATTTGTATGACAATAGTAAATTTTGGGTATTATTAACTGTAAACTATTATCATCAAATTTAAAAGAAGTAAACTTTTGAAATATTTTACTTCATGTTTTCTGAATCTACATAATGTGTTTCAGTTTTTAAATTTAACTCCTGAGATAAAACAACTTTTGGAGATGCACTTAAACATGTGAAACAGCTATAACTTTAACACTGCATGTGTCTTTTGTTTGGCTTTTTTCAACTTTCACAGGATTGCTGTTTGATCTTATTGTAGTCACTGCTCCAGTGGGGTTTAAGATCACAAACATGCTATCTGAAAGCTATCATTTGGTCTAAAAGGATAGAGATTTGTGTTTCAAAGAGTGTGTTTTCCAAATTTCACTGAAATCATCGAAGGAGAAGAAACCTAACTTGAACTGAATTGATTATTACAGCCCATTGAATCTTGTCCCTCAGATTTCTTAAACTGTGTGCCCTGGAGCTTTTCTGTAGACATGTCTAAAAAGCAAAGATTAGAAGGAGGATATTGCAAAACAAAGGCATAGTATTGTTGTGCTGTTTTTTTCTTATGTATTTCAATGCTACAAGTCTCCAACTTGCTGAGTTTTCCTGTGACCCCTGAATGAAGTCCCGACCCCAGGATGCTAGCTGCTAGTCTAACTCTGTATTTGTGTTTCTCTCTGTCTTCACTTTTCCTCAGTCTGGAGCAATAGGAAGGAGAAGAAGTGTCAAGTTCAGACGACTGAATGGTCCCAGTGCTCCCGCAGCTGTGGGATGGGCATATCCTCCAGGATCACAAACAAAAACCCTCAGTGCAAACTGGAGAGAGAGACCAGGATCTGCACCATTCGACCATGTGACAGCCTCACTCTTCCAGCAAAGGTGAAGTAGACTTAACATGACAAAGCAGACAGAGAGCAGAGGTTGAATATCAAAGTTACTTCCCATCGTCTTCGTTTCTTATCAGAGCAGTTTATCATGACACCCTCTGATAACACTAAGGGATTATTTTACCTTTGGTCCACCTGTGAAGAGTAACACCTGATCAGCTCTCCTCTGCTTCCTTGTTTACCTCTTAGGACTAAACGCTGAACATGAACATCCGTGTTGCAGAGAATGAAAAATTAGACGGTTTTGTTCAGAGTAAACATGCTCTTCGTGCCAAAGCCATCTTTATCCCAAGCTTAAGAACAGAGATTATCTTAGTGGTGTGACGGGAAGCTTCACATCCAGTGGGAACTGGGCAGTGCTGATTTAAACAGCCGTGTTTTGGTGGCAGGCAGGCGCCTTTTTAAATATAGTCCCCCACCCCCAGCATTCCTGCCAAGCAACTGTCCATAGCTAGGCCCCGTCTGTGTACTCTGAGTCCAGGGAAGCGGTGTGTCTATATTAATCCTTCATGTTGGAGAAACACTCCGAGGTCTTTTCTCTGCTCCACTGAGTCAAAATCCCTGATGCCAAGACTAGTCATAGGTGTCAGGCCTGTTCAACAAGGGAGCCCACTCAAATGTTAAACACTCAAATTAATCTCTTAAATCTAAATATAATCCCTCCCACAATCCTTGTTTTAGCATAACAATTTGAAGTGAAGCCGTCTTAATGAGAAACTCATGAGTTTTAAGACCAAGCTGCCTAAAATTTACGATTACATAAAAAACATTGCAGGTTAAGGCTGAAACTCATAATTATTATTATTTTTGTAAGCTATTTTATGTCTGTGCAATGAGGCTATAAGGATTACACCCTCACCTTTCTTTGCTGGCATTAAATAATTTACCCTCCTGAAATTTTTGTTACCAAAGTTGGTTGAGATTGCTGTTGCAAAAGTTATAAATATTATTAAGATTATTTCACTAAACCATGTTCTTCACCGTCCAATCACAGAAAGGGAAGAAATGCGTCCCAGTGCAGAAGGCCCTGGAGCCAGTCCGCCTATCCTACGGAGAGTGCCTGAGCGCCCGACTTTACAGGCCAAACTACTGCGGAGTGTGCACGGATGGACGCTGCTGCTCACCACGCCGCACACGCACTCTACCTATGACATTCGTCTGCCCAGATGGCGAGCGTTTCCAGAGGTTGGCGATGTTCATCCAGTCGTGTAAATGCAGCGATGACTGTGGCCACTTGAATGAAGTAGCGCTCCCCCCACAACACTGGATGTATGGAGACACACACAAGTTCATCGACTAGAGCCCAGTGGGACTTTGTATTGACTTGGATGTGAGGGAGACACCTCAAGACAAGGAGCCGTTTTTCTCATGCGGCTCCAAATGAGTTGAAACAACAGGAAATCACCTGACTGGCTGCAGACTGCAGGCAGGAGTAGCTGCCTCTGATATATTGACAATCACAAAGGCAACATTACTGTTATAATACTGTGTGACAGGAGTGGATAGTACACTTGCCGCCTCCTGTTCAAACAGACATGGGGCCTAAATTAGAGCCCTGAAGCACCCCTCGATTCCCTCCACTGTGGACTGATTGCTGGTTCAAGTGTGGAGGGTTTTTGTTGACCCTTGGTTCAGCCTGAGAAGAGACACCACAAGGCAACAAAGCACTTTGTTTAGCACTGAAACTCTAAAGTGTAACTATGACAGCAGTGCAGTTTTATGGATGACTCCACTGAGCACTGTGACAACTCCACGACATGCAAAAGAAAACTTTTGTCATCTTACAATCTGAGCATCCACAAAATGATTTGTGGATGAGGATCTTTTTTTAATATTCACTCCTTATAAAACGAGCCTGTTATGACTAGCAGGCCAAACTGCATTCTTGGCTGAAATGACAAGCCATTAAACTTAATTTTACAATAGCAGTTCACTGGAACTGGAACTGTTGAGTGATAAGAGACGCTTTTATAACGACGCCAAGTTCAAAATGTCTTAAATGATATGAGAAAACTTGTTTTGGATCACATTGTATACTGTGTTTGTGCTTTTCAAGTTTTTACACTCCTGTGGATTGGGACACGCTGAAAGATTTGCTGTCCATACATGTTATGAAACTGGCTGCTGAGCTCAAGTTTCATGAAGTTTTAATTTCACACAACATTTGGAGGTATTTGGCAGCCAGTTCAAAGCAGCCATCATTTTGCCAAAAAGTGAATACGTCCTTTAGTTAGGAGGGCAGCACCCTCTGCTTGTGAAAAGAAGTAACTACAGTCAACAGTGACAAGTTTTTTTAATGCAAGACAACTTCTAATGCACTCAACTGTTACTAAATGTAAAAATAAATCCAGTAAAAAATCATTAAGGTATAAAAAGTTTATTTCTCCAACCAAATATGGGATTCATGGTTTTAACAAGGAAATCACTAAAACAAGCAACCCGCAAATGTGTGATAAAATAAAAAAGAAAGTTTCATTTCAACTTGTCAACATTAATGGATAGGGGTAGGACTTTAATGAGGAGGGGTTAATTTTCATCCACCAAAATACACCGACAGAAAAGATCAAACACAAGCTTCCCCAGGGCGACACGTCAGGCTCATCTGGACTGTTCAACTGCAAAGGAAACAGAAAATTCAGGCATGAGATGAAGAAAAAGCGGCAAAAAAAGGTTGTGAGATTTTTTTTTAGTATTTTAACAAACTGATTTGGCCACTTATGACAATGTCAGCCACAAGTGAGCAAAGCTAAAAGAGTCTCAAATTACAGGACTGAAAAAAAAAAAAAGACACTTGTCATCCAGTAGATCCAGATTTTATCTGCATCTTTCACTGCCACTGCCCTTTGGCTTCAGAAGTTTACACCTTTCCCTTTGCTTGCACCTAATAAAGATACACCCCCCTCAACATGGCTGCCACACAACCATTTTAACTCAGCATTTCAAACAGAGGTATGTCGTTCATTACAAATGCACAGGGCTGTGACAGCCCAGAAACACACAGTAAAAAACAGCCAACAAGAGCAGTAATTTCTTGTTGGATTACAAACAGACAGAAAAGCCAGTACTGATATGGTGTACACTGTTACACTGGGCAGGCCTGGGTTTATCTTAGGATTATGGACCTCCAGTATGAACGACCCAATTATAAGTATGTTGCTGCCTGACTGAAAAAAAAGAGCCGGAGGGAATGCAATGGAAGTTTGTTTCTGCCAGGTAAAATAACAAAGAGGGTCTTGACCAAAAAACAAGTAAATAAGGTGACTTGCAGGGATAAAAAAAACAGAAGTATAAGATATAAAGCTGATAAAAAGTTACAATTCTGAGATACTTAACTAACTTCTTCAACACTGCATTTCACTTTGACAAAAACTGCCCTCCTTGTGGAGTAGTGATTAAAATCTTAACATCCTGAAAGAAAGCTTGAGAGACAAAACAGCACTTACTGTAGGAGGAGATATCAATCTCATCCGGTAGCTCTGCTACGTTGACCTCAAAGCGGTCTTGGACCTCATTCAAGGTTTTGGCGTCAGTTTCATCTGAAACAAACGTAACAGCTAAGCCTTTGGTTCCAAATCGGCCAGCACGAGCCACCTGGAACGAAAGAGAAAGTTAGAAATACTGTTCTAAGGGACACTTGTCTTCAGAAAGCTAAAGGAATGTGAGGCTCTAATACTTTACTTCAGAAATATCAACAAATCAGAGGATCTCCCTGCATGTGATCCTTTTGAAACAAATAAACTGATATTCAATGCATAAAAGCAGAACTGACTCTGTGGAGGTATGTGTCAGAATCCTCTGGCATATCGTAGTTAAAGACGATGTTGACTCGCTCGATGTCCATCCCTCGGCCAAACAGGTTGGTTGCAACCAGGATCCTCTGCTGAAAGTCTTTGAACTGCTGGTAGCGAGATAACCTGAAATTGCAGTGAAAATAAGGTCATATTAAAAGGTACAAAAGAGGTAATTACAATAATAATAATAATTAAGGAGACCATTTGTTTACATGGACAGAATTTTTTTACAGATCTGATGATTATCTCCTCCTCAAGACAAACATCTCATCTCATCAGCCAAAGGCACCAAACAGCACATACCGCTCCTCCTGGGCCATCCCCCTGTGGATGGCGATGGCAGGGAAGTTCTGCTCCACCAGCAGTTGGGACAGAGCTACACAGCGCTGCACCGACTTCACAAAAATCACCACCTAAAAGGAGCACAAAATAACACTTAAAACTAATTCTTGAAATGTAACTGAGAAATAAATATTCTGGAATTGGTGAAAGTTGTGAGTGAAAAACGATGGTAAAATTCTACCTGGTTGAACTCGAGCACATCGAGCAGATCAAAGAGTTTTCTGTTCTTCTCACAGTCCTTCAATTTGCAGTAATACTGCTGCAGGCCGTGAAGAGTCAGCTTGGTCTCATCATCAACAAACACTTCCATTGGCTACAGAAAAGAGGAACCAACCATCAGGTCAAGATCAGAAAAACTCAGATTCTCGCAAAACTTCAGTCTGATGCTGGCTCTACAATGATCTACAGTATCTGAACTTGTCACAAATGCTTTATGATATCTGTTCTCCAGGACCGCAACATGGTCAGAGGACTAACTGTCCTGACTGAGCCAAATGTACAGTGGAGGATCACTTTGTCCCTCTGATATGGCCACTTATGACACCGACAGCCACAGGTGGGCAAAGCCAAAAGGGACGTTTCAATCAGCCCTTGATCACAGAACTCGTATCAACTAATGACAGACTGACTTAAAATTGTAGTCCTTAGAGAAATAACCAGTGACCCAACATGAAGACAATTTATGAAAAATATTAATCTTCACTCTATCATGAGAACTCTCTCACCTTACAAGAAATGTAAAATTCTGTTAAATGTTGGGGGGAAAAAAGGTCAAAGACAGAATCGAGCAGTAAATCTTTTTGAAAACTCACATCCTGCATGAACTTGCGGCAGACGGGGCGGATGTCTTTGCTTAATGTTGCACTGAACATCATCACCTGCTTCTCATGGGGCGTCACCTTGAATATTTCCTGGACATCACGTCTCATGTCTGTGAGGAAAAACAAAAAGACTTTCACTCTTTTGTCATTCAGATATTTACGCTGATGCTCTGCTCTTGGATCATCTTCACTAAAGCTGGTTGTTCCTCATCAGTCTGGTTTATTTTTCTCACCCAGCTGCTCCAGCATCTTATCACACTCGTCCAGAACAAAGTGTTTGATGTTCTTCACGTTGAGGGTCTTGTTGCGGATGAGGGCCAGGGTTCGTCCTGGAGTTCCCACCACGATGTGAGGGCCGTCTTTCTTCAGGACCTCTTCATCCTTCTTGATGGCCATGCCGCCAAAGAACACAGACACTTTGACTGTGGGCATGTACTTGGAAAAACGCTCGTACTCTTTGCTGATCTGGAAGGCCAACTCTCGTGTGTGGCACATGACGAGCACAGACACCTGGTAAAGAGAGAAACAAGATATTAGTCCAGCTACTTTCTGGGTGCTATTCTTTCTGCAACTATATTTATGGTAATTCATGTTCCACAATACTTTGTGTTGTGTGAAATTACTTTATTTTCATGAAATTCACAGTTAAGACCTCTGAACACACTTCTTGTGGATTCAATCATCAACTCCACTTGCAGACAGCATAGTTAGAGAAGAACTTGGTCAAAAGATGCCTAATCATGCCTGTTAGGCCAGATATGGCAAATAATGTGTGAAATAAGGCATCAGGGCAAGTCCTATCAGCTGTGTCCCAGGTATGGAAAAGAAGGTGTGTTACAATGGTAGTGAGAACTGTGGAAACACAAACATCGACCGGGATGATAAATCTCCACAACAACATGTCACTGGTCTGCTTTTTTAAGTGGCGTTTTGTTTGAATATTTCACTCTTTAAAACTCTTGATTTCTCAGCTGGTGCCAAATGCTAAGCTGGCCACATTTGTTTGAGATTATTGTTGTGGCCTGAGGATTTAACATAGACTACACTTAGCGGTTTCTCTTCTTCACATCATTTCGTGGTGAACATTTCAAAATTATCCAACAGACAAAACACAGAAATGAATGACACTGCTGGTTCAACCTGTCCAGCAAGGTAATTATACCAACCCTTACCATCGTACACAATTGTGAGAAATTATTTCTCACAATTATGTACAATGTCAAATTTCTTGTGAGAAAGAGGCTCTGGTATAGCCTTGAAATAAAGCCTGACAGAGGAGTTGCTATGTGCTCTCTCTGGTCCAAGACCTGATCACAGTATGTCAACCAAAAACCATCCAGTTGGACCAGATACCTCTTCTGTACCAGTTCAAGCACACATAGAGAGCATTCATAGTATAAGGAGAGGCACAAAGATTAAGATTAAGGAGCTCTGAGGACTTACCTGACCATCCACAGGTTCTATCTGCTGCAAGGTGGCCAGGACAAACACTGCTGTCTTTCCCATACCAGACTTGGCCTGACACAGGATATCCATGCCCAGGATAGCTTGAGGAATACACTCATGTTGCACTGTGGATATGGAAGGTGAATTGAGAAAGGCACGACAAATAAGCTATTACAAATAACAACTTTAAAGGTTTAGGGAAGTGGAAATAGCTGCTCACCTTCTGAAGGATGTTCAAAGCCACAGTCTACGATGGCACGGAGCAGTTCAGGCTTGAGTAGGAAGTCTCTGAAGCCTGAGCTGTGAATAGACACGTAGGACCCCTTCACCTCTTTCTTGTTTGTTGAGGTCCCACTCTCAGGGGCTCCTTGAGGCTCTTCATCTTCCTCATAGTCGAGAAGTTCAGTATCAACATCTGTCTCTGCCATCTGTATGGAGAGAAAGAAAATTGAAGAGTCAATGCCAAAAAAACAGCCTCTCAGGTCCAGACCTCAACCTCATCTAGCAAATTAAGGTGGGTTGGAAAATAAAGATGTACTATAAATTTAAAGGAGAGCCTTAGGCTTGAAACGCAGAAGTTACGAGATAACATCAGCGTTCTCAGGAAATATACTGACTCAGTGCCAGAGACATGAGCTGCTGTAACTGCTACAACAGGTGGAAAAACAATATTTAAAAGTTAGATGTAGATTAAAAAGACAAAACAGTAGGACTCACTTCATATGATACTTGTTGTGCTCAGAACAACCTTCTCCAAGTTTTTATGATTATGCTTTGAGGGTCAAACAATATGTACGAGAGATTTGTAGAGATTGTTGTGGTAAGTTGTGAATGAATTGACTCTTTGGGATTAATATAATTGTTCAAGTTAGAGTCGAATACACATTGAACAAATTGTTCTTGAGTAAAATGCAGTCTAGACTAGACTGTCTAGACTTTGAGCAGGGAACGAAGTCCTTCGAAAAGCGAGCAGTACAGTGAGAGTTTAGTGAAAAACGGGGGGAAAAACTCTAAAACGACCAGGCCAATCAGCTGTCCTGAACCATTAGCATTGTTAGCATCGAGCTACACTGAGCTTTTGGAGGCCGCAGCCGTTTTCCTGAAAATAACGTATCACTTTACAGGAGTAAGAAGCTGTTTTATACACATTTGTAAACAGATTTAGACCACGAATATGATATAATGCGCCGATGTGAAGTTAATATCACAGGAAGACCGGTGAAGTAAACTGGAGTGTACTGAGACGAGCGCCCACACACACACACACACACACACAATAGACTCTCATTCAAACATGCCGGGTATCATGCTAACAGCTAAACCTGAGTCACGAGTTAAGTTTATCAAACACTTGGGTAACTTTGATTGCTTATGTCTTCACATTCAGTTACTATGTGCTATTCTTATACAGAAATAAGAAGAAAATAACAACTAACTACACTATAAAGGAATAGTTTCCGATGTCTCTACAACTCAAACGAAGCTAGTGCTAACACGACTAGCATGTTAGCTAACATCAAATCCCTCAGCTCAAATTTCACACTTAACACACAGTTCTGATAATAATCCACACATATTAAAATGTATCACACAACTATTATGTTAGATTTGATGAGAAAAGGAGGAAAATCTGTGCGTATTACCGTGCTGTGGTGATGTTTGACACACCGACGTTAAAATGCGTAAAACCACGAAGCGAGTTTTCACAGAGGAGCGAGCACACACGCACGGTGTGTTCAAGTACATCCGGGAAAACTGGGGCACCATCCAGTGTGAAATACGAACCCACGGGATAGAATAATAGAATACTTTACCCGAAATTAGAAAGCAGACAAATGAAGCGGGACGCCGTGATACATGAAGGAACATTGAGTGATTACATTAAACAATAAGCAGCTTCGCCCATGTCACCATTATTTGAACGTCTCGAATAAAAAAAATACAGTCACAAAAATTACGATTTTTTTTAAGAGTCCCTCAAAGGCATCTCTAAGCCTGAAAGATTGTCTGCAAACATTGGGTAACACTGGTATTAATTATATGAATAGAAAGATGAAAAAAAAGTTTATCAGATAAGATGTAGTGTTTGGGACTAAACTACTCTCTCTTATTAAAGCCATACGACGGAATATTGGGGCCACAGTAAGGGGAAAAAAATGGGGGAGGAATTTTTTTCCCCCCTCCTCATCAAGTCAGTAAAGTCGAAATGTCGAGAATAAAGTCGAAATGGCAAAAATAAAGTTGACATGTCGAGAATAAAGTCCAAATATAGTGTTGAAAATAAATTGAAATGTCGACATTATATTTCAACTTTATTCTCAACATTTTGACTTTATTCTCGACATTTCGACTTTACCGACTGAGTGAGGGAGAGGGGGAAAAAATTCTTCCCCTCATTTTCTTTTCTCAATGTGGCCCTAATACTCGTAAAGCCAAGTGTTATTATTAACTAAAATTACCAAAGGTTCCCGGATGATATTAATCTCGTGCTGAAATACAGAATAACTTCGTTGACTTTACACATCACCTTCGCTTTTAGACACAAATATTTTTTTATACTAGACATTTTGCCATTCTCTGATTAATCATTGTTGTCCCAAATGATTCTGCATTGCAAAACTGTCCGTATGCTCGTTTTTTTTTTTTTTTTAACCAAACTGCAGTACTTGATGTTGTCCACTTGATGGTAATGTTTAGTCTGATGTGACCAGATAACAGGCAGCGATGATGTTGTGCAAGGTGTTCGAGTGTTTGTCATACTTGTGGGGTTTTTTTATCCAATTTGTTTCCTGTCAAATGTAACATAACAGTTATTGAAGCAGTTATGATCACTATGCATCTGAACAAGAGGTATCCTGTTGTTGCCCTCTCCTCTTGGCCGACATATCCTGTCCCTGCTGCTTTGCTTTTTTTTTTTTTATTTAAATATTTTTGCTTTTCTTCATCTCTATCTCCTTTAATCCAATTGTTTTGCACCGCACGTGCTAATGTGAATGTGTCAGATGTATTCTGTCGTTACATTTTTTTATTTCATCTATTTATTTTATTTTATGTCAAATAGAAAAAAACGAGTTGTTGTGGTATTCGCCTGTTTTTGTCTGTTTTTCGTGGACTTACACAGTACGGATCAAACTGACTCGCAACATAATTAACGTAGTTTTCTCTTTCAACATAATACAAAGGTTAACTTGCTTCCCTTTTGTCATTTAATTCATTTTAGAAATACAATATTTTAGTTTTACCTCGTGCCCTTGTCTTTTCCATCTCTCTTTGATTGATCTCAATAGTTATACCTGTGTCCCTCTCACACCTTTGTTTATTTCCCCTCTCTTTAGTCTGAGAATTCCTTCAGTTCTTCTTCATTTTTGTCTCATCTTCTTGTCAAACTCCCTTGTGTGAGTGTTCTTGGATTTTTGACAGTTTGGGGTTTTGTATGATGGATATTTCATTACTTATGCACCTGGCACCCTTTTTGTTTACATTAAGCCTTGTTTACCCTTAATTCTCCCCTGTAACTACATGTATTAATGCCACTTTCGTTCTTTTTTCCAACACTTTGCAACTGCAGGCTGGTTCAGGATTTTATATTTGCAATCACGCTGGAAAATCGAATAAAAGTCGTTTTTTTCATCCCATGAATCTGGCGGTTGAAGATTTCACATGAAATAGTTTAATCTCGTAATTAATCATTCAGTGTCCACGCACAGATAAATCCGTCTAAGCCGGCACCGCTGTATGACACTTGCATGTCCCGCCTCCCCGCAGAATAAAGCTCTGCGCTGATTGGCTGCATTTGTTGTCTCTCCAATAGAACCCTGTCGTTCGAAGAGGTGATTGGTCCATGTGCTGCCAATCAAACGTCATCCCGTGTCTTGACTGGTTGGCCCCTCCCCGTGCTCGGCAGAGCTCACTGAACGCCAGCCATCCTGTGTGATTTACTCGCGATGATTGATGCTGCCGTTTAAACCAAATCCTTGATGACCGCACTCGACATGGCTCGGCTGTCATGCTTGTTTTAAGGGATTTCTCCGGGTGGATTGGCCTCCTCTGACTCCGAGCAAAAGCACGAGCCTCTCCGCGTACCAGCTGTGCGTCGCGGCGCTACCTCCCGGATAAACGGCGACAGGAGGATGGCACTGCATTGGACGCTCTCTGTATTTGTCCTCGGTGGTCTATTAAGATTTTAATTAGCTGATAACACTCTTTTACGACGGACTCGGTGTGAGGGCAACGAGAGCGGCACCGCGCTGATTATGGAAAAGGAATCCAGGTATGTATTTCTGTATTTTTACATCAAATGTGTGTTATTTCGACTGGAATATCTTTATTATAGCGTGATGCGTAACGATGGGCCCAATAGCTGTTTAGTTTGTATTTGCTCAACGTGGACACATCAGCATAGACCAACATTATGATCCGGTGTTATGAAGCTTCGTCTGCTCCGTTTATCTCAGTGTAAAATTCCACTGTACAGCATGCCAGCAGACACGGCCCATTCATTGGCCGATAAACCATATTTATTGCTCAAAGCACAACATACTGCTCTGTCTCATGTCTATGTTGGCTTCCTTCAGCGTCTCGTCCCCGTTTTCTCATTTCGTTACACAATCTAAATTGGTGCTGGTGTGCGTGAAGCCGGGACATTTGGTGGCGCAAAGGAGCGGATGATGTGTCATTTTGGCCACAGATGTTGATCCAGCCAAGCCATGAGTCGACTGCAGAGCGCAGGCCTGTTGTTCAGTTATCCTCAAGTAGGCCTGGATAATGAGCTGTCATGTCCAAGGAGACCCGGGCAATAGGATTATAGGCTTATTCAAATAGGAACCACAGGACAAATGTTTGCAGGGGTCACTTTTGTCCATTGAAAAGAATCCTAATTATTTTCGTTCTATTGCTGGATTGGCTGCTGTGTTTCTTCCTTCATGACCACTATGACACTGTACACAGCTGTATTAGTTAAATGAATACCTCAGGTTTACGGGTACTGTTTTTGTTGGATCCTCTGGGAACCTTTAAGCGAGCACCTCTAACCTGACAGTATCTTTTTTGACCAACGGGTCCAGGAACTTAAGTTCTGGTTGAGAATCCCCCAGAACTTTATTGTGGTCTATTGCTTGTCCATATTTCCACTGCAGGGCCCGAGACCCAGACTAAGACTAAGCAAAACAGGACAATGACACACAGAGATAAATAATAAACGTAATTGCAAAACACCACCGTACCACTAGAGGGCAGTAGGATCATCAAATGCACAAGGACAGCAGATATCGATGTGTGTTTCACTGTCATTTCGCCTGTTGGTTGAGGACTTTGAGGGGGATGCTGTTAGAAATAACCCAGTTCTTTAGACGATCACCCCCCAAGAATCACGTGAAGAAGAACAGTTCCACTCCTCTCAATTTCTTAAACTATGATTATTCGATACTTACCTGATGACAATATCTTGGCAATAGCTGTTGTAAACTGGCTAACCACTGACACATTAGGCTTAAGGTCTCTGGTTCACAGGGTTACTCTTAATGTTGTCACACTGGGAGCTGAGAGAAACAAATTCACACTATCAGGCCTTAAGACCGTTGTTTAGAAGTTATTAAGCCAAGTCAATCACAGCAGGATGTGACGTTATTGGTTGTAAGTTGAAATATAAACAGTACATGTGCTCCAGAAATCAGATACGTTCACCTTGCAGGCCTGAACATCTGAAAGGTGCCACCCCAGTTGGTAAATTTACCCCTGAACTAAATGAAGACCCTGGTTCTGACAGACAAAATGCACTTATTTGGGGGGAAAGTCCATGTGGTCCAAAGCTGTCACGGTCAGCGCTATGCTACCACCAGAATGGAAAACTTCCTACCAATCTTGCCATAAACAAAGGCAAGGTAGTTATCATTTTTACCCTGTGAGTTACTACGTAACACGCGAATGTAACAAAATGCAAGACTATTTTCAGCAAACGCAACAGTCAGACACCAACTGGGCTACTTTATTTTTGTGTCTCAGATAAAATACTTTTGGTAGTACTCTTGTGTTGAGTACACAACAAACACTATGTACTCATTAGAGTCGTCACGGGGTGGCGGTGTGGGTAATGCCAGCTAGCACTGCTAACAATATCAGGCCAGTGATCGGTTTTTCATCCTGTGTTTTTTGCCTTTTTTTCCTCCTCCTTTTAAAATTCAACCGAAGAATGAAAGGGGGGGGATTGGCACAATATAACCACTAAATGTTTGAAATAGGGGCATCTTCAAGAGTCTTAAATAAGATCATTCTGCAGTGAGCTTGCACTTTAGTCTCGCTTGTCGGATTCTGGATCCCATCATTGAACTGAAACACTGACAACAACAATGTCACATTTTTCAAGATTTTTGGTACCCAATAATTATGACCAGCTGATATCAAGTTCATCCTTTATATTGATCACCTAGTCGTCAAGTCTTGCTCGTACCCGGAAGCAAAAAATTATCTTTCAAATATTTCCTAAAATAATCATTTTTTTCAAGTGCATGATTTGAAAAGAAATTATTTATACTGCTGCTTTGTCACAAAACAGAATGGCCCCCTCAGGTGCATTCTGTTTTATTGGCAGTGTAAACTACTCCAGAAATTAATTATCTTTTTCTTCTGATTGTAATTACGGCTTACAGCCCCATGACTAAGGCTGTGTACCACAGAGTAAAGGGTTTATCTTTTCTTACTTGAGACACAGTGAGTTTACTCTCAGGTTTATCTGTGAAATCCACTCACCATGCAAAAGACATCTCACACATTTCGCAGTCAGGCAAACAGGTATCTGATTGTCACATCCTGGTGACCTTGTTTTTGAATGCAATGGTACCAAAACATTACATCTGATGTCCCACAAACACATAAGCACTCATTTTGTACCCGTGACACGCAAGTACACCACAGCTTATCTTGGCTCACCTTTTCCTCCACATCACTCATGTGTGTGACAGAGTGGTAGGCTTATAGGCTCTGGACAGTGTCACTGGGATAAACTCTCTCTGGGCTTTGCATACACGTGTGAGTGTGTGTGATTGTCTGTATTTCAATTTGTACTTGTGTGTGTGTGTGTGTGTGTGTGTGTGTGTGTGTGTGTGTGTTGCCTCCAGCAGAAACAGGAGGAGGGATATCATCTTGCAGCTTTATCCCTTTACTGTCCAGGTTGGTAATAGTCTGGCACTGCGTACGGCTGTGGAATAGGGACAACAAACAGAGGCCAAATGTCTGCTCCAGAAAAAGGTTCACTGGTTGATTTAATCGCACCAGAACCAGAACCAGACCCATCCTTCTCAAAACCACTCAGATGATTGTGATGCAGAGTCTGCACCCTGACGGGCAGATTGGGTGATATCGAGTTACCAGGGACACCGTACAATTATGAAAGACAATATCAGTACAGCTGTAAGCTGTAGTAACTATGCATGTTTGCTTGTATGAGTATTGCTATAATGGCTCAGTAAACAGAGATTTGCAAGCAGAGCACTGAGAAACAAGATACAGCAACATCAGCAGACCAACTTATTCAATTTTTTGACTCATTTCATCAGCTGAAGAACATCCTGGACATGTGCGTGGCACTGTTACCATCTTCCTCATAGTGTTGTTTGCACTAGCGCTGAATCTTCTTCCTATTTAAGACTGCCAACGCTGTATTCCTTTATCCACTATTATTGATGTTGTTTGACTTCATTGAGGACATCTGTTTGGATACTGTGGATTTTTTAGTACTTGGCTAAAAGGGTATGGTATCAGATAGGAGCATCAAATTATATGATTTTAAATTACTGACACTTCATTTTAGCACAGTTAAGAGTACTGCCTACGACAAATCAGGCTTTATTGCGATGACTGACAGCCCGCAGGCCAATTCAGGCCCCAAAAATATCACTGAAAATTACCCTAGTGAGGAGAACAAGCTATGTTACTTTATTTTTATTTATATATTTCAAATCAAGTGAAGCCCCCTGTAGTTTGTGCCATAGCCTGCCTTTAATCAAAAATAACAAACTGGTTGCATGCAGAGATGCACTTGTTGCCCTCTCTTGTTTAGTTGATGTTGGGTGAATAACTTCTCTGTGGTAGTATGAGATTTTTAAGTAGAAATGCTTCTCTGAATGTTCAGGTTATTACTCCCTGAAGCTCGCATGCATTGTGGTGATGCTTCAGATTATATTCTTTGGTAACAGAGACAGTTTGGTTGCAAATGACGCACACATACAGCAATATATATGTACCAGCCCATTCTTCATTAATGGGACTGTGAGGACTCTCTGTAAAACGTAGCTTTAGCGATAGCAATAAAGACTCAGCTTTCCATAAGCCCTTGCTCCCCAATGTCGTTATGACATAAGTCTAACCAAGGGGGTCTGTTTCTTTTTATTTGTTTTGGAAATGAAGGGGTGCAAATATTGTTTTTAACTCTACTTTTCTTTGTTCAGGATAACTTTTTACCAGACACAATAGGACAAGATAATGTATTTATTAATGGTTATGTAGAGCTACTGTTTAAAAACATGACTAGAAAACATTGTGAACTCAGTTTGTACTGCAGTTTAGTAGCCAGCTGTACTCAGCTTTGGTCACAGCCCGGTGCCTTAAGACATACCTGTAACTTCAGTGAATCCTGGTTATGTCCTACCAGTGCTCATCTACCAACTCCAACCTCACCAAGCAGTATAAACTTAACCTGGCTCTTGGTTTTATTGATAGACTCTCAGGTTTGAACAGATCACTGCAGAATAACTGCTGCATGTGGGCGTGAGTGAACGTTATCACAAACAGCTTAACCTGTGTTTTAGCCCATCAGTCCAGCTCCTGTTTCCACCGTATGTACAAAATAAATCACAGAAATCATTTTCAGCCGAGAAAAAACAGCTAAACTTTGTCAGCGGCGTGGTGTTGTCATAGAGATTTTTACGTGCTGCTAATCAATTTGTTTCTATTCACCTGATGGGAAAGCTGAGAAAAAGCATTTAGAAACGACCTATTTCACTCTCATTTTAAATTGTAAGTCGCACATATATAAAGAGATGAGACTGCTTTAAGATTGTATGGAAAACACTCACAGCCACTTTAAAGCTTTTCTGCATCAACCTTCTGCTTGAGGCTCTTTCACAGCAACATTTCGAAGCTTTAAATATATTCAGACGACCTTTCTTCTGCTGGCGTCATTTAACTGTGATGGACAGCTTGATTGCCTCAAATGTGAAATCTAAAATGTTGGTGACTACAGTCCAGGTAATGTGCGCCTGTTCACACTGAAAAACGTTAAAAATCAACAGAAACTTGGATATCAAATAATAATTTATTACAGAGGATACAATATTGATTTTATTTAATATACCAGAGTAACTGCCAAAACAATAAATGGAAAAAAATATATTGACCCATGGAAAAATGTTTTTCAAGTGGAATGGATTTGGGATGGGCATTTCAAGCAAAAATACTCTGTATTCGCTGAATATTAGAAATGTTTGGGCTTACGCCTGTCTCGCTGGCCTGATGGTGTGTGACTGTTTAGGTGCTGGTCTGGTCTTTGCACAGCACTACATTTCATCTGCTGACACATGGAAACAGGGAGCAGCTTGATGACCTGGCTGCTGTGGTTCTGGCTGGCTTCATCTGCAGCTCCTCCACATTTCTGCCTCTGTTCCTGCAGGCTGCAGATCTATAACCGGATCCATGTGGATGTGGAGGTTTTATGCTGGGTTAATCCTCATCGTATTTAAGACTGCTGCATGTTGGGTTTATATCAACATGCAAATTATGTTTTAGGTAATGAGGCAGAAATATGCACAGGGAGATTAGAGATGCTGCAGAGGAACTCATTTGGAAATCATCCAGGCTAATATTGCCCTTCTTTCTATTCATTCACCTGTTTTAATAGCAGGTTGATCTTCGTCTCACATTTGTAATCTTACATCTAAATTACAGAATATTCATTTAACCAAATACACTTTGGTCATCATTTTATCAAAAGCTTTGATACACATTCATCAACTTTATTATGCTTGGAGAAATAAGAAACATATTAATGAATGAGTGAGTGACTTTTGTTGTTTTGGCTTGTAATCAGGAGCCAGCTCTGACAGAGGATTTGATTTTAACAAATGAGAAAAGATGAAAAAGGAAGAATCATTACCTATTTTACAAATTTGTGTGGGAATTCCTCCCTGGTGAAATATATTGTAGCATTACTAACAGTACTTTAATTTCCATGACTTCTCTTTTGTGGACTCACCAACAAGCTGCTTCAGTGCATCTGGGTGTTTCATCTGCAAAGTCAAGTTAGTGTTTACAGTGAGCACGAAGCAATGATTGACTGCAGGAGGAATCTGTTGGAGGTTGGAGTATGATTAACAGCTCACATGAGTTACTGAGTGAAAGATGTTTTTTTTTGCTTCCTCTGCACAATCGACCAGTAATGTGATGCATCCTGTTGGCTAGTAGGTCATCAATAGGTCTGGAGTAAACAACACTCAGACACTCAGAGATACTAGTCCAAAATCATTTATTCCTCTGGTTTGAAGGTCGATCAAAATCTCTGTGAACACCTGCTTTACCTAATTCCTTGGATGTTTCTGGTTTTGGATGAACTGTTTCCTCCTTTGAAATCTTCTTCCATTACACAAAACAGATGATTTTACCACTATAGGTGTGTAAATAAGAGCTACTGACCAGAACGTGTGATGTTGTTGCTGGGGAAGTATCAAAAACAGAAGCAGGATAGCCAACGCCACTCATTTTCTCAGGATCACATATGGCTGTGATAGCACCCAGTTTGTTGCCAGTATCCTCTATGACTCGCTTGTGTAATCCAGTTTTAAGATTAGCGTGTGATTAGTGGATGATACAGTCTGTTTTATCATGTTCTCTTTAGTTCTAACATATCAAATTGTCATGTGTGCTTGTGAATTGATGAGCTGTGGGATAACTCTTTCTTGTCAATTTCCCCTCATAGCAGCGATCCGGGGAGGCAAATCATCTGGAGAGGGACTAAAACTAAATTTAGAGCAGGAAAGCATTAGTCATATAAAGTGAACATGGTCAGTGGATTAAGGGAACCAAATCTGGAAAACATTCATTACACACAGTGTCCTTTCCACCGGTCTACATGTGACTCTGCTCCATTCAGGCTTCATGTCACAGTCAGTGCTTGTTGGAAAAAATCCCACAGAGCAGTCAGAGTACCTCAGAGCACCAACAACATCTACAGCAACAGAATGCAACATGTTTTATAGTAACACTCTGTGAACATGTGCTGGCTCAGGAAAAGTAACTCAGCAGTGATTAACATTTAAAATACCAATAAATAATATTTAGGTTACCGTCTCCCTTCTTTGTTTTGATTGGCGGTGCACACTCTCCACTTTGTCTCCATGTAACTTAACCACTTTTCCCCTCTTTCACTTTGCAGGAGCTTAGTCCATTTAGACCAAATGCAACATTTTTGCACCTTTAAGGCTGGATGCATCATTTGGTGATTGGGATCAAATTGTTTTCCTTGACTTTCCCCTTCCAGTCTTCAGGTGTCATGGGCAGGTTATTTATACTAAAGATGATCATTTCAGGCAAAAATTACCATCTGATAATCACCGGTAACTGTTCAAAGGAAATAAAGAATGTTCAAAGCCGGTGCAGGTTAGTTGAATATTTTGTATGATTGATCTACATAGATGCATTCTCTTTTTAACTAACAGTTTGCATGTCAGCCTATTTGTTTGTTTTTTTTTGGTAAGGTTTTTGTCAGTAAAAGTTCCTCCCAGAACTCTTGATGCTGGAGACGTCTCCAGTTTATCTCCACTTACGAATCTGATGGTGCCAAACTTGTTTATTGGCAACTGGTACTAATGCTTTATCAAGTTAAAAAGATGATGGAATGTTATTATGGTCATTTTTTTGTCATTTCAACTAATTTCCTATGTCCCACAAACACATTCTGGCAGATATATCATAGTACAACTTGCATTTTTTTAACTTATAAAGCCATTATCAAAACATTCAAATAACTATGAATTATCTCTCATTTATGCCTGTTCTTTTACAGTTGTCAAAGCCATACTACTGTGACACTGGCACAGTGGATATTTCTTTATTGTACATGAAGGTCAACAGGTCAACGAAATTCATCCCACTTTAGTAATAATTGTCAAAAATTTGATCATATTCCTTATAGCCTGCATTTACTTTGTCTATCTTTCATTGCAAAGGGTTCATTGTGGCCAGCAAAGGGAGTGTTTCATTGTCTAGAAAAACATGTGCTGTTATTGCTCAGGTGACAATATAAACTTTGAATTTGTATATTTATTCTCGAAATATAATTGTCTAAAAAAAAAATAAGTTCCCTTTCATTTTACCAATATTATTGTGTTTGTTTTGCAATTCTGGATCATAAAGGCATCACTTTTTATTTCAGTCATTTCATAAACATCTAAAAAACTTGTCACAAGGGCTTTAATGTAAATGAAAAAGTACCATGCACAGGATCCCTCCCTTACCCCTTGAAATGAAAAATAACTTCTAATGTCAATGATTAGTTAAAGAACAAGTTCTTTGCATTAGTTTTCTCTGTGTGCCCAATATTTGAATGGATGTCCTCTGTCACTGCTGTGTTCGACTGAGGCTGTGAGATCATTTAGAGCTTGTTTTCATCACACACAAATTGATTAGTGCCTGTTTTACACACCATTGGCCTTCTGCACATAAAGTGGACTCTGCTGTTTAACTGTTCAATACGTGAAGTGAGGACTAACTCTGTGCTCTGCTTTAGCTAATTGAGCCGTCCTGATTCCAGTCATGTTCCACAAACGGTGAAGGAGAGAGCTTTGATAAGACCAAATCTTTCTGTTCACAATGGCGCTCTGTTAGTACCGTGTTACTACCGTGAAACTCAACAGCGGTCACAAGGGCAGCGGGTCCAGTAGATGAATAGCGTGAAAAAAGAGAATCCACTTGCCTGCAACCAAACATGAGATCATGAGTTGAAGCAGCAGCGAGGTTAGCAGCTACAGATTAATGAAGGGGTCTTCTTTAATGTCAGGGCTGGAAAGCCTGCAGGCAGAACACACAGACGTGAACACAGAGGGAGGGAGTGTACACACCGTGATCAGTGTGTCCGTAGGATGTTTCTGCTTTCTTTGTTTTTGAAGTAAAATGTTTTTGAACATTGTGTAAATGTTTCAGCGTCTCTGAGGAAATAGTTCCTGCCCGTGACAGCATGTATCGGTGCTTTTCTACCTCAGGGACTTCGGTCTAAATTTAGTTCTTGGGAAATAAATTCTTCTCCAAAATAAGTTTACATAAAGCTGAGATTAAATAACTCTTCAAGACTTTTAACAACTCCTAAACAATGATCTTCTTTAAACCTGATATGGTGTGAATTTGTCTCTTTCAGCATCTGGGGTTACAGTTTAAAGGGTGACCCTGTGAACTGGAGACCTTCAGCTGTACATGCGCAAACCCGTGAAAGAACTCTCGCCAAAAAAAAAAAAAAAAAGTGTTAGGTTTTTCCGTTTGTGGATTTTTTTCTTCCCTAATGGCACAGGCATATTCCAAGATAACAATGCCGGGATTTATGGGGCCTCAAATAGTGAAAGAGTGGTTCAGGGAGCATGAGATATCTTTTTCACACATGGATAGGCCTCCACAGAGTCCAGACCTTAACCCCAATTGAGAATCTTTGGGATGAGCTGGAGAAGACTTTGAGCAATCATCATCAATACAAGATCTTGATGAAAAATTGATGCAGCACAGGATGGAAATAAATCTTGTGACACTGCAGAATCTTATTGAAACAATGCCATAGTGAATGTGGCTGTAATAAAAGCTGAAGGTGGTCCAAGGAAATATTGGAGTGTGTGACTTTTTTTTAGGCCAGGCAGTGTATACGCCAGATGATCAGCTCACCTCCACTTCAGCCGCTAATCCTTGTTGTGTGTCTTACAGTTATAACGCCAACTTCAGTGTTTTCAGTCCATCAGTGTTTCTGTGTAAATGCAGATTTGTTTCACTGCGGTTTTTGCACATCCGGGAGAAATGTTGTAAAACGTCATGTAAACACAGCATAGAAAAACCTGAACCTGCTGGTTAGAAGACACCATCTGAAATGTTGCAGTGATGGTGTTGACTAAGTGGTTGTTGGTGGGTGTAGTCATGAGATCAAAGGGGGGGCATCTGTCTTTTTATTTTATACCCTCCTAGTTTCTAATTGCCCCAGGCGAGCTCAGTGCCACCGACCCCAGATGGAGACTGTGAATAATCCTGTACACCAGTGAGCCTTATTTTGTAATTCAAACATGTCCTGCTCTCAGGTTTGCATGCAAAGTATGGGTGCTAAAGAGAAACATGAAGAGGGCAAAGGGACATGGGTTCATGTTGAATAATTGGTGTGTGTGAGTCGGGGTCAGAGGAGGAAACAATAGTGCTGTCTGTTTCAGCGCACAGAGAGAGCTTGGTGAGGATGCGTTCAGGCGTAGACGTTGCAAAATAGCGTAGTGGTGTAAGAGAGAAAAAGTGGTGTTTTGACCAGAAGTAGTCATAAATCTGTTGTGACGTGTGCACCCATCAGTCTAAGTGTGTTTGAAAGCACCTGAAGTGTTTTGATGAGTGTCTTCTCCAAAGTACACATGATGGTACATCACGCTGCTCTCGGAGCTGATTTCAGAGAAACTGGCTTGTTTTGCTTGGTCAGAGTCCTCCACTGTGTCCTTCTATTAACCATGTTAGTGTGTGTGTACGTCTGTGTGTGTGTGTGTGTATGAGAGAATACGCACACTCTTCTTCAGTCCTGCATGACTCACACCTTTCACGGTGAGCTCAGACCACAGTGACACAGCTAAATCGCCCCTCGAAGTGCTGAAACCTTTCTGTCCTCTCAGCACTGAAAGCTGTTCAACACAAGTGCCATCGTTACATATTTCATGACACCTGTGTGTTTTTGTGAGAGTGTGTATCTGTCAGGGATATAAATGTTGTTAATAACGGCGCTCTCTATCATTTAGGTGAATGTGTATCTGACATGGCAGATGCCTCAGGGCCCTCAGGCTCCCCCATCTGTTAGAGGATTTAATCTTCAAAGAAAAGGCACACTAACGTTGTTTTTGCCTCCATGGTTGCTGTAAATTCAGACTCTCAAACATTAGTGAGCATGTCCAGGTTAAGCTGACTAAATAATGATCATCTCTCTTTTATCCTCATCTTTTCTTTTTTTGTGTGTGTTGGTAAAAGGTTGCTCCATCAGATTGGTCCTTTAACAAATGTGACAGCTCTCATTGGCTTGTTAATGGCTCTTTTGATCAGCCTGTTTTCTCTCCATGAATGTCGTCCTTGTCTCCTCCCTCGAGTCGTGTTTTCCCCTTTAAGGCTGTCATGCTCCTCTCCTCTCTTTCTTGATTCTCTCTCCAATCCTCTACTTTCCACTCCACTTGTTTTTTCCCTCTCCATATCTTCATTTCTTCTTCCTCCCCCTTCCCCCTTTCTTTCCTATCATCTCTTCTCTTTTCTCCCCCTGTTCGTCTCCTTTTCTATCCTCCTCTACACCCTCCTTCTTTCCCCATCAACCAGTTTCCCCTCTGTTTCTTTCTGGTTTCCTCTTCTTTTCTTTTTCCACGTCTCCTCTCTTCCCCTTCTTTAGCTCCCTTTCTTCTTTCTTCGCTTTCATCTCCTCTTGAATTTTTCATTTTCTTTATTTCATGCCTTTTTTCTCTCCTCTTCTTCCCCCATCTATTCTTTTTGGATCAGGTTCATCTTTTCTTTTCTGGTTCTCTCTTCTCTTCTCTCCTCACCTCCCGTCTTCCCCTTTCCGTTATTCTTCTCTTCTCTCCTGTCTTGTCGTGTCCTCTTTTTCAAATATTATTTCATCTTCTCTCTAGTCTTCTTTTTTTCTCCCACCTCCTCACCTTTTCTCATTTTTCTCTACTTTTACCCTCTTCTTCTCCCTCCGCTTTTCTCTTCTCTCTTATTTCCTTTTCTCTCGTTGTTGCTCCTCTCCCTTCCCGTCGAATGTTTTTCTCCTCTTTTCTTTTCTCTCCCCCTTCCTTTCTCATTCTCCTTTTTGTATTTTCTTCCCTCATTTTTTTAAACTCTTCTTCTCTTCTTTTATTTCCTCCCATCTGTTTCTGATCTACTTGTTTTTGTTTGTTGTCTGAATCATTTGCTTGGAAAACATCAGTATTTGCGCGGTCTATTTGAGACACCCTTCATGGTTGGTTAAACCACTAAAATCAATTCTTTGCTTCATTGCTTCTTTTTTTTCATGGATTTAGTATTTGCTGATCAATTGACGTTGTTGCTGAGTTTGCGGTTGACTATTAGATTAGTTTGTATACATTTATTTCTGTCTGGGATTCCTGTCTCCACATCTACACATTATTCCGTTTTTACATCTAATCTTGATTCACGTGGTAAAATTTAATCCGCAGGGCTCTTTGGGTTAGAGAGCAGTAAGAAAAGTGGGTTGCTGTTCATTTTGCTGCCTGTGACAATGCTGCAGTCTTTGATTTTCCCAACACACCAATCCCAGCCTCTCAGTTTGCTCACTGCAGCACAGAGAGAGTTTACACACACACTGAAACATAAAGAATATGCTTTTGTCCTATATGATGGGTCTTCCTCGTTATTGTTCTGGTAATTTTTTTTCAAGTTGCTTCCAAACATGAGGCAGTTGTTTGTCCTCCTTTTGGTATGTGTAGAATATCCAGCTTTTTTTACTCTGTTTTCCAAGATGAATACAACAAGTCAAAGCAAACTACTGGCTTAAGATGAGGTGTCTAACGTTAGCAAGTTGAATGTCTCACTTAGGATACAGCAGCCTCTCCCTGATTACGCCCTGAGCTAATTGTACTTTGCAACACAAACACTATCTCGGTTTTTTAAAAGGCCTGACTGAGGTCTGTCCTCTTGGGTCATTACTGGACGCCAGTGTCCCAGCAGAAGGTGCAACACAAAGAAGATTGTTAACAATGGATCATAATGTTGATCTATATTTGATCAAGTGTTTTGTTTGTGCAAAGCCTGAAACTTTAAAGTTCAAACATTTGTCTGTTAGTAACTCAAGACTTAGAATGAGATTAATAGCATCTACACCAATACCACCTGAAACTAAACAGTCACTAAACTACACCCCAAACCGAGTTGATTAAAGCCCTGTTTACACAACAATGGCTCATGGTGAAACACTAAAGTTTTGTTGTATTTCAGCCTCCCGTTTACACGGAAATGACGTTTTAGTCGACATAAAACGCAAACTTTTGAGAACGCCCTTCAGAGTGGAATTTTTCTGAAAGCCTATTTTCTTTGTTCTCGTGTAAATGCAAAGTCGGATGAAACGCATTTAGCCTCCACTGTGCCAAACACAAACCAAACGACAACAATAACAACAACAACAACAGCGACCTACCATGTCGTTCTTGTGCTGCCGAATCTATTTACTGCTTCTTACCAAAACATGCATGTATTAGTCTATTACTCCAATTAGAGAAGAAGTTGTTAATATCAACTCCAGATGATCAGCTCACCTCTTCTTCAGCCTCTATACTGTTGTTGTGTATACGGCTCCTACAGTTATATCACCATCTTCAGGCTTGACATGCGTACTACAGTGTTTTAAGTCCCTCACAGTTTCCGTGTAAACACAGGTTTTTTTATTGCGTTTTCTTGCGTTTTAGGGTGAAACGCTGTAAAATGTTGTCGTGTAAACGGGGCCTAAATTAGGTTGTTGTCACATTCCAAACAGTAGGGCTACAGAACTACCAAGAAATACATTATTTTGTTGTTTTGCATCCTGAAAAAAGTGGTCTTGTACAAAGAAAAGGTGGTGTTAAAAATGCAGATCTGCCCTCAAAACGAAGTCGCATCTTTACAACAGCGGTGATGGTGCTCATGAGAAACAGAGTCTGTATCCCAGAAAAACTAAATAAAGTTGCTTTCATTCTTCTATTTTAGTCTGTGGCTGAATATTTTACAAGCCATTTGACACCTGCACTACCCCTCTGATCTGACTCAGTTGTTCGTGTGATTTATTTATGATTTGATTGATCTCTTAATGCACACTTCTCACTCAGGAGTATGGCTGAGTCTTTCTGAAAGCACTAAGTGATATAGATTGATTGAACAGATTTGTTCTTTTAAAAGCAGACAAAGTTGTTAGTGTCATATTCTAAGAGTTTACTGCTTGAGTCTCACAGCAACTCGTAGTGTGAGGATACAACCAGTTGTGTGATGACAGAGTCGGTCTGCAGTAAAGGATGACATCATCACACTGACTCACGCTGACAGTTGTTTGAGCAAAGGTTGGGAGAGGTTTTGTTGGCACATTCATTAGGATTGAACCTGTATGACCAGTTATATAGCGTAGCTCATGAAGCAAACACTTCATCCATAAAGTCAGGCTCCTCCTAATTCTTGAATACACACATAGCTAATAATCTGAAGGGTGTTCATACCTGCACAGAACTAAGGAGTGTCTTTTTTTTGTAGACCAGGTCTGCTTTGAGCTGGTGTCACTTTCCTCTGATATTAACTGATACAATAAAAATTACTTTGCAAAACAATGACCTGGTTCGACAACCATGGATGTGTTTTTGTTTAAGATACAAGTAGTTTCAGATTTTAGTTAAAGGAGGGCTGGGAAATGAATCAAAACTTAGATTAAATTGCAGTATAGTCTGCAGTAATATTCTAATCACAAACAGTGCAATATTTCTTTAATCTGTAATGTGTCAAATTACCAGATTCAATTATTTGTGTTATTCAGCACTGCTCAACCAAATCAAGTATCAAGTGTATAGTAATGAATGTATTTTTCAGAGGCCTGATGTTTCTGTTCTAAATTAAATTATCCAGAACAATAAAATAGCTCAATTTTTAATTTAATTTTTTCTCACTTTTTAAAGCAGTTTGTTCCCAGTTTATCTCCTTTTAAGAAGAGTGATTCATTTCTTGTGTTTGTCAAACAACACAAAAGATGAGGAACCTAAAAGAAAATCACAAAATAAGCCCAGTTTCATGAAAGAGAAGAATAATCACAATTAGATTTGTTTTCTAAATTGTTCAGCCCTAAGACAAAGTGATGATGACCAAGGCATAGACAGAAAAAATTAGAGCCTATAGAGCCTATATGAGTTGTCATTTACAGCTTTTTGACAGGCAAGGGTCACCAAGGAGTTATGACGTGACTTAATATATCTCTTTACATCACAAATGCATCAGAGAAACCTCTGCATCATTTTCAATGACTGCTAACACCGCTTTCATAAACATCCCAGTCTAATTTTATTTTACTTTGCATGTAGAAACAATATTATTTCACCAAAAAGCAAAAATTACAAGGGTCAGAATCACAAAGCCCCACCTCCCCTGATAGTCAGTTATGTGCCCTTTTTGCTGGTTAGCAGCGTGCAGCTGTTTGTTGTCGTTTGTAAAGAGTCTCTGACACGTCTCTTGAGCCCATTCTTCTTCAGTAAACCTGTCTCTCTGTCTATCACAGGTGTATCTGATCACGTTGGCTCCAAGGCCAAACAGAAAGCCACCTCAGGAGGAGGGAGACCAGCAGAGAGACTGGAAGAGCCTCTGACTACACCCACACAGCTTCACCCATCACGCTCCACCTCCTCCACCACCACCATGTCCATACCCAGCGGCAGCCCCGAGAAAGAGGGATCGACTGGGGCCCCCCCTCAGCTGGAGTGTCCCTCCTCCCCTACCGGACTGGAGCCAGACCCTCTGTCCACAGGGAGCCCTGTGCTCAGCCCGGACTCCTCTTCCCATGATGCAGTGCTGTCAGCACCTGCAGCCTCCCCGGCAGACTCAGAGAACCTGAGTCCTGATGAGCTGGAGCTGCTGGCCAAACTGGAGGAGCAGAACAGGTGAGAGCAGAAACAAATTAAAGGACTAACCCATTAATACAGATAGAAGCTGGATATAATTCTGGTTTAACCTCACAGCTTTTAATCTCTTTCTTTTGTCGAGTCACGACCCAGCAACCAGAACTTGACACACAAACCTGTTGAGCTCCTGGTCATTCACTGTGTGTGCAGGACTCAAGCATCAAGAGTTGTTCTTTCTGGATGTATTTAAATACAAGGCACAGAAATTCAGTTGTTAGGATCATTGTTTCAGTAAACTGTATTTTCTACCAACAAATTGAATTGTGTTTCCTCTTTGGGGGGAGTTTAAGCCTTTCTGTCCTTGTAAGCCTGTTTAGCCCTGTAGGATAAACAATATTTTTTCAGGAAGGCAAAAATCAAGACAAAATGTTTCCTTTATTAATCTAAGTCACTACTACAACTTGGCTTTCTGGTATCCTTCAACCTCCCAAGATCCTGGGACAACTTATGTGGCATTTCTGCCTCTCAGACCCAAAATACTTCATTTTCAAAAAGGACAGTGTATTTATCTGCAATAACACAAATGATAATAACAAATTCATAACACCAAGAACCAAACTTCATGTACAAAGACCAAGTTTAGTTATGATACTTATAAGGTCACACTTATCCTAAAGCAAAGCAAGAGGAAATTAAAAAAAATATATATTAGAAAACCAGCACACCAGAAAAAAGCTGGGCCTCAGGAGTTTATAGATGAGAAAGTTTTAGATTATCTGATCAGTTTCATCTTTATCTTCAAATCATCAATATCAGTGCCATTAAAGAGGGGATATTCAGCTATGTTCTGCATATTTCAAACATAGGTATAAAGTCACAATGTTAAATCTTCAGAGTACACATGGGCCGGGGTGAAATTAGACACTTTCTACGAAACACTGTTGTGTTTTGGGAAAAAATTGGGCTTTATTTGGGATGTACATCATGTAAAGCTTCTACAGGGGAGAATAAATAATAAAGGGTTTAAAAAAGCACGATACCTTGACTTTAATGCATTTAGAAACAGCTTGCTCACGTATTGTGTGAGACGTACAAATTCAAATGAGAACATACAAATGAAATCATGGTCTTTTAACGCCAAGTGTGAAAACGTAAACTAGACACAATAGATACATCTTTTTCAATCCCTTTGATGCAGTATTTGTAAGGAACAGTGCTTTACGGGATATATAGTCATCATTTTTCACCAATCGAAGATTTTTATTTCCCACAGAGTCGTGTCTGACACTCACATTCGGTCCCATTTTGTCCTCTTGCTGTCATTGTCTCTCCACTGTTATCAGTGAAGCACTTTACGTGCACTCAGCACTACAGTGTTTATTCTCTCAGAGAGCTTCTTATGTAATCAGCTTAGGATCCACTTCCACAGGGGGAGAAGTCTCAAACTTAATCCACTGGTTTCATGGTCATGCTTTGAAAATTCAGTTTTGCATTAGATAGAACATTAGAGGATAAACATCTAGTCCAAATCAGCTGTGAGTACATTGAACGATTTATTTTGATTAGACTCAATTAAACCAGCAGAGACTCAGAGGACAGGAAACCAAAAATAAAGGAGAGCATCAGTGTTGTACTTTGAGTGTAAGTGGTCATCACATGTTTCGGTGGTGGGGGTCAACGTGTGCAAGTCAAGTGATCTAAAGCATAAAGACACTCAGGGGTCAGGGTGGCACTGAAGTGAGCAGCCTCGGGGACAAGAGCGTCTCCTTGATCACTTCATGTTCGACTCCTGCTGCTCTGTCGCCCCTGACTGCAAGAGAGATGTGGGAATATTTAAAGGGACAGTTCACACTTTTGAAAGCAATGGTTGATTGATTTGGTTTAATTACTGCGACTTGCACAACCAATAACTTTTTCTCAGCTTCAATTATCGAGGACATTGATCAAACAAGTAACTAAATGTGACAGCAGTACGACGTACAGCTGTGCTCCCTTAATGCCTGTGTCAGCTGTGCCACATGAACATTAGCTTTAGCTGTGATGTATAAACGTTCGCGCAAGCAGTGTTGTACTTTTCAACAGATAACTAATTAAAGTTCAATTGTGAAAAATTCCCGTGGTGCCATAAGCAGTTATAGTGTTATTTTTGTAAAAATGTTCATATTTTTGTGAACAGTAGTTAATCAATGGGCTTTCGGGAATCTTCAAAGTTGGAGTCACCCTCTCTTAAAGGTTATTCTGTCACCTAAAAATATTTTTTGTTTACTGTGGGTCCCTGAGTACTGTCTTATGTAATACACAGTTTGAAAACTTTGTGAGCTCTTTCAAAAGCGATTCTTTGAAAAACCAGATCTGAGTGTCCATTTGAAAGCAATCCTTACCTTCAGTTTTCATCCTCACATTAATGTTTTGATGGGATAAAGTAATTTACTGTCAATTTTTTAAGTGTAACTGTACATTGTGAATACTTCACTGAAGCTTGATTTGAAGAAAATTGTAGATCAAATTGAAAAAGCAATATCTGCTTGAAAAATTGCATTTAGATCTTTTTCTAAAATCATTCAGCCCGACGGGTTTGTGGCTGCTAAATGTTTATCTGACAAGGAAACTCTCAGTCTGCATCATTCAGAGATGAATCAAAGTCAGAGAGTCTTTGTATTGACATTGTGTGTGATCATCTACCTGCCTCTCATCACAGTTTCTCTGCTCATTTCTCACTCCTCCATCTTTTTTTAAACAGTCATGTTGTGCTTTGTTGTCACGCGTCCCCCCATGAAAAACTGACCTCTGACCTCTCTCTCTCTTCGTGCAGGCTGCTGGAGGCTGATTCAAAGTCCATGAGGTCCATGAGCGGTTCACGGCGTAACAGCGGCTCCTCGCTAGTGTCCAGCTCCTCCGCTTCCTCCAACCTGTCACACCTGGAGGAGGACACCTGGATTCTGTGGGGCCGCATCGTCAACGAGTGGGAGGAATGGAGACGCAAAAAGGATAAACTTCTGAAGGTGGGAGTCAGAAAATTCAAGTTCCTGTACTTAGATGTGACAAGTGATGACATGAATAAGGAGATTATCGTCCTCCATGTTTCAGTTTTGCACATTGTTGGTGGTTTCCTGGATGGTTTTAAAAATCCCTGAGTCATTGCACCATAAACATCCACACATGGACATTTTCACTGCTCTGTTTTTGTTCGTAAGGTCACAGTGTCCGTCCTTTTTTTAGCTGCAAGCATATGTGTGTCAGAAACATGTTGCTCGCTAATTTCAGAGCCTTTATTTTTGCTGACATCCCCCCTTCATGTGAAGAAAAGCAGAGAGTCTGTTTGAATCTGTTTCAAAGTGTTGAAAACTCCTATATGACTCTGCCGGTGCCTTTAAGGTGCACTGCGCCAACACATTTCCCTCCTCATCCTCTGTGTGTCTCTCTGCGTCCTTGGTGACAAAAAGAGGAAACCCAGGGGAGGAGAAGATGGATGAGACGGGGGGAAAGTGAAATGACTCAGGGCGAAACGAGAGAGCAGACGAATCAAGGAATGTGACACGAGCTGCCTGACAAATCCTGCCATCAAAACAAGCTGAAGGAGTTTTACAAAACATGACTTCAATAACTGTGAACTCTGAAGCACGACATCAGTGCCAGTCATTAATAAAATCCAAATAAATCATCCTCATTGACACAGTTGATCAATTATTCATTGCATTGTTGATTCATCTTCTCTCTAAATGAGTGAGTTATTAATCCTCTTTAATGTTTGCCCTTTCCTTTTTCTCCAGGAGCTGATCAGAAAAGGAATCCCTCATCATTTCCGCGCCATTGTCTGGCAGCTGTTGGGTAACGCAACAGACATGCCGGTGAAGAACCAGTACTCTGAGCTGCTGAAGATGTCGTCCCCCTGCGAGAAGCTCATCCGCAGAGACATCGCCCGCACCTACCCCGAACACGAGTTCTTCAAAGGCCAGGACAGCCTGGGACAGGAAGTCCTCTTCAACGTTATGAAGGTGGGAGCAGCATCAGGATGGCAACAGATTTACGCCATTTATTTGTGGGTGAATTTGAAGATGGGATAGAGACAGAAACTTGGCAACATAAAGAGGTCCTGTTCTGTGGTTTCACAAAACCTAAAAAAAAGTTATATTTCAGCTGAAGGTCTCCAGTTTACAGGGTCACACTTTAAACTGTAACACCAGAAGCTAACAGAGACACATTTACACGATCAGGCTCAGAGAAAAATCATTGATTAGGCGTCATCGAACTGAGTCAGTCACAGTGAGGTGTGATCTTATTGTGGACGGAGGGAGAAATAAAATCTCTGTATACTTGCAGGCCGCGCCCCCAAAATTCCCAGACATCTATAGAGAGCTATCCCAGAAGTGGGGTCAATTCTAGAGAAGGATTTATCTCCCAGAACTGAATTCTGACCTTTGTTCCCCACCAGGGTCAAAATTATGTAGTTCCTCTGAAAGTCCCAAGTTCCTGGGGAAAGTTCTTGCAGCAGAGAAGCACCTTTTGTTTTAAGTTAACTAATGAACGTACATCAGTTTTTTTATTTCTTTTAGAGTTGTATTTGGTAACACTTTAGATTAGGGAAAACATAGTCACTATTAACTAGGTGCTTATTAACATGCATATAAGTAGCTTACTAGCCCCTAATTAATATTTATTTAGCATGCATTAACCTCTCATTATACATCTATTGCACCATGAATTCAGACTTTTCCATTTATTAACTCCTAATTATTACTTATTGACTACAAATTAATGATTATGTGTTCCCTTATCTTAAGTGTTACCTTGTATTTTTATATATGTATCTTGCATTTACAGTAAAGTACAATAAACCTTATTGTTCCCTGGGGGAAATTGTCATAGGCTCTGTTGACACATTACTGCTTTTGTAGATAATAAATAAATAAAGGGCTCATCAATACATCCAAACACTGACCTATACACTCACAGAAACTTAAAGTTCCCTCATTGCATGATGCTGATATCCAAAGTCTTAAAATAGAAACACAAGGATTATTTTGCACTTTCCCTTCAACCTCAAGCCCCAAATGATGTGTTGACCCCTACAGCAATAAAAGCCGTTTAGTAATTTAATCAAAGTTGGTAAAAAAGAGATTTCGAAATGGCTCAATTTACATTTAGCAACTCTGTACCTCTTGCCAGAAGGCAGAAGTTTGTGAACATTTATTTCATTTACTCAAGTTATAAAACGGGAGTTGTGCTTTCATTGAGTTTTGAGTCTAAATAAAGTAAAGTTATACTTTTGCCTCATTTACTATGAAATATTGAAATGGTTTGTTTCAGCATGACAGACAGATGCTTCTGGGAAAAAAAGGGCAGTAATCACATCAGAGCACCGTTTTAGACACTTGCTGCTGCAGGTGTTCAGAGAACAGATTAACTGACCTGGAAATATTCAACAGGCTTTAATGAAACCCATTTTTCCCATCCAGTGTTACCTTTGTGTTCGTGAGACTGAACCTGCAGAGATTTGTTTTCACAGCTGTGGAAACAGGCTCGCTCATGATCACCTCATCATCCGCTCTGTGCCAGCTGCAGGAAATGAAGAGACCATGGTGACGGGGTTTCGTGTCGTCTGTGCTCCTGTTGATGATGTTGATGAAAACAGCGCACCGCTAATGTGATGTTTTGTGTTTCTCAGGCGTACTCTCTGGTGGATCGAGAGGTGGGCTACTGCCAGGGCAGCGCCTTCATCGTAGGTCTGCTGCTCATGCAGGTAATGACTAAATATTTCAGGTAAATAGAGCATAATGAGAACAATTTGCCCTCAAAGTTCAGCTCAGTGTGTATGAGGTTTGCTTTAATGAGTCCCATTAGATTTCTTGGAAAACTACTTTCAGAATTAGCTCATTACGTCGCAAGTTTGAAGAACTATGAGGTGATTTACTTGTCTCTAGAGACAAACAAAGCGACTGTGATGTTTTGTTTAACATAAGCTAAATAGCTAATGAGGGAGCTCTACTCACCTTTCTCACCTCCCCTCAGATGCCAGAGGAGGAGGCGTTTTGTGTGTTTGTGCGTCTGATGCAGGAGTATCGTCTGAGGGAGCTGTTCAAACCCAGCATGGCTGAGCTGGGACTCTGCATCTACCAGTTTGAGTATCTACTACAGGTGAAGAGAAAATGCCTGCATCTATGACCTCCAGTGTCTAAATCCTCCACAAGGGGGCAGTAGATATTTAAATCACATCTCACATCACTTTTTTGTTTTTACAAATCATTTTGTCCATAACTTTAAACTGTGCGCTTCTTTTTTTCAACCTAGGAACAACTCCCAGAGCTGAACGTCCATTTTAGATCCCAGAGTTTCCACACGTCCATGTACGCCTCGTCCTGGTTCCTCACTCTTTTCCTCACTTTTCTCCCCCTGCCTGTCGCCACACGGATCTTTGACATATTCATGTATGAGGTAGGAAACATCTGAATATGTTTTGAGGCGCCAAAAGATCAAAAGATGTTTTGTTTCATTTTTATCTCAGTGGAGATGGTTAAAATATCTGATCCGTCTGCAGGGCTTAGAGATCATCTTCCGTGTGGGCCTGGCAATTCTGCAGTACAACCAGACTGACCTCATTCAGCTGGACATGGAGGGCATGTCACAGGTAAAAGGCTGTAGCTTCCAGATAACTGCTTCCAATTCACTTCTGTTTCCATCCTCTTCACACCGTGTCATGAATTCAACACAGGTGCAACAATTTGCATTTATTTTTTATTCGTAAACCAGAACTAATGCTGAAAGAATATAAATGCCCCGTCTCTTTTCCCTTGAAACAGAAACTACAACTACATCCAAGTGTCTCATTGTTTCCCTCCCCTTTAATCACTGCCTCATGGATTAAACAACCCCCTCGCCATCAGACAAACATTGTGCCAGACGCTCCTACAAACTGTGTCTGCCCCCTCTCTAATGAAATATTAATGAGCATGTTTGTTTTGTTTTTTTTTGTTTTTCTGGGGGTCTGATCTTGTGTTATTTCTCCGGGGCTTCTGCAGCATTTCCAGAAGGTGATCCCCCACCAGTTCGACAGCTGCCCGGACAAACTGATCCTCAGGGCGTACCAGGTCAAATACAACCCCAAGAGGATGAAGAAGTAAGAGCAAGCATTACTCATTATCCAACTAACGTCACACACACACTTGACACACATACTAATAGAGGAGGGTTCTATTTAACTCCTTTAGTCCTTTTTATGAGATTTATTGAACTTAAATAACCAAATCACACATGAAAAATGTTAAGTGAGAGGAAGCTGATAATGTCTTTATTCTTTTCTTAGACTTGAGAAAGAATACACCACCATCAAAAACAAAGAAATGGAGGAGCAGATTGAGATCAAGGTGAGTATTTTGAGACCTCACAGTGAATTCAGAAGATTTTATGAGGAGTTCTCTGTTGGACTAGCTCTGATTTGAGTTTTTTTTAGAAGGAGGGACTTTAAAGAAGGGGTCTGGTCCTTTTCAATATTTTTAACATGGATACAAAGAATCAAGGCTGGACGTTCAAACTGTTCATACTTTACATGCTGTAGAAATCCATGAATCTGTCTGTAAACTATTCAAAACTCTGTGTTCTGAAATTGAACAGAATCTCTGTGAAACTTGTTGAAATGACGATGTCTTCACTTCAAATCAAAGGGAGGGGGGTTTGTGGAGCAGGAAGCTTGAAAGAAACAGCAGCTTAAGTGAACAGTTTGTAATATTTTCTCTTTTTGGTAGACTATAAGTGCCAGATCCCCTTGAATACTAAATAAAGTTTAAAAAAAAAAAAAGTAACCTCTGTGACAGATTATTATTTGATGTTTTGGTTTTCATTCCAAATTTATGTTATGTTTTTAGTAGTTGTCAGTGTTAACAGACTCATGTTACCTGTACTGCAACTAGCCACTTGGGGGCGACAGCAATATTTTGGGTTTCATATTTGTGAGGCTGTCAAGGTGTCCATTACCATCAATCTGTTATTTTTTATGGAGTTGTTAGAGATGGAGATAAAGATGGTAGCTATAAGCCTTATAGCCAACTCAAATTGGCATGAAATGTTTATTTAGTTGCACTCTGTCACTTTAAATGAATAATTTTGTGAGTTTAAGATTAAGAATTGAAGAGAGGACATTTTTTTGATACAACAGCCTTATCACTGCTCTCTCATCCTCTCTATGCAGAGATTACGCACAGAAAACCGTCTGCTGAAGCAGAGGATTGAGACCCTTGAGAAGGTAAGAGATGATTTCATCTATTACTCTGAAGAAAAACAGGTTTATCTGACCAGGTGTAGCACACTGAAACACTGTGAGAAGATGCTGTGTGGACTTAGATTCATGAGCTCACTTTGTGGTGTTAGTTTCCCTGAGGACCGTGAAGCGTTTGTGTGTGTGTGTGTGAGTGTGTGCAGGCTCTCTGTTGAGGAAGGTTTTTCCCCTCCTCTCGAGCCCTCTGCCTTAAACAGTTTTCTTATCTCTCGTTGAACTCTTCCCTGTCTCTGTTTTCTGTATGAAAGAACTAAAACTCTTCTGTGTTCAGAACAAAAACAAGAACTTGTTCTCCTCTCCTCTTTTCTTTGACTGTCTGCTCCTGTTGGTTTATTCTCCCTGGTGTCTTTCTGGCTCTTCATCTCTTCTTTTCATTCTTCCTCCTCTCTGTGGCTGTGCTGTAGGAGAGTGCAGCTCTGGCAGACAGACTCATACAGGTAGAGTACTGAGAAACACTTTCTTCCTGACCTCCTGTCCTCTCACCTATAACGCCTCCTCCTCCGCCTTTTTCTCTTCCTTCAGCTCTCCTTTCTTTTCCTTTCCTACAATAACTGGCCAAAAGTGCATGACAGACATTTTATTTGTGTTTTTAATGTTTCAGTCTACAGAGTTAACTTGTTATCACTGAATGCATGCACGGTGTTCATTATTATTTCAGATTTTACAGTCCCTGCATGTGGCATGTACCATACTGCAATCACTCCTCAGTTTGTTAACCAGATTAGGGGTGATAACCCCTGTATGGTTTTACAATTTGGAAAATGTGCTGTATTGTGTTTTTGTACAGATAAGAGTTTATTACTGTGTAATTAAGTAGGTTTTTGACAGAGTGAAAACTCTATTTCCCATAAACTCCATCACTCATTATAGTGACTCCTACCAAGGCATGTATTTGTTTTGAAGCAAATCAGTGGAGAGTGAATCTGTCTAACATCAGGTAATGTGTTGATTTGTACTCATGTAGAACTTTTTAAACTCAGTTTGTAGCATAGTTTAGTGTCCAAATGGTGAGCAGACTATCTGTGTTACATCAGTGAATCCTGGTTATGTTCTACCAGTGCTCATCTACCAAGTCCAACCTCAACAAGCAGAGCAAACTTAACCTGGCTCTTCATTTTATTGATAGACTCTCAGGTTTGAACAGATCACTGCAGAATAACAACTGTATGTGGGTTGAAATGAACATGATCACAAACAGCTTAACCTGTATTTTAGACCGTGCTCTATCACTCTCCTGTTTAGCTTTCTTCAACTCCGACATCCTGTTTCTGTCAGACAGTCCAGCTCCAGTGTCGGACATTAGAACAAAATAACTAGAGAAACTCATTTTGGCACTGACCATGAACAGGAAAATACAAAAGTGAGACTATTTCAAGATTACTTGGAAGGCCCTTTAAAATGAATAAGAGAGTATTAAGTCAAAGTATACAAGATGTGGCATGAATATTAGTCTGACTCATCAAACCTGCATTAAGTATTTCGCACCACAATGTCCTCCCATCGACTGTCTACATGAAGCACTTTCAAAACTCATCACCATTTCTACCACCAAACCAGAAATCTGCATGCTGAACCTGCTCAAACAAATATATTTCTACTTGAATTTTATTTCATGGAAGCAGAGGATTCTGGCACAACTTCACCCTCTCCTAAGGTGCACAAAAAATCAGTACAAGTAAAAAAAAAAAAAAAAAGGTCAGGAACACTGGAAGAGAAAAACTGTATTTTAGACCATTCTGTTGCAGCTTTTTGCCTTTATCAGTGTCATAGTAAAAGATATTGCAGAGAAAATCAGTAGGGTGACTTTTGAAAAGGAAGAAGCAACAAAACAACAGCTTATTTACCTCTAGGCACTTTTCTGCCTCTCAGCACCGTCTTGTATCATTTTTATATCAGTGTGTTTGTGTTTGGCAGCGTGAGAGAGGATTCAGACAGGTTCATCCTCGAGCTCTGCTGCAGCGCAGTGTTTGAAACGTCAGGCACTGACGTTTTGAATTAGTCAATCTCTATTTGTCTGGCCTCAAATCACAACAAACATTATCTCAAGATGCTTAAGAAAACATTTACAGGTGTAGACCTGCTAATGTTACATTATTAACAAAGACCCAACATCAGAACAAGATGAAGAGTCTGATCTCATCTGATCGCAGCATGAATAAAGACTTTTGCAGCATTTAGCCTGTTACAGTGGTTTGAAGAAATGTATAAAATACCAACCCTCTGACAGACCTGGACGAGTAGTTTCCTCCTGTTTTTAGTGGTACGAGAAACAAGCTTCCGTCTCAATCTCTACATTCAGACAGAAAACCAGAGCGACGCCTCTCACTGAATCAGCTTCATAACATGTTTCCGAGTCTTTTCCTGTAAGGCTGAACAATCATTTAACATGTGAATAACTTTATTCAGAGCTTTAAGTTGCACTCATGTGATTTTCCCCCTACCTTCATATCATCTGTGTGCATTTTATTGTTCAAACTTTGGGTAATTTTGTCGTGGCCTGCTGTTTCAGGGTCAGGTGACACGGGCGCAGGAAGCCGAGGAGAACTACGTGATCAAGCGAGAGCTGGCGGTGGTGAGGCAGCAGTGTAACACGGCCACCGAGGGTCTGGAGAAAGCACAGGACACCATCAAAGAGCTGCAGCAGCAGAGGGTAAACACCAGCCCTCAGTCTGACACTACACAACACTGTGGTAGCAACAGAGAGAGCATTGCTCAGCATGCAAATGATGACGCCCGCACATGTGAAACACGAGAGATTTGTGACTCTTTCACAAAACAAGAAGGAGTCGAACTGCATCTCTTTATTGTATGATGATTTCTCATGACTTAATTTTTTTTTAAGTTCTTCTCTTACATCCAGAAGAACAAGCTGATGCTGTATGTTTCTGGAGCATTTCACCTGAGTCTGTCTGATATGTAGCAAAGCTCACATGTTATTATTATTATTACTTAGAAAAATATAAACAACAAATCTCAAGATTGATGTGAACAAAACCTTCCCGGAAGCCAATATCGTCATGTTTTTTACAAGAAAACTCAAGAGCAGCCAATCTTTATGAAGATGTCTGGAAAGACAACATTTCAATGTATTCCCAAAACAGCCGAGGAAGTTTTATGACTTGGAGTTTCTGTATTCAGAGATGTTTTAGAGGTGACGAGTCATTTCTCCATATGCAGTCAGCCCTACGGGTCAGATTTGTGAAATGAACTGTTTGGTTCAGACGAATTTGTTTCAACACCCTCTGTTTTCAGACTTCGTGGAAAGTTGAAGAAGTTAAAGTTTGTGCAACTGAAACCACAGGAATATGGCAAAAAAGGCATCACAACTATCGTGTGTGTCTGTGTGTGTGTGTGTGCGTGTGTGTGTCTGTGTCTGTGTCTGTGTCTGTGTGTGTGCGTGTGTGTGTCTGTGTCTGTGTCTGTGTCTGTGTGTGTGTGTGTGTGGAATAGGAAATTAGGCATGAATTAAGAATTAAGAATAAAACCACTTCAGGATCAAATCTTGACACAGGCATTCATAATTCTTGCATCAGAGGGTTAAATAAGTTTTTTAAAAATTGAAATAAACTCAAAATGTTAAGAAGAATGAGAATAAGAACTTATTGAGCAGGATGGTCTGACACATTTTCAATATTAGGATAAAAATAGCATTGAGAGGTAGTTGAAAAAGGATCTCCCAAGGAGAAGGAAAAGAAAACACCACAACAGAGAAAACAGAAAAGGCTTGGAAATAAAATGAAAAACATTCAAGTAATTTTTGTTCTTCAGTAAAGTAGAGGCTAACAAGATAAAGACAATAAAATGATTGTTTTTGTTTTTACTTTTTATGACCTCTGCAGTAGTATTTCCTTGTTTGACCCACACAAAAGTTTCACATATTTACACTTTTCCCTTATTCTTCTGGTTATCAGCTAATCAAACTATATGAGTAAGTGCATTTTACAATGGGAAGAAGCTAATATTGAGCAAAATTAAGTTTATGTTATTATTGGTGCAGCCCTTGGACACAATTCAAGTTTGTTCTCATGTGGACCCTCATCAAACTTCATTACCCACTTCTGATGTCGTGGGGACAAGAAGAATTAAATTCATCACAAAACAGATCAAAAACGACTTGTTGACACTGAAATCAAAGTGCTTTTAAAAGGTGAAATAACCTGACATTGCCTGGAAGTCCTTCCTCCACAGGAACCTTGTATCAAGGTTAAAGGATCAATGTGGAAAAAGCATCATGGGCACCAATTCAAAAATCTGATCTGTACAGCAGAAATAAATATAAACACATCCTGGTTCATACAGGCTTTAGTATGACTGGCTCATCTCTCTATCGGCACAAACTGTACAGGGGCTGAGTTTTTTTATGACTAATTATTTTTGAAGTTTTTATAACCCAGTTTTGACCAAATGAGGGACTGGTTGACTTGACTGGCAGGTGAGTGCTCTTATCTGCCTCAGTCAACTCTCTCCATAGACCATAGGCTTCAAAACTGTGTGAGAACAAACCAGGAGACGTCACAGAGACCACATCCATATATTACTGTAAATATAAATTACGACAGGTGTCAGTGAGTGTGGCCCAGCGGTTGGGTCAAGCTCTCCATGATGTCCGCCCTCGAGTGGTTGGTCTGGGTTTGGCACCTTTCCCACACGTCACACCTCACTCTTACCATGTTTCCTGCTCATCCACTGTCCAGTCCTCTTGGAGTAAAGGCATAAAAGACAGAAAATAACCTTAAAAACATGAATCACTATGAAAAAAAAGAAATGCAGTCACTGATTAGAAAATGTGAAGCTCAACTTAAGTATAAAAACAATCCATTCGTGATTGATTTAGCTCACTGTTTAGCTACATCTAGATTAAAATGTTGAATTGGAGCCAAAATAATAATCTAACATGCTTATAAATTGAAGTTTATGTCTGTTGCTAGAATTGAATTTGGTAAACAAATTAAAGCGGGACTGTAGCTGAAAAAAGTGTCTGTATGGATTTAAAATCATTGTCGTTGAAGGAAAATCTCAGTGTTGTCTTTAGCAATAAATTATTAGTG
The DNA here is from genome assembly GCA_008086565.1 of Thalassoma bifasciatum. Lineage (NCBI taxonomy): Eukaryota > Metazoa > Chordata > Actinopteri > Labriformes > Labridae > Thalassoma > Thalassoma bifasciatum. The sequence continues at coordinate 242,107 of RPOG01000448.1, forward strand.
TTGATGCCATATAAGGGTCTGTAAAACTCATTGTGAAGGAGACAAAATTAGGGCTTTCACAGGCGTATTGAGATTTAATGATGGTTATTTTTTGCCATCAAACCCTCCAGGTCTTAAAAAAAATCTTCACAGCCACTTCTGCTCAAAGTGGGATGAAAACCATAAATGCCCCCTCAGTCACACACAGTCATAGGATAACGATTTGGGTTTTGAAGCGCGGCATGAGAGCATGATGCCATTTTTAAGGGCAATTTTTCTTCCACCTCAGATCGCTGGCACCCATCACCCCTTAGAGTTCCCACACCTCCACACACACACACACTCACACTCCTCTTTGAAAACCACGACTGAGAAGCCAGAGATGACAAATCGTCACCTTTGCTCACGCTATGTACTCACTCAATTTCAAGCTGTAGTGTTTTGTCTCGTAGGAAAGTACGTTTCCACTCAACCTCGCTGTGTTTTCTGCTGCTCTCACACCTTGAACTCTACAGTTTCACACTGATGTGCTGACATAGAAACGTACAGTGGCGCTTTATTTAATGACATCACTCTGAGTCACTGTGGCTGAATTACAGCTCCACACCGACTATATTTTACATGATCAGCTTTTCTGTTGACGTCTCACTACAGATTTCTCTTTGAATTTCCTAAGAACTGACATGAGAAAACATCTTTTCTCTTTCTTTGTGACACAGAAAGCCCATAAAATGAATAAACAAATGCACAGTAAATGACAGAGAGTGTAGCAGTAAAAAAAACCTTTGTTTTTTTTTTCAGTACACGGATCAGTATGTGACCAACCTGCAGACCGAGCTGGAGCAGTCCAGACTGCGTGAGGCTGAACTGCTCGGAGCACTGAAGGAAATGCAAGACAAGGTCCTTGACCTGGAAAAGGTGAGCGCACAGAAAAGTTTCAGTGTCTCAATCTCAACGTCCACACGCACACACTCACTGGCTTTGATTCCCACTAAATTGTGACTCTGGTGATGTCTTTTTGAGCTCGTAATGCACTCTTTCCATAAGGAGGCATATTCATAGACTGAGCATGAGAGAATTACCCAGAGTTCACAGTAACAGGATGTGAAACACATGATCCCCAGGGGAAACTCTCAAAGAACCCGGAAATAACGCCAGCGCTAAAATTTTAATACTAAGTTTCAATCAGCAGTAGATTTGAAACCAAATAAGATAGATGTATATTGTTTTCTGCATGTAATAATAAAGTAACGGTAAAGATAACATGGTGCTGGCTTGATGCGAACATATAGGGGAAATCGTGTTGATATGCTAGCGGTAAGCCCTACATCATAATGACTTTGGTTTTAAAATAGAATTTCAGCTTTCATCACAGACACATATCACAGTTAATCTTTGTAAACAATACTGAAACCTCTAAAGGTCAAAATAGGAACAGGAAAAGGTTTTCCAGACAGGAAGATAAAAGAAAAGAAGCATGTAGCCTTATGGCTGACTCCAGCATAACTGCGACAAGCTCAAGGTCCCAAACGACTTAAAGCATTGCTATTACCACTTTAAGACCCTGGGTGGCCGACTTCAGTCATTAACATAAAACAAAACTACTCATTGACATCACACGATGTGAGATTTTTACTTATTTTCAATCATTTACTTCCAAAGACACCCACTGACCAATTTCATGTTTACTCATGAACTCAATAAAATTTTGTTGACAATGAAAATGAGGGGCTGCACGGGTAGCGCTCCAGCAGCGGGTAGCGCTCCATCCTCACAGCAAGAAGGTCGCCAGTTCGAATCCCCGTTCGGACATGGTTGGCCTTTCTGTGCGGAGTTTGCATGTTCTCCCGCATGCGTGGGTTCTCTCCGGGTACTCCAGCTTCCTCCCACAGACCAAAAACATGCCCATGTTAGGTTAATTGATCACTCTAAATTGACCGTAGGTGTTAGTGTGCGCGTGACTGGTTGTTTGTCTATATGTCAGCCCTGCGATTGACTGGCGACCAATCCAGGGTGTACCCCGCCTCTCGCCCAATGACAGCTGGGATAGGCTCCAGCCACCCGCGACCCTGATTAGCAGGATAGACGGTTAAGAAAATGGATGAAAATGAGTAGAGTCTACTTCAAGGATTGACAAGGGAGTTGATAAAGAATCAGATTGATAAGCAAAACAATAAGGGCACTGACAATAAGGAAAGCAATAAAATGATATCCATTCCCTTCCCCACTCTTTTGTAGAACAAGACCTTGTTTTTTCCTTTTTTTGTTGTTTGTTTTGACGCTTTTAGTTCTCAGGATGGTATTGAATGTCTGTTTGTAAATTGGTTGGTCGGTTTATTAGATGGATCAGCATAAGACTTAGGTGTTCAAGTCTACCTTTATGACCCCTTCAATAATTGTTCACCCATCACAATCATCAGCTCAAACTTTAACAAGAGTAATCAAGTTTTCAGGTTGTCTTTAGCTTGTCTTATTATCAAATAAATGCAGTGCTAATGACATTTCCTCCAGCTTCAGCTCTTCTTTTTTCTAACTGTAATGCCAAAAATGTTGCATGCTAGAAAATTTAACATTGAAGCGTTGGCACTGAAGCATTTTGCAGGTGTAACAGTTGTGTATATTTTGAAGTTATCTGGTTGGCTGTGTGAGTTGTCTTGTAAGTTGGTGTTTTTTATATTTCTATCCCCTCAGAGGAACAGCTGTCTGCCCGATGAGAACAACATGGCAGCTCTGCAGGAGGAGGTGAAGCAGATGAAACTGCGGGAGCTGGAGACGATGCGCTCCTTCAGAGAGATGCAGGACACCGTCACTGAGCTTAACCAGCGCTGGCAGGTAACAAACACACACACTCCGGAAAAAAAAAAGGAGTCCAACCATTTGTGCTCGAACAGTGCAGTTAAACCTTTATACTTGTTGTTTCTGCAGCACCACATGTCCCGAGGCAGCAGCACAGGCGGAGGTGGCGGACACTGGAAAGAATCCCCGAAGAAAAACGCCATGAACGAGCTGCAGGACAAACTGATGACGGTCAGGCTGAGGGAGGCGCAGGCGCAGGCCGAGCTTCGAGAGGTCAAACTGAAAGCTCTGCAGCTGGAGAGTCAGGTCAGACATACTGAGTGAAGAAGAGGACAGACGATGTTGTAACATTTGTGTCTGTAAAAGCAGCTGTAGTTATAACCAGCTTTGTGCTCATGGGAAACAGTCTTCATCCTGGAAAAACGCTATGGATTCCAGTCAAAAGATCATCGCGTGGCTTTAAACAACAAAAATGGGGTGTTCTGTTTTTCCATCCTAAGCCAGAATACTTGTTAGACGTTGACCATTATTTTGAAACAGCTTTTTGAAGAGGTTGACTTTGGGAACTTCTGATTCCTCTTTTCATTTTGAAGACTTTGATCCCCTAAAATGTGATGAATAGGATCTCAATTTCATAATACTGTCCTCCCTTTTGCCGTCTGTTACTCCAGAACCAGATCCACAGCAAACTGATCGGCCGTAACGAGCAGGAACGCTCCGCCCTGCAGGACCGGCTCCAGATGCTGGCCAATCAGAACAAAGCTCTGCAGGCTCAACTCAGCGAGATGAAGAGAAAGCAGGCCGAGTCCGACTGCAAGGTCTGCTTCTGATTTAGGGGGGTTTGATGAAGGAGGAAAGGTCGTTAGAAGGAAGAGTGGCCTATTTATTGCTCTGCTCAGCATGTCCACACAATAATGAGAGCAGTGAAAGACAATAACACAGAGAGAGGAGCATCACGAGACAAAGAGCAGAGGAAGGAACAGAAACTGAAACTGTTTCTGTAGAAACTGATGAGAAAAGTGTGTCATGTATTAATGTGTTTTTGGGAGGGGTGGAAGTGATGAAGAAGGCCTGGGATGAGTAAAAGTGGTCAGAGCAGAGTCAGCTCATTATGCGCCTTCAATGAAATCCCCTTTATCGTTGTCTTCCGTCTGTTAGGTAATTTTATATCCTCTCTTTTTATTGTTTTCAGTCTCTGGGAGATGGTAGAGTAGGTAACGGTGCTTATCGCTCCATTTGTAGAGCACATTTCCTGTTTCTCTCTCAAAAAAAAGCCCCCAAATAACCTCATGTATTCAGCCTTTTCTCCCTGCTTCATACACGCAGAGTAAAGAGGAGGTGATGGCAGTGCGGCTGAGAGAAGCAGACAGTATGGCGGCCATGGCTGAACTCAGACAGAAGGTTGCAGAACTGGAGATACAGGTGTGAGAGTCTGTGTGTGTCCAGAGGATCCAGTCTGTGTAACTATCTGTTCATGCAGATAATGGGTTTCATTAAAAAGATGCAATGTGTTTGTGTGTGATGTGTTTTCAGAAAGAGGAGGGGCTGATCCAGGGTCAGCTGAACCACTCAGACTCCAGACAGTACATCAACCAGCTCAGGGACCAGATCTCTGAGCTCAAGAATGAGGTAGCAAACACATCCTCACATCTTCGCAAACACAAACTAAGCTGAGAAGGCATCAAGTATGAAAAAGTTGGGTCTAAAAACAACACAAAACACACACATTTGAATATCGAACTACCTAAAGCAAATCGTGTTTTTCTCTTTGACCGTCTCCCTGCGTTTAGAGTGATCTGTTCAAATCCTTTCTTCTTCTTTCAAGACAAAATCTGAACTAGTTGATGAAAGATGATCCACTGCTTGCAAATAATCCCAGTTTAGTTCATGAAAAGTGCACAATAGGACCCCTATACATATGATTTATTGAGGCTGACAAACACAGAGATTATAATAAAGATATCTGCCTGATATCTGGCACACAGTGTGTGTACACTAGTGCAACAACAAAAGTTATGGTAGATGAGTCAATTAAGCAGACTTTATTTGTAAAGCCCTTTCCAAACAACACCCCATCCCACTGAAGTGTTCAACAAAAACAAAAATTTTTAGTCATAAAAGGAAAATAACAAAGTGAAGTAAATGATTTGAATTAAAAAACGAGTTTTTCCCACGCCAGCTTACTTCAAAGGTTCACAGAAATGTTGACTTGGTTATATACAACATTAAAGTTTCAGTTTGGTATGTTTTTGGTACAGTGAGAGAGCAAAAAGGAATAAATAAAGTCAAGATAAAATTAAATAAACTGATAGAACTTTCTTTAATATGGACCTCAAAGATGTTTAACCCACTGTCCAAAGTGCAGCATCAACAACTGACCCATGGCTACGTCTCGCCCTTAAACTCAATGAACCAACCACAGTGCATACAGCCTCTATGTGCAGTAGTCAACTGAAGTGCAATACAGAACGTTTTTGTACTGTTTTATGGTTTTTTTCTGAGATTTTTAGTTTAAGAGACTTGAGACACCTCACATGCTTAAATTCCCTTAACATATTAAATGAAACATAATAAAATAGTATAAAATAGTGTAACACAGGATCTGAGATTAATCTCCTCCAAAGGGCCAAATGAGGGTAGACTTTTCCATTTGGTGAATAGATTTTAACAGATTAGCTACCACCTGTAACTTGCACCCTTATAGAAGTGTGGTTTATAAATAACTGAACTGAATTTTACTCTGTTCTGCAGCTGCAGGTGCTCTGTCAGGCTGAGCTGACTCAAACAAATGCACAAAAAGAAACTCCCTGCACCACTGTTTACGACGTTTACTATACGAGATGTCAGGCTAGTCTGCTAATAGCCTAGCCTTTTTGGATTAGGACTTTATGACAGGGCTTTAAACTGAGGGTTTATTTAAATGTTGTTTTCAGTGGCCCAGGAAGATATGGTTGTGTTTTTTCTACTATCTCTAACACAATCTGTGTTGCACTTAGTGCACTCTGCTCCATTCAGCCGCTCATCACTGACACACCCACACACCCTCGATCTCACTATTTGAGTTCATGGCACAAAAACTAATTACAGGGAAACAGAATTTGAACTCAAGGTGTTTTCAGAGGTTTGAGGATTTGTGGAAAAAGTCGCTCCAGTGTTTCAGTAACCTACATGACCAACTGTGAGCGTTTTTCTGTCAACGTAGGGACCTAAGATTTGCTTTCCCTGTGGGTCCGCTGCGTTTTGCTTCGTCACACAAGATAATCAATAAAATTTAGCACTGAAAATAAACTAACATAGATTAAAAAAGGAAAGAGTTGGTAAATTAAAAATAGATATTCGCCTCCTGATGCGTCATGGAAGAAAACTTCATCATTCAGCAGACATCACTTCCACGCGGTCACGCTGAGTGGGTATTATGACTACACCTGTCTGCCTCAACAAGTTTTCTCTCATCATTTGCTTTAGACTGAGCTAAAGGTGAGGGCTTTTGAGCATAATATGTGCGTGAGAGGAGGAACGGGATTTTTTTTTCAGTCTGAGTTGAGCCCACAGCTCTGTGGCTTCTGTACACAGTTTTCACTCACGCTGCAGCGGTCGTGTTAGAAATCTTCTCGTGAAATCACTTTTACAGATTATTGTGTCACAGCTTTGTGACTTAAAGCTTGATTGGTCGTATTTTTGGAGACACGAAATTCTCCCCGCCAGCGTCTGTGAGTGTGTTCATTCAGAGAGTAGCTGTGCGTGACTTTAAAATGAGTGGGTGTGATGAGACTGCACTGATCTTTACTGCTGCTCTCCTCTTTCTTTTTATCTCCCCACCTTTTTTAATCAGAGCAGTGGTTCATCTATACGAGACTGAAACTTGCGTGAGCACAAATGAGGAAGTGGGGGACAATTTAGAAAAATCTCAGTGTAGCTACCTGAACATTTGAGTCAGATTGAATGTGCTGGTAAATAATGAGAGTGTTGACAAAACAGCAGAGGAGAACATGCACGCACATGTAGTGATTATTTAGAGTGACTCAGCTTGACCCACTGATCCAAATAATCAATCAATTTGCTTCCATTACTCGAACCCTGTTCATGCAAAACTTGATCAAGATAATCTTTGTTTACTGTAGCTGAACACGCTCACACACTCAAAACATTTCCAATGGTAAACCACTTCTTTCCCCCTCCCCCTGACTGAGTGTGTGATAGAAGGAAATAAAAACCTCTGAGATTTGTCATGAGTCACTGAGGGCAACACACATGAGAAAAATGTATCTGACATTAAGTTTAATTTTCGGCCCTTTTAATGTGAAGGACGTCGTGTGGAAGGGAGTTAAAATGTGAAAACAAATCCTGCTTCATTTCAAGGTTGTGCACAGATTGTGTTAAGCTAACAAACAAAGTATAGAGCTCAGATTTAGCTGTGAAGACCCCTGTCCTATTTGTGAAACCTCAAAGTGGTGAGTGCGATGCAGACACTGCGTTTTGTTTTTCATGCGAAACAACCCACAAAAAAACAGTTCCCAGCACCTGACACAAAGTGATCTGAATATGACAGCCCATTTACAATCTATTCAGCAGCATTTTAACTTTAAACCTTTAAATGTGTGGTAAGAACTCAGAGAACTTTCAATAAATCATTGTAGGTATTTCCTATTGTTCATTATTTTCTATCCTGAAAGCTGATGTGAAGAGTTTTCCCCCATGTTCTGAAACAGACTGAAGTGAACACTCATGTCTCAAGAAACAAAAACAGGTTATTATCTCTGTGGAGTGACATTAGATGTCTGAATCTGTTTTCACACTTTCCTCTGCAGATTGTCTCAGAGTTTGCGATAAATGACTTGAAAAAGAGAAATGAGTATAATTGTTTATTTAAAAAATCTGTGAACATTGTTTGGTCTGTATGAGGCGCTGAAGTTGACAGGAGCTGAATGTCCCCAGAGGAGCTGTAAAAGTATAGTTTGACCTCACATTGAACGTAAAGAACCAGATTCTTAAAAGTTATTTTGAAGGGTTTGCATTATGAGTCATCAACTACATTTGTCCAAGGACCAAAATCTGTTATGTGCAGACCCTGTGGGGGCCAGATGCTCCAGCGAGATAGATAAAACTTGGTTCCCAAGTCATCAGTTGTTATTTTATGTATTAATTTTCATTCCAAGTTTCAATATTTATGCATTTATAAGTGTTAAAAGACTCATATTACCTGTGTTTCAGGTAGCCACCACTGTCAGATGTAGTGTGGTTAGTAAGTTTTGAGAGCAGTGGCAGGTAATTGACCTTCTTAATATACCTAGAGCTTAGAAAAATATTACTGTCAAAGAGTCTTAAGCAGAAAGTTGATGCGGAAAGCTTTAATGAAGATCGAACAGATGAGTATGTATTTATAGAGACAACTATCAGAAATGATGTACGTGCTGTGCTTCGTTTCAACTTAACTGTCACCACAACACAAAGCACGCACCCCTCAAAGAGCCATATCCTGAACAGTCAGAGTCGAGTTATTAACCCAACCTCAACTGAACAAGAGAAAGCAACAAGAGCGTCTCTGTATTCAACCAGTCAGAAGGTGTCTCTGTCGTCTGAGTTCAACAAATAAAAGAAAATGAATAAACACAAACAGATTTTTCTCCTCATGGGTTATTTTTCTGTAATATCTCGGGGCTGTATGGAAAGCTCTGGGCAAAAAGTCACAAGTTTAGTAAGCATGAAAAAATATATTTTTTTCATAAAAAACATTAAGTCATTCAAAAATCTGAAATAGAAATCTGTGTTTTTGGATTGGTGGTGGTTGTATGGTTTCCGGTCTCACTGCACTTAGTCTCAAGTGGAAACTTGATGAACAGCAGTTTTTAGCGTTTCTGCATGGGCTTCAATTCTCAAGTCCTAAGGCTTCAGCTTTTTTTAACCCTCCTGTTGTCTTTGGGTCAATTTGACCCAATTTCAAAAGTTATTTTGTTAACATTTTGGTCGTCTTTCATAGAATTGATTAAAAATTACATGGATGGTTCCATGCTATGCTTGAACATGTAAAATTAGTTATGACTATTATTGTTCAGTTATTTATGTTTCATATAGATTTATTGCATCTTCCTGCCACGAAAGAAATTTAAATGATTTCAAAACACTATCCTGCCATCACTTTGACAAATACCTGTCTGTGGTAGCACATCAATGTATGCATCTCTGATAATAAACTTAGTGCAAAAAAATCAGATTTTTCCTTTTTTCTACTCAACAAAGAGGTATACTTTTAAGTAAATAAGGTCCATTGTACCATATATAACAAAAGTAATTTCTAAATATATGTATATATTTTGGAAATATCTCCACAATAATAGAAAATAAAAAGGGGGACATTTTTCACATTATACTATATAAACAATCAGAACAGACAGTGCAGAGTAAATCTGAAGACAACAGGAGAAAAACAAGTTTCATATTTATGGAGACAGAAAAATGGACAGCAAGAGGAAGAAAACTGCTGGTTTGACTTGGAAATACTGAAACCACATAAAAAAAGCCTCCTGCCTCTGTATTTATTTAGAATAGTGTTAGCAGGACACCAATGTGCAAAAAAGGACCTTCCTTCCTCCAGAGTAATGTTCTCATCTTTGTTTTCAGATCAGGCAGCTGCGAGGTCACAAGGCGGCGCCCAGCTCCAGGGTCACCGGTGGTGGAAGCACCAACTACCAGGACCTCTGCCTGGCCAGCCCAGCCTCCGCAGAGGGGGATTACCTGAGCTCGGACGACGACCTGCTCCCCAGCCCGCTCCCTCCCAACGCCCTTTACCCATCCCTCTCCGGCCCGTGTCACCCCACTCCCCGCCTGGACAGCGAGGGGAGCACGGACAGCGAGGCAGAGGAGCAGGTGCGGACACACCCGGACCCTCAGCAGCTGTACGGCAGCATGGTGTGTGCCGAGGCGCTGGATAACTAAAGCCAGGAGGATGCCCTCTGGTTGACTGGATTTCTTTGAGCTGAAAAGGACAGCTGCTGTAAAACTGTGACTGTATAATCTAATCCAGTCCTCCTCCTACTCCTCCTCCTCCTGGGTTCATTCAGTGTCAACCTGTGATGTGATGCGGACAAAAAGGCACTGATTGGTCCTCTTCTTATCGTCACTACCCACCATCTCCGCTCCTGTTACTGTCTCCCCACTCTGTCCGATCTTGTGCCCCTGATGAAGAGGTAATGTAAAACCTCTCTGCTTGTGTAACTGTGCCAGAAACTGTCTGTCCAAACACATATCCATCAAAACACAAACAAACAGGAGTGAGACTGTTACTGCTGCTCCAGAACGACCACTGGACCTGAATCTGTGACTGTGAAGTGGAATGAAAGTGGGAAGACGTGCAGAAAATAACTCCCCCATCACCCCATGAACTAGATAACAGACACCTGACTTTCTGTATAGTCGGTTTACCCGTATATAACTCTCCTCCCTGATTGGTTCAGGTATAAAAACCTCTTTATCCCCCTTTTCCCTTTTTATGCTTCTCATTAGAAAGACTCAGACAGAAGAAACTCCTCTCAGCCATCAATTTACCTCTCACTAGACCAAGTATTTAAAAAAAGCTGATGAGTGTGCAGTGTAGGAGTGTGTACCTGTCAAACTGTAGGATTTCATAAGATGGTATTCATACATGAACACTGTAACACACTTGTCATGTGTCATCTGTATCAGCGAGCAAAACCAGCTCATGTCAAAACATATTCATGCAAACACACTGAAAAGGAAAGAAAAGTGTTGCCAAATGTTTTTTTTTCATTATTTATATGTTGTAATTTATTTTGATATTTTTTTTATTTTTTTATAAATCTATATGAAACCTTAGGAGTGTAGAGAAACCGACAGAGGCCAAACTTTCCACGCCCGTCTTTTGTGCCAACAAGTCGCCTGTGAGTGTTTCAGAGATGGTAAAAAACATGCTGCTATGATTTTGGATTGATGACTCTTTTTTTTCTTCTTTTCTTCTTTCTCTTTGTGATCTGGACATGTAACCTCCTGTTAGCTCTGACTCTTTTTTCCTACAGAAGATAACCGCTTTGCAGACTGATCACATCTGAAAACTGAGCAGTTTCACTTCTTAATCTCTGAATAATTCACAACAACGGAATTAATTTGTTTTGTTTCTAAACCAAGTGTTTTCATGTCCATGTGATGACTCTAAAGGAATTGTTTGATTATTTTAGAAATATATATTTTGGGTGCCACGATGTGAAGAGGTGTGCATTCAGTAGAGAGAAGTCAGAAATTCATGACAGACTTATTGATTTCTGACTAATGTTACAAGTTAATATTTAAATCCACCCATGGTATTGAAAAAAAGTGCAGCTGTAGCTGATTTTTTAAGTTTGTTGGGTTTTAACCTGTTGTTTTTACCTGAGCTAAGATAACCAAACCATCCCTGCTGGAGCACAAGGGCCTGTGTCCACTGTTTTGTGCACTCATGATAAAGAAAAGGCAGGACTGCTGTTCCTAACTCTTTCATTACCAGCATCAGAGGAGAAACCAGGCTCTATAAGACTTTCATTGGCTCTCCGGAAGTGACCTAGAAATAGTCTCACTCTTGTATATTTGCCAGTGTTCCTACATTTTATTTCTCATTATATGTGGGAAGATCTGCTCTCAAAAATGTATGCACATTTTGACCAAGAATCACATCTTAAAAAACACTACTGAGTCTGGCTAAAGGCGTCACTTCAACCAATGCCAAACTGACTGTCCTCACCACAGATTCCTTGCATGTAAAACAAATATGAGAAGTAAAAGAGACCCAGAAAAGCTTGAGGTGGACACAGGCCCTTATACTGAATCAGCATATATAAAAGAGCCAATGAAAGTCTGCATGGATAAACAAGTATGTTGGTTTATTTTCTAAAATGTCAAACTATTCCTTTAATCAACAGTTTCTGTAAAAGTGCTGATCTGGAATCATCACTTCATATGCTTGTATCACTTTTTGAAACTGAGGTATTTCAGCAGAAAGAAAGTATTTGACAAAAAAAGGCTGCCATCATAACAAGAGGATGTGTAGAGGGAAATATTTTACATATCAAACGTGAATTTATTCTGTGTACAAAGAAATGGTGCAGATTGTATGGAGAAATATACATCGTCAAGAGGAGTAAACATTTATGGATATAAAGATGTATCTCTCGGTTTCACGGTAAACGGTGAGAGTGAGTTTATATCAAACAGGGTGATCTGCTTTTTGCACAACACAGAAAGAAGGAACAGCTCCTTACATTCAGTACAGAGAGATGCTTTTGGTTGAAATGTGGTTGGATCATTTTTTGTGAAGCTCTAATTATCCATTTCAGGTTCTGTATTTTGTTCACAGTCCCTCAGATTGATACCTGAAGGAATCCCACTCTGAATTTCTCAATCCTACGTGGTGATAGAGATAAATGTTACTGCCTTCTAGGACACAAGGAAATTGGATCATCCAGTTTTTGCCGTGAGAGACCTGAAGGGGATGTCAGTTTGGCCACACTGATGTTGCAAATAACAGCTTTTTAGTTGATGCAACAACTGAAATCTCTGCACGGGAATCAGTGTGGAGTGTTAAATCATACAGTGTTGTACAAATGGTTTAACTGGTTTTCTGTTTGTACAGACTGACAGCAACACTGAGCAGAAGAATTGGGTCTTTGAGTACATTTACTTTTGGTTAAAACTAGGGCTGGGCAATTAATCACAAAATAGATTTAACGTGCCCTGTGCAGTGAAATATTTCTATAACCGGAAATGTGTCAAAATATCAGCTACATTTTTGCAGTCAGTGTTTTCTGCTCCACACTGGAGTTACTCAACCCTGCTCAACAAATAAGACAAACTTTACAAAAATAACAACCTAAGTGGTGAAAAGAGGCAAAAACATCAAACAGTAGCAATAAAACTTAGTTTGAGGTGGTTAAAAATTGCCGCATAAGTAGCAAAAATTGGTATTCAAATTGGGATAAAACCTGGAAATACTCAAAAAGTCGCAAAAAAATCATCTAAAAGTGTCACAAAAAAGAGTGCAAGTGACTTACATGGCCAAAATGCAACAAAATTTTGGAGGAAACTAAAAAAAAATCAGAATTAAGTGAAAATGGTGAAAAAAGTTTAAAAAAAGAATAACAGTGAAAAGTGGTTAAAATGGCTAAAGTCAACAAGATGGCAAGAAAGTTGGGATTAAACTTAAAAAATAGTCAATTTGCTGCAAGAAACGGTCCGAGTAGCAAAAAAGAGTAAAAAGTGATAAAAGTAGGGAGGAAAAACAACAAAAAATGGAAGTGAACCTGGTTATAAGTGAAAAGCCATCAAAAAGTGGCAAAAAAGAAATGAAAAGTATAAAAACAGTCACAAGTTGTAGTGGTAGTGGGTTGTTTTGCTTTAATTAATGTAACTCTTCATGTCCGACAATGTTTTTGTTTAAAAACATATTAGATGGAAACATCACACAACAAAACGCAATTGCAATATAGAAAATATAAATTCCAGTTGGATTATTTTTGCAAATTGTTTAGCCCTGGTTAAAACAGGCTGGATTCTTCACGTATGGTTAAAACCCTAAAGAGACTATTTTGTGAGTTTCTATATTTGAATTTACAGAATTTTTTCTTTAACAAAATCATGCTCATCACTGATTCAGATCATATCTAAAATGTCCATAGGTGTGAGAGTCTGTGTGTGTGAATTTTAGTGCTACATGTTAGTACTGAGATGGGATGACTTTTCAAGGGTGAACCCCACCTATCACCCAACAACAGATGCTTTAATGAGCTCCAACAACCCTGAAAGTTAAAGGGACAAAGACAATGGATGAAGGATTATTTATACACCAAAACTCTGATAGGTGGAAACCTCTTGCCTTCACCAACAAAAGTAACAACAGAAGAAGACTGATTACATGTCATGTCAGATCAATCTGCAGGAAAGCGTTCAGATGAGGTTTGTTTAAGCTTCTGTTCGACTAAAACTGTTATCTTCTGTTAGTATCATATGAGTGAACACTGAGGTTAAAATGTTAGCTTTCTTGAGGACACTAATTCAGCAGCATGCTGTGATATTTTCATGCTGTATCCTGTTAAGCAATTTTTGTGAGGGCAAAGCAGCTTTAGGTTACAGGTTGCCACAAAGAAACTTTAACCCTGAGTGGTGATGATCATGGTTTAAAGTTGTGACATTTTTTTCTTGATAAGACTACAACACCAAGGTTTCTGTAACCATGCACCATCACCTACGTCATCTACTCTCAAACTGATCTCAAATTCAGGACATTTCTGCTTGTTTGTTCACAGAAATACCTTGAGGACTGTTTAACCCAGAGAAACAGTTTCTGCCCAACCACAAACAGGTCACACTGAGGCCAGTCTGACCTGGTTTTCTGAAAGATGAGACAAAATGAACATTTCTGGATGCCACCTTAGACTCTGCTGGACAAAATGCATCTGTACATCTATGCTTCGCCGCCCATGATTCAAAACTAGATTATAGGAGGTTCAGTTTTATGCGACAATAAAAGCCACATCAAAGTTTGTCTGTGAGGTGACTTTCCCTCATTGTTGGTTATCTTTATTTTTATTCTGTTCCAACTTAGTTCTCAAAATGTGTCTAGCCTCACTTTTGAATATTGTCCTGTTCATATTTCACAATTCAAAATGAGCTTATCAGCACCAAAATTGGTTATTTGTAGTGGCTATTTCTCAATATCTGTTGGGTCAGATTTCCCCCACAAATCCATTTTTCGGCAAGTCTCTTTGACGTCTACACCTGTAAAGTTTAGTCATGTTTCAAACAACAGCTCTCCGTAAGTACAAATAAATGCATCCTGGGAAAAGTTGTCTTGAACAAAGAAAAAAAGATCTCAAATGAATGCATGTCTTGGCAAGAGTCATGTCTCTGCAACAGTGGGTGAAAGTGCTCATGGGAAACAGAGTCTTTGTCCATGAAAGACGCCACCATCATCGAAAAATATCGGCCCCACAGCGCCTACACAAAATATTCACTGACTTCTTTTTTTTGTTTTTTTGGAGCATTTTAAAGTGATGAATCCACTGTACAATATCAAAACCATGTTTACTACCAGAACTACCATGATAGAAGTCTGAAGAATTATAATCTTCGGTTTTGTTTGGATTTTATTTCAATAACTTCTTGGTTGTTTGAAGTTTTTTGGACCCAGCTCAGTGCTCAGTGTCCATGATGACGTGTGTGCACTGCTGTCTGGTAATGGTGCTCTGCTCTCACCACTGTCTGAAAACAACTCTATCTACTGTGATGAAACATTTTGATATGTTGTAAATTTCTTCTAAATATCTGATCATCACTTGTCTTTTATCTTGTTTTTATAAAACCATCAGAGCTTTGGTTTCTCCTGCTCACAGCAGTGATTACTTAACAACTTACCATCATAATGTGCCATAAACTTAGGTAGACTAACACATAATGCTGAATGACCTCGTGTGGTAAACAGGAGTTTCAGCCACACGAGGTCATCCCCCTTTATTCAACCACCACGTCATGTGGAAGTGGATTTAGCATGGAGTGAAATGTACCATCACACTGTGGTCCTCCAGATGTAACATCATGAAAGTGAAACATCCACACATCGTCCCTGACTGAGAGCAGGAAATCAGACAGCTCGGTGCAGAGCAGGTCGATCCTCACAGACTTTCAGAAGAAGAAGCAGACAGCGTTCATCTGGGTTGTCTGATGTAAGATTTTTCAGATTTCTGTGTGGTTAGTCACGGCTGTTTGTTCCCTGAAACCTCATCCACCTTCTCTCTGTCTGTCTGTCTGTCTGTCCTGCGATTCAGCTGATGTTATCAAATATATTAAATGACGGTAAAGATTATATAAATTCAAGTATGATGGGAAGAAAAATACATTTCAGTGTTCTGTATCCTATGAATGATACAAAATAAACTTTGACATTGCACCTTTGCAAAGGCCTGGTGGTCTTCTTGTTTAAATCATTTATGAGCTTTGTGTGTTATCTCTCGCTCTCTCTCTTTTTCCCCTCACAATTGCATTCACTGCCCTGTCTCTCTAAATAAAGGCAGAAAATTACCCCCCAAAAAGTTGTGGGAGCTAACTAAATTGACCACTGAAGCTGAAACTCAATCAATGATAGAAAGACAAAAGTAACTCGAATTTTTATTACCAAGGTCTACACAAGGTCTACTGCTTTTGGTGTTTTGGGTCTCTTAGTACCAACTGAGCCTTGTTTACAGTCCACAGTCTAATTGAGTATTGTTTATGATGATGTCCAAAGACAACACAACCTGCCTCTGTTTTTGTAAATGTCAAGTTGTCATAACAAAGACATCCCCAACCCATGTCAGATTTGCATTAAAGGTAAAATAATTGGCCAAATAAAAATGAATGACAACATTCATTAACATGCATGAAGCCTCCTTCAACTAAATGGCAGATGTGTTTTTCTGTTCTGTTTTGTTGTTGTTGTTGTTGTTGTTTTTATGACAGTCTCATGTGAGTCTTATGAATACACCTTCAAATTAATTGTTACAGAATTTTGACTTTTTATCTCAAAATTTAGACTTTTATCTCAGAGTTTTGACTGTATAAGACAATCAGGGGAATTTTGTACCATCCCCGCGACAAAAGTGGACGTCTCTAGATGAGGAGGAAGAGGACAATTCTGTCATGGTCATTCAGACGATAAATCTGCAGCAGCTTTGTAAAGTTGTCACATCAACGCGAAGCATAATCTCTGAGGAAGGTTTACAGCACCTTAATGGATCCATGCCACTCAGAATTCAGCATTTCTGAGGGTAAAGAGGGTCCAGTCTTGTAAAGGTGTGCCTAAAAGAGTTGTAGAAATAATTAAAAATATAAGTTTTATTGAGATGTACCTGTAGATACATCACCAGCACACTTCAACTTTTATTTTTTAGCAAGAAAGATAAACATCAAAAGAAAATGGCTTGTTTTTCACAGTGAACTAATACAATTTTCACAGCATGTGAATTTTTCTAGAAACTACTGAGAATTTACAAGGTAACACTTCTTGGGGATGATGGTGATAAAGATAGACAACGTGCTTCTGGTGAAACTCCACACAAACTGAGAATCAGGTGTTAGATCTGCTCTCTTGACTCTGTCTTCTCTCAGGCTTTAGCTAATTAGTGGTTTCATGCTGTGTTGTTCTCAGAGGTCGTTAAATTTCTTGACACTGTAGCACCTACCCATCTTGGTCTAACTTCAAACTATTTTTGTCAATAAATCTTTTTGAGACTTAAAGAAAATTAAAGCTATGAAGATTTACAGTTGTGCTCACAAGTTTACATGCCCTGGCAGGGACTAAATTGGACGTTCTAACATGACAATGATCCAAAACACAATGTCAAGTCGACCTGCCATTGGCTACTGCAGAATAAAGTGAAGGTTCTGGAGTGGCCATCTCAGTCTCCTGAACTCAATATCATTGAGCAACTGAGGGGAGATCTCAAACCTGCAGTTCATCCAAGACAGTCTAAGAATTTACAGGAACTGGAAGCTTTTTGCCAAGAAGAATGGGCAGTTTTACCATCTGAGAAAATAAAGACCCTCATCCACAACGACCACAAAAGACTTCAAGCTGTTATTGATGTTAAAGGGGTAAACTTTTGATCAGGGTCATTTTGGGAGTTTCTATCATTATGATTTAAAGAGAGTAAACAGTTGTTTGTTCATAAATGGCTCCACCCAACCACTTACCATAAGTGACAGAAAAGTTTTTGTCTCGTCATTCATAGCCTCTGAAAAAGGCCACAGTTTTTCTCTTCGGTGAAAACTTCACAACGGGAATCTGATTTCTCATCATCCAGCTTCTTTTAAACCTGACCACCATCTGCTGTTTAGCAACACAAGTGTTTAGCAACGCATAGTGTGGACATTTTCTGTAGAACTTTCAGCACAGATGTCCATCCTCTTCCTCTCACATCCGGCTTCATCTGTCACCCCAGAGTCAATTCACCTTCACAGCTGCAGCTTTTCTCTCAGTAGCAGAAGTTTGGGGGTAAAAGTAGTTCGACCCCGTAAGGATTCAAGCAGCAGCGAGTGTGCAGCGTCTGGGTTTGCTGGTGAGGAAGCTGTGTGGTCGCAGGCTCTGGGTTCTGAGCTGAAACACTTCCTCATCCCGTCACTCATCTCGGTGCAGCGAGAGCATCAACGGCTCACCTCAGAGCACGCTGACCTCGTATGTGACACGCTGAAATCACACCGTCTCTTCTGTCTTCATGCTCGACCTTTATAATCTCAGTTAGAGTGTTGGTGTGGAGATCAGGTGAAATATCAAGAAACACAGGTCAACCTGGTGAGTATTCAAGCTTTTCTGTTTGACCAAGATCTACCATGGATTTGGTGGTTTGGTCTTTTTTTCTTAAACATAATTAAAAAATAGCTGAATAATGAGAAAAGAATGTGTTGCATTTTGTCGGGGGTAAAATCCTCAGCTCTTGTAAAACTTGTGTCAAGTGTTTCCGCTTTTTCAAAAGTAAAAGTCAGAAAATCAAAGCAAAATTACCTCAAGTTGGGATCTGATCACAATAATTTCATGTTAGGTAAATAAAGAGTCCACAGACAATAATTTAATGAGATACACTCAGACATTCATGAAGAAACAGAAGGTTTCAATTTTGCTGCACAAAGATTTAAACACGTTCACGTTCAGCAGACACTCAGATTCTTTTCAGGAGTGATGAAGTTTATTTTGGATGTGTCACTTTTACTTCTTCTGATTTGAGTTTATTGGACCCTTAGGTACTCCGTCTGCTTACTCTTGTGAAACTGTGACCAAAAAGAAATCAGTGGCTGAAGAAATAACTTTGGTAGCTTCATTTAAACTTAAATCACAGTCTGTGCATCTGGACCCTGAGCTGTTTCCATTCACACTGAATGTGACAGGTAATAAGACACAGTTTGTTAGACAATTCATCGAGTCAAATCAGACCCAAACATACTAGTACCATTAAACGTGATGCAGAGCAGTCAACAGATGAGTTATCTTATCGTATCTTGATCTAGCATGAACTACAGTGCATCACTTTCAAGTTCAGTCGATGAGTGACGACCTAAGCTGGGCAAACTTTTAGTTTTGGCTCATCCTCTCTTTTTGTAATTAATATATTTTGATAACTCAACATAAACGCACAGCAGAAATGAATACATAGTCATATGGAAAAAAGGAGCAAAAAAGCTGCAAGGATAAAGATGGTTCTTTAAAGTAGAGTGCAACAACACTAAATCTAAAAACTTGACTGGATTTTAAACTTATTACAATTCACAGAAGAGTCTTGAAAACGCTTGAGAGATTGGATATAAACCCTTAAACTTGTTATTTAGCCGTTAGATCGAAACAGTAATGAGTTTGAGTGTGTCACATCTGCTTTTTATCGTCAATTATTATCTCATTGTGATTTATCATAATTCATAAAGAAAGCAAAGATTAGAGCAGGTGAACTAAAAATGTTAATGCCACTTTCAGCTGCAGAGTTTTGCATTTCTTGTTTCCTGTTCAGTCCAACTGTGGGATAACTCTGGATTAATTTAATGAATTGTTTAAAAAATATTGTTTGAACTAGCTCCAACTGTAATTTACTGAACCCGAAACTTAAGTAGTATTATCAAACCTGTTTTTCTCTGCAGACAGGTAATAACCAAGTTCTGAATGCAGCTCTGTACTCTGTGTTTTTACATTCATGAAATTTTGCTCTTTAGTAAATTAGCACCGCAAACGTGTATTCAGCATAATATTTCAAATGTGAACAGTCCAACTGAAGAAAAATAACTTGTTCCCCTGTGCTATGGAAAAAAAACAAGGTTCACAGAAAAAATTGATTTTAAAAAATAAGGGGAAAAAAAGTTTCCTTTCACACCACTGATTTTATTCGTTTCAGGCTTCTGATCATTGCCTTCAACTAGATCAGGATGCTGGTTTTATAAAAATCACATAATTCTTAATTCTTTGCATTACCTTCCTGTCTATTTGTCTTTTTTTAATTTCAAAATCAGAAAAAGCCCCTTGGTACATCGTTGACCATTTGACCCTTTTTGTGCTCGTCCTCTCAGATCAGCTGATTTCTGTTTTTCTCCCAGATCCTCATTGAAATCTATGGACAATCAGGATTTTGCTGCCTAAGCTCTTTAACTCTAGAAAAACTTACCCACTGACTTATTTTAAATCTCTTCATAAGCTTTTTTATTCTTAAAGGCTTTTACAGCCATGTGAATCTTGTTTCTTTCTCTGTTGCTTTTCTCTTTGTGTATATTTGTATATACATTCTCCATTCAAACTTTCTTATCTCTATCTTTTTATCTAAATCACTTGGTTGTGTTTCTTATTTGCAGTTCGTAATTTTGCTTGAGAAGTGCGTCATAAATGAAGGTTGTTTTTAATGTTTTTATTTGTTTGGGACTGAAGGATCAAACGTCATAAAAGAGATTGCTCTATCCTGGTGCGATGTTTTTACTGATCTGTGGGGTTTTTTTCACTTGTCATGGGATTCATGGTGTTTTCAAAGTGACACTTTTTTTCTTAAAATGTATTTTCTCATGTGCCCCTGTTTTATAATTTGTAATGCTTGAATATCTCAGTGTGCCGGGGTTTGCCACAGTTTTACCTTTGCTTGGATGTTACTGGCTCACTAACACACACAAACACGACCGGAATCTGATTTGACCATTTATGTCACGATCAACCAACCCAACCAGGTTTGGATCAAATATTTAAATCCAAACATTATTGTTGACAACAAAAAATAGCACAATATAACTGAGGAAAACTGTGACTCTAGTAAATAATTTCGGCAGAGGCATGAGTTTAACTGAGTTTTGTCAACTTCACAGTATTTACCATAAAATCTGAAGAGAATAGGAAAAGTCTTTTTGATATAAACAGCAGAGGACTGTGAAAAGACATTTTTTGATGATAATGTAAATACTGTTACAATGAAGTACTGGTACCTTGCTGACAGAAATTTACGATAAAATTTACATCTGTTAAATATTGTTTGACAAAACTAAGAGAGAGCTTTAGATGATTCATAATATTTTGTCTGACATTTATCTACTTTTTTCATTTTCAAACAGTTTTTCTGACTTTTATTCTGATTTTGAATCAACATGGGACATGTGAAGGACTCGGGAAAAACCCTCATTTTAAATCATCCATAAACAGCTTTCCAAAAATCATTAGATATTTACCTTTTTTTACTCTTTGAATAACTGTATCAACTTTCAGAGTGTGTTTGTGCCGTTACCACTAACTCTCAAAGCGGAAACCTGAAGCTCTCAAACACACAGTTCTCCTGCCCTCTACTGGCCACACCGATTCTGAATTTAAACAATCTAACCATTTCTCTCACAGGTTTTTCTACCAGATTTTAATGCTCCAGATGACTTTGATTTCAGGTCCAGGCTGGTTCCCCTTTCCTCAGAGTGATGCCTCGTTCTTTCTTAGTGAAGCGAGGAGGGCTGCACCACCTCCGGCCCGTAGCGAGGTGCCCCGACCCTGGATTCAGCCAGATAGGAAAAAACATGGAGCCCTGGTATTCACCCCTGTGGGACTCCGCAACTCAAACAGCAGATAATAACAACAACGAACCTGTAGCATTATTCCAACAGGATCTTCAAGCTGTCAGACACCAGAGTGGAGGTAGAAACCTTCATAATCAGTCGCAAATCTTGCACATCCAATTTTGCTCATTCATTAGCAAAAACAGTTTGATCTGAAGCACCCAGTTCTGCTGAAAAAAGGAGACATTGTCATTGTAATGTTTATTGTACTGTTTTTTTTGTTCTTTCCTGTCTGTGTAGATTCAGGCCTCTCAAAACACAGACCTGGTGAGCCCTGCAGTTCAGTCGACTCAAGTACCTCAAGCACGGTAGAAAAGGTCAATTTTTCCCCTCCCAGAGCAGCCGTTTGCTCTGCACCTCACAGGGACTCAAAATATCCACATGAACCATCTTTGGGACGAGAAGCTTGGAGTCGCCACCCCCCAATTCTGAGGGACATCAGGAAGCAGGAGTGTCCTCTCTGCAGCAAAGTACATTTACTTTTTTATATTTACTAAATTTAAAACAGTCTGAAACAGATCCTACATGGTTTCTGTAGAAAACATTTAATCACTTCTCTACATTTCACAAGCGTTATAATGTTCATCTTTCCATCTCTTTGCAGATGTTTTCATGTCTGTCAAGTCTAAAGACTCATATATACAAGAGTCATGAAATCAGGTCATCTCTCCCACCAGCACACATCAAGACCAGCAAGACAGACAGTAAGAGGTCGTCCTACAGAAGCAACAAGGTCAGCTCACGTTGCTCTTTGGGAGGATGAGTTTTGTATTCACTAAGAAAACATTATGAGACAGAAATCACAGACAAATAACCACGGGGTGTTTTGTTTTAGGAGAGGACGTTTGATTGTACAGAGTGTGGGAAAGTGTTCAAGCGCTCCTCCACTCTCTCCACACACCTGCTCATACACTCAGACACACGACCCTACCCCTGCCAGTACTGTGGCAAGAGCTTCCACCAGAAGTCGGACATGAAGAAACACACCTTCATACACACCGGTGAGGCGTCTCCAAGGTTTAATAAAAGGGCATGGAAAAGCTTTTTGTGTTTACATGAACTGAAGTTTTATTTTTCTTTCATTTCATAACTGATCGTGTCTTGGTTGTTAGGTAAACTCATCAAGTAACAGTCAGTACAGTATCATCCTGCATTATAAAATGCGTCCTGTTGAGCCTCAACTTGAAATGCGTTAAATAGGAGGTATATTCCCCTTTTAGGCTTTATTCTGCCCCCTCGTGCCTCTGTAATAGTGTTACATGATCAAAAGCCCATTTTCTCAAAGTGATGTTTTAGACAACTCTTATTTCACTTTTCTTTTTTTTTTTTTTTATCTAATTTTTCAGGTTTTGGTGCTGTCTCTTTAACTCTCCCTGCTCAGGGGTGAAGCAGTGCAATGACCTTGGTGTTTGAGGCCTTGTGTCTACTGCATGTCATAAACCAGTTAGAGGATCCCTATGTGATGATCTGAGCATTTCAGCCTTGTAAAGATCTAGTTAGGATCTCATGCTACTTTCAGAGTATACCTTTTTGAGCAATTTACTGTCATATTCAAGGATTTCTACCACGTATAAATATGTAGCAGTTTGAAAGTCTGCTCAAGTTTAGTATAAACGTTTGGGGTGATTACTTAAATCCATGTTTAAAATGTGGGAAAACTGAATACCCTCTCTTTAAATTGAATCCTGTTTTATCCTGAAAACTAGAACCTTGTTTACTGTGAAGCTTAAATAATGAATTATTAGCATGTTAAAAAGTAAACAAAATTCCATCACTCTTATTTAAAATATTATATTCAAAGATTTTTCCTTAGTAAACATGTTAAAGAGCGTTTGACTGGGGTCTCTTAGATGTCTCTATGTCACAGGATATCTTTGGTTCTGAACAGTTTTTGTGTAGAAGAAGTATTTTTTAGATTCATAAATTAGATTCAAACAAGAAATTTTCCTCATACTCTCAGTATTATTTTACTTTTGAGAGGCAGGGTATGATTAAAAATGATTGAAAAAATCAATCATTTTTCCTTTTCCTCACATCTTGTGCTGTGTCTGTTTTCCAGGAGAGAAGCCCCACGTGTGTCAAATATGTGGTAAGGCCTTCAGCCAGAGCTCTAACCTCATCACTCACAGCCGCAAACACCAGGATGAGCGACCCTACCGCTGCCCCCGCTGCCCCTACGGCTTTCAGCACAGAGTAGAGCTGCGACAACACCAGGAGCACCACTGCAGCTACCGCTCACTCTGAAACAACACAATCCTCAACTTTGTCAGCAGCCAGGAAACACAGGAGAAGCTCTGGCTGTGTTATCAGAAAAATATAAACCTTTAACCCACGAGTTAAGTAGCCTTAGGCAGAAACTGAACTCACACAGCGGAGCTTCTGTTGGAGGTGGGAATGTGAGAGTTGTCCAGGTCGTATGAATAAAGTGATCAAACCAGTGTTTTTGGTGCAGGAGGGATGCTGCAGCCACACAGGCTGCTGCTTTTTTCTGGTGTAAAAATGGAGTGTACACAGTCATTGAAGGACTCACATCCTACACCTAGGTCATGTTTTAGGGGTGTTATGGTATTACATCCTGAAATCATCTCCAGAGGTGTGGACTCGAGTCACGCGACTTGAACTCGAGTCAGATCGAGTCACAATTTTGATGACTTTAGACTCGACTCGAAAATATCATCAAAGACTTCCGACTGGACTTGGACTTTGACATCAATGACTCGGGACTTGACACGGACTTCAGTCCAATGACTTAAAAATACTTGAGATTTTCAGTGAGTGTGTGGATTAAACTGTGCCCCCATTCAGCATATTCAACTGATGTGACCATTATTCTCTAACTTCCAGCATGGAAACACATTTTCCCACGGCTTCATTGAATGCATCCATTAACGTCAATCAGGTGATGTGTCGGCACTGACACATCTGTTTTAAATGCATTAACGGCATAACAACCAATTCTCTGTTTGTGTTTTCTTCAGTTTAAAACGTTTTTCTCTCACATAATATGCAGTAAATTGGAAAGGACACCAGATATTGAAAGTTTTATGTATTCCAGAAAAAATGGGCCCAAGCACTGACTGGCAGGACCTTTTTTGACCGCTTTATGGTCAAGATGGTCCAGGTAGGCATTTTAGGACTCAGGTGTTAAAGGGTCAAGAACCAACAACATGGGTGGTAACAAAGTTTTTAGTTATGACTTGTAAGGACTTGAAATTTCAAGCCTATTACTTTGGACTTGACTCCACTTAACATGTCTTTACTCGAGACTTGGGATCAAAGACTTGAGACTTGCCATACAGTAACTTCCTCCCACCTCTGATTATCTCTGTAACTTCTGTTTCCCAATTCTAGACCAAAGCTTGATTGTGTAGGATTTTTTTCAGAGTACCAAGTATGTGGAGCTTTTTTTAAGTTTAGTGTGTATTAAAACATATTGAAACTTTTTTAATATTTTACCTAAAATAAAGCATTTCTGTCTGTCATACAGTCTCTTTAAAGTTTTACAGAAATAACAACATAAAATTGAAGTTTTGAATGTAACAATACCATGTTTAACTCATGTTTCACAGTGTTTACCTGGTGTAAAACAAAAGAGCATAATCATAATGCTGCATATTCAACTGCAAGGATAAGAATCTCTTTTACAGGAAACAGGACATCATCTTACAGACTTGAGCTGGGCAGCCAACATGCAGCAAGGAAGCTATCATTGGTTCAGCATGTAAACAACATGTGACTTGTGAGTAAAATCACTGTTTATCTGTAGCCTGGCGTAAATTAAGAGGCACAGTCATAGTAAAAACAAGTTACTGACAGTTTCAACAACAACAGAAAAACAAGTCATTTAACAGCGAAATTAAACGCACACAAACCTTTACCTCAAGAGACCTTTACTTCGCTTTATACGGTGCCCTGTTAGGACACCTACTGCTGTTGTTGGGGATCAAACCACCAGGGAGCAGCATAGTACACAGGTTTGTCAAACTACAAGGGGGAAGTGACAACCTATAAATGAATTTTTTCCCCAAATGACATCACTTTGGTGAAATCTAGACAATTCCAACGACTCGTGAAATAAGTGGACTGAAGATATTAGCTAGTGGATGGACTTTTTTGGAGGGAAAATGACTTTTTTGATGTTATTTTTATTTTAGGTTTTTTTTTTCAATAACAGTGGTGTTCGATCTTGACTTCTGTCATGTTTTTGAAAAGAAAATGTGAAAATGATGTTTGTGCTAATGTTTATTCCAACCCACGAGCAGCTGTTATTCTACAGTGATCTGTTCAAACCTGAGAGTTGATCAATAAAAAGAAGAGCCAGGTTTTCTCTGCTTGGTGAGGTTGGAGTTGGTAGATGAGCACTGTAAGGTAGAGCTAGAAAGATAATATCTCCAAGACAAATGTTATGTTACCTCATGTCAAGGGTCATAACAGTAGGTTAAACTGCTCATGGGAAACAGAGTATTTATCCTGGAAAACACCAGTGTCCGCGGGTAGTCTCCACATCTCCTATAAATACCATCAAAAATTTCTATCAATGCAAAGCATTTTGCACACAATGGTAACCACACTCTTTTTGCTGCCGTTGGTTCACATGCAGGCGAAAACACATTATTTGAGCAAACCTATGCATATTATGTTTCATGTCTTTAGCGTCTGCTCTGTTTTCAAAAAAACAAAAAGAAAAAAAAAGAAAACCTACTAAGAACTACAGAGTGTATCTTTGAGGAGAGCCTCATCACCAGCAAGACATTTCAGGAGCAAATAGGGTGAGGAAAGACAAGGCCCAGAGATGTAATTTGCATTTATTGGTTTTATTTAGATTTTTATGATGATAAAACAAGCTGTTGCTTGATTGTTTCCAAAACATTTCCCCATGAGCTGCCTCAAGTTTTAGTAGCCATTGGTCTTGTACCACTGGGCTCTGGCAACAACATCATTGGAGTAGTCTTTGCCAGTTGTCTTTTCATCCACTCTTTCATAGGAATGGACGTTTCCATCCCCCATGTTGTAAGCTGCGATCGCTCCTGTAGAGCAAAATAAAATGAAACCATATTAGAGCACAATGAAGTGAATGGTACAGGTTTAATTCTGAAGCATCTATAACCCAGGTCATTAACCTGAAAGAATTGTTATTTACATATCAAACAAACCTTTCAGCTGTTGTTTCGCGTTCCAGCTCGGAAATTTCTTACGAATCTGTCCAATGAAATAAACCAAGATCTGTGTGCCTTGGTCGATGTGTTCCTCACTGTCCCATCCTCCCCGTGCTGTGTGCCCACCTCCATTTGGATTGACATCAACCTACAAAATTAAACATTGTTTTTATTTTATCTAAATTTTTGTTTCGTTAAACTCATGTGTAGTGAAACAGCAGAGGTTTTAACAACCTGCATCAGTCCGAAGGCATTGCCGTGGTCCCCCCATCCTCCAGTCTGCTTTATTACATTTCCAGCCCTGGACTCCCTGGAGATGATAGCAGCGATGAGAGCTGGATCAATCCCATGCTTGGCCCCCACTCTTTTGATAATTGGCTTGTACTTTGCCATTCTGCCTGCATCTGTCTCTGCCATGGTGTGAGATGCTCTCACACCTTTGGAGAGGAACAAGAAAAAAAAAATCATTGGAAAAAGCAGTTTTCAAAATAACATTACATGACTGAGTGACCGTTTTGATATATTCCAGTTAGGTTCTTGACCTCTGCTCTGGTTAAGGTTTTAAATGATATTCACTGTAAAGTTTTAGCCATAGTGGCATTAGGTCTCAGATATTAGAAAACAATGTTTAACGAATGACACACATTTATAAATGACAGTGTCACCAGCCGATAATAAATGGATACGAGCTTGTGGAGGAAAGTAAGGAAACTAAGTCAATGTGTTGAACAAATAAATGATTGGATGTGCCTTTCCTTGACCTGCTTTGCCCTCGATATATAATGCTAAATTCTTTCCAAAAGCCAGTGGAGGAATTGTACAAGGGTGACTCAGCTCTTGTGATAATGTTGCTATAAGCTTGGACAACAACTTTAATGACAGGGTGTATGCTGACCTAATTTCTTTCAGTATTTTTGGTATGCCACCCTGTTACGCCACATTGTGTAATAATGTAATACACACACCCTTTTTTCAAGTTAAGCGAAAGAATCCTTGTTTGTTTCATCATCTCTGCAAGGACTGGTTGCATGGTAGTGAATGAGGTTTAAAAAAAACAACCATTACAATGTAGAACCTTCTTCAAAAAATGACTTCTGTGCTGGTAGGAAGGTCTTCTGCTGATTTAAAAAAGGTCAAATATAGACAAGTGTGGTCGTTTAGCTACAGTCTGGAGGTATATTTCCACATACATGTGAAAATGTTCCTCTATGCAGGGCCATGTAGAGACCTTTGGAGGCCCAGGTGGTCAAAGTTAGAAGGGAGCACATGGAGCATGAATTTGAAGCATCATACGTAAATGTACCCTACGATGTACATAGTTGAATTCTAGCAACTTGTACTCATCATGAATGTATCAGGATGAAATATGGTTGATAAACTACAATCTGATTCATATAAAACACACACACACACACGCATGCAGGCACGCATGCACGCACGCACACACTGCAAACCTTTTCAACACATACACTGTATCGCCATGAATTTGCTCCATGGTGTTGAATCATAATCTGCCCTTTATTGTTGGTAGTGCTAATAATGAAGTAAAAAATAATCAAATGATTCAGATATTGTGCATTTAAGTGTATATGTGCTTTTATTTAGTTTGGTTATCCACTTGAGGCAAGACAGCAAGGTTAGAGAAGTTGAATATTTCATATTTATGCATACTATATTTTATGTGTGTGTGTGTGTGTGTATATATACAAATGTTTTAAAGAAGTACTCACATTTAAATGACAGGTTGAGAAAATCGCAATTCAATTTTTCTTATAATTAATGTTATTGTTTTTTTATACTGCAGTACTAAAAAGTCATGTGAAAATGCATGTGCACTGCATAGTTTCATTGAAAAAAACATAGCCCATGCCTCATTGCCTCAAGAAATAGGAGAAACCCTGCAACTCATTATGCCCCCGTGTGTGTGTGTGTGTGGCCTAAATGGGGTAAATCCCTTTTTATGTTTGTTCAGTTTCCCTCTTAACTGGTAGATACACAAACTATTTGTGGACCCTACATGATAACTTCTTAAGCAATTTCACCTTAAATCGGATCCCGTGTTCGCAATTACCTGAGTACCCCAGCCTGTCCTGCTGCGCTGTTTGCAGTGATGCGCCAGTAGTTTCCACCCCCTTGATATCACCTGCCAACATCAAATTTTTGTTATCCATTATATTCCTCAACAAATCCACACCAGAAAGAACACAAAGCCTGGAAACTTTTTTAACAATTGAAAAAAAAAACCTTCATACTTCTTTTAGTCACAGCCATAGACTGTATAGCATGTGGTCATACATAAAGTAGGAAAACTACTCATTCATATGTGCTGAAAGAAGGTTAAAGTAGAGACATGTCATTATATTTCATAAGAATATAAATGGAAAAAACTGTACGATAAAATTATGACAAATTCTTGAAAAAAGATCAAAGTTTTCTCTCAAGGAATAATTTTTAACCACAAGAAAACTTTTAGGCAACCGAGTGAAAAGGAGCACCCACCCATTTTTGTCGTTTCCTCTTCTATTGACCTCCACAAAACTGGAATGAGAAAGCTGAAATTCAGTGATCCTCTGTGCGCCTTGTGGTATCAGCACTCACGACCCCTGTATTTATAACTCTGCTTTTGTACTTCCAGTTTCCACATGACTATCTCCCTATCTCAGTTACATTCTCTTTCACTTACAGGCCATGTTGTTTAGATTAATTATATGCCATATATGGAAATGCTTGAACACGCTGCATTTCATTCTGTCTGTCAAATCAGTGTAATATTTTCTTCTTTGTTATTCATGTAAGGTTTGTATCTGTTAATGTTGCTATTTATTGTTTTCTATTTCCTTAAAAAGGCTATCTTGACACACAAAAAAAAATCACAAAAAAGTCTCATTTTTTTAACATATATATATATATATATATATATATATATATATATATGCGTAATCCTAATATACAATTGCAAATTAGATTATCAGCACCAAAACAGGTTATTTTTAAATACTATTTGAACTTTTCTCTTTATGTGTTAGGCTCCTTTTCAAGAGCCAGGATGTGAGCGTCCTTTCTCCTTTCATGACTACTCTTTCAGCAGAAAGTCAAGCTGACAACATTGAATTGGGGTGAAACTAGAAGGAAAAAACAGAAAAAACTGTGCTTAGTAAATTACTAGGTAGCAACAGTAAATATTAGCATGTGGATGCTAACTGTATAGTAAACATAAACTGGTAGCTAAAGCTGATTTACAAGAAAAGAAAAGCCTCCACTTTACAAGAAAAGCCTCCACTTAGCTGGTGCTGCACATCCTGTAAAGCTGTACATTTATATTTATAACACTGCTTTTCTGCTTTTGGTTTCTGAGTGACTCCCTCTTTCTGTCAGATTCTGTCTGTTCCACGGGGGAGGGGGGGCTGATTTACAAGAAAAGAAAAGCCTCCACTTTACAAGAAAAGCCTACACTTAGCTGGTGCTGCACATTCTGTAAAGCTGTACATTTATATTTAAAGTACAGGGGACACTTTTTTCCCTTTAACAGATGTGGAGACTTAGACACAGCGAATCTCCAACATATAATGCAGTTTTTACTTCTCGATCCAAGCAGGTATGGGTACACTCACACTCCAGGGATCATGTGACCCCAACAACAGGGACAAGGGTAATGGCTGGGTTTGGAATGACCTCAGAATATAATCACTGAGGTCCATTTACTGTAAAAGATAAACCTTGGAGCTTTTTAAAACTTACTTTACACTTTACACTTACACTTTACACTGTGGATTAAGACAGTTAGTAAAAACAACAAAATCTCACCATGCAAACTCCATCCTCCCCTGTGACAGTTTTCTACATTTGAAAATGATCAAACACATAATTCTGAATCATCCAAAGGTCTCTGGCTTTGGGATGCATATTGATGTGATAAATTCAGTACAGGCACAAAGTAAAGTGAAAGAGATTTTCATAAATCTTGCTTTGGTTAAAGTCCATCACAAATAAGATTGTATTTCAAAATAAATGTATGATGATGGACTAAAATCTTGATTGTCAGAATATGATGTCAAGATAAGTCCATCTGATTGCAGTGCAGGTCAGTACGGTAGGGTCCATCCACTGATTTAATGTGCAGAGTACGCATCTACTTGCCCAAACCTGCAGGTGGCACTAGCATCAACAAAATAGTTACCCACCTCTCTTTCAAAATCTAATTATTAAGAAACTCAAAAGATGTAAAAGCAGCCTGCAGGCTTCTTCACTTATACATCTGAAGTCAAAAACACTGACAAACTGTAGTTATGATGTGCTGTTGAAAACCATCTAGTTATAGTGTTGCTTTTGCAGGTTTTTTGGCTCAGCTTCATTAAGAAGCTTAAGCAATCCAACCTTTTGTGTATGTGATATACCTGTATTACATCCTCTTCATCCTCCTGCAGTGCAATGAACTCTACAAAGCAAATAGTGTTAAGTAAAGCGGCAGGATCGGGTCATTTTGTGTCAGCACATCAAAAACAGAGTTGTCGGTAAATGTTGGGACAGAGTGGGTGGTCTGGTGAGTTGTAAATGTTATCTGAGGACAATGCTGGAGGCTAAATTCAAATGTTAAATCTTTCTTTGATTATAAATTTATTCATTGACAAAAATATTAATGTTTGCTCAAAAAAAGCTTTAAGAAAAAGTGTGACACTTATTTTCATCATGCAATATCCAGTTTTCTACTCTAGGAGCTGGGTTTCTCCACCCCTCTAGTTAGACAGAAACTATGTCTTGACTCTTGACTCTTGAATTGTTATTGTAATTTACTTTTATTCACTTTTCTTAGAATATGATTCAGTGGATTATGATATTTTACTTAATCAAGGTATATTAAAGGTCTCATGCAGAAGGCTACAATGGCTATAGGTCAATCCAATCCATGTTTCTTACGGTTTTCCACAGGGGTCTTTCCTTGGTCCTTTTTTCTTTTTTCAAAATACATGCACAAAATAACCTTCGCCACCCCAAATTAGTTAAGAAAACTATGCAGATGACTGTTAGGTAGTCACAAAGACTTTTCCCCTCATGCCCCATGTTTGCAGTCACTATTTGACATATTTCAGATTTCTTTTACTGGATAAAATGTTAAGACTCTCAGTAACTCATTACTTCAGTAATGTGTAATTCCAAGCAGCAGGGGAATTTAAATTACGAATTAAATCAATCTGAGTTAGCCCCAAGCTTAAACAATTGTTAATATGTTGTGAAAAAACTCAGTGGTAAATTGTTTAGTATCTTAGACTTCTGACAAAGTTAGATAACAAGAAATGAACTTGACCACATGAAGCAACATCAAAAATCTCATGCAAAATGTGCATTCATGAGTCTGGTTAAATGTCTGAGTAAAAAATGTTTTTAATTCCATAAAATCTTAAATACTCAAATGGCTATTCTCTGGAAGTGGCTTTCAAAGATATTTAAGATTTGAAGATCTAAACATTCAAAGTGCAGATGTGTATGTATGCACCAGCTGCCCAAACTGTTCACAAAATTCAAGCCATTGAAAGACTACAAGTAATAAGAACACAAGTATCAGAAACAATCACATTTAATACAGATAAACAGTGTTATCTTCCTCTGCTTTTTCAAAGTCCATTTCCTGCAAAATAAAAAAAAAAGGTGAACATAGAAGAGTTTGCAGATCTAGGGCATGAAAAAGTATGTCAAAAATCATGAACGTGTGCACTGATGAATTCAATGTTTGCTAGCTGGCTCACCAAAAATGTCACCTAGATGTGTTAAAAAGCGGGTAATAGTGGTAGTAAAGGATATATATGTATTTTTTAAACATAAATGTGTGTTACAAGTCAGCAAAAAGAAAGAAAACAAGGTCATACCCTCTTAGCCTTTTATTTAAGGGGCTCCAGATTTTCATTTTGGGTCTTTTCAGTCTCTGAAGTGTTCCCAGCTTCTTATTTCTGAAAAGAAAGCGTCTCCAGGGCAGCTGGTGTAGTTCACCACTTGTCTGTGGCCATTAATAGTGAAGTTAGCAGCCAGTTTTCCTCCATCTACCGCACATTGGACCAGACGGTGACGTATCAGGTTCATGGCGTGACGAGACGGCAGAGTGGTAGTGTAGTTACCAATGAGTGACACGCCATACCCGAGAGAGTTGTGCCCCCTGGTGTGTGTGCCGAGGCGATTCCAACCCCTGCCTTCATAGACATAGCCGTCTGAGCCCACCACGAAGCTAACGATGAAAAGAAAATGGTCACTGAATTTTAACTTAGAATGTGAAGACAACACATAAATCTTGATCCCTAAAAGATTTTGGTCAAGTTTTTCTTTTTCACGTCGAAGGATGGTTACCTGTATCCTATATCGGCCCATCCACGATCCTCCTGGTGGAACTTTTGCATGGATCTCATGTTTAGAGAGCACACAGTAAAGTTTAAACAAGGTGAAGATGGCTCATAGGTGTGGTGGATGTAGAGGAACTGGAGGGGCAGATTCAATGGGGTAAGTGACCCCCTGTGGTCTTCTGCCCCCCACTGACAGCGAGGGATGATTTGAGGGCAGTCTGAGGTGAACAGAAGGGCAGATGTGAGTTTAAGGGTTTTATCAAGATTCAAAACCAATGAGTGAGCACTGGGGTCTGAATGATATTACATGGCAGATATACAACTCTAAAAGATCATTTCAGAAACTATAAATAACTTGTATGCTTTGTTCGGATATGTACATAACTTTACTCACCCCAATATCTGTGCACAAATTCCTGTAGTCCACTTTTCACTGCCTTCCCCACTCCAGTGTCAGAGGCAATCCATTCTGTCTTCTCCAACTTCCACACCAATGCTAGTGTCTCCATCACTTGACTGTGAAGATCCAGCGACTCCAGAATGGTTCGAGAGATCTCCCTTCTCCTAGGGCTGATGTGGGTGGTCACAGCATCCAGACCTTTGCCTTCGCTGAGACTGAAACTATAGTATCCTTTTAAGATTTCACTGAGGGGCTTCAGCTGCTCAGGGGCCGAGGAACTCATAATGTCTGTGCCAAGTATCAGTCCATCCATGCCCCCACTTATGACAGCATCAGTGGCAAGAGTAGCTAGACGTGAGAGCTTGAACATCCTTGGTCGGTCCACGCTGTCCCAGCATCCGTTAGGCCCCATTCGGTTGGAAGGCGGGAAGTCCTGGAGGCTGAGGAATGACAGACCCAATGGCCTGCCCAAGGTGAGAGAGAAGATCCCAACTGCCAGTGTCCCCTCCATCTTGGCTTTCAGTCCCGATTCGATTCCTAGCAGTAAAGGTGCGAGGGCCACTGTGGTGCCATCTGGAGCGAGCACTACCCCTCGTTCCTCTCCTTGGTCCGTTACAATGTGGCTGATGGCTTTGTCAAAGAAGCTAAAAGATGTGGCATTGAGAATGGCTGGCTCCAACACTTCAGCCTCGCTTAGATTATGAGAGGAGCCTAAAAAGTGGGTGGTCATCATGTCATCATGGCCAGCAATACTACGTAGAGCTCTAACCAGAGCCAGAGGGGAGAGACCGGGGTTTGAGTCTTCAACCTGCTGCACAGCTTGGATAAAGCTGTCCATGTTACGCAGATAGACTCCTAATAACATGCAAAAAGAGACACACATGAAGAAAGATGGGTATAATGGACGGACAGTGGACTCTTGTAGAATGTGGTCCTATCCATCAGGTTTTATTTACGCTATTAGTGTCCAAAGGTTTTTAAAAAGAAAGGCTTTACTCAGTAGTCTTTTACTGACAGTGTTTGTTTTCTACCTTTTAACTAAGAATAAAAATAAACAAGATCTTACTGGAGATCTCAAAAATAAGATTTTTTTAGTCCACTTTTATTTCCTCAAACACTGTAAGAGAAAAACATAACAGCATGACACATGTGTTTTAATGTCATTCTGTTTCAAACTGCAACAAACTGGTGGTAATATACACAGAATATAGCAATATATTGTATTAAACTTATATTGTGTTGATCCTTTCACTCACACTGACCTCTGACCTCAGGATTTTGTACTCTGCAATAATGTCACATTACTTCCTCTCTATGAATAATTGTAGTTTCTATGACTGCTGATAAACTTGGACACATGAAAATAACTAAGATTTGAGAAAAGTGATCGAGAAAAACATGTTAATTATTCAAAATCTAGCATTCACTTTGGTGACTTTGGTGACTAGCACACAAATTTCTGCTTGGTGGGAATGAAACCGGAACATCACAGGTTTGAATATATAATTGGATATTGCACAACATGACAGGTTGCCGGTGAGAGAAAACCGTTCAAATAACTAAACTTACCTGTGGGCCTGCTATGGACAAAAAAGAAGAATGATGACGCCAAAATAAAACACAACCGTCCAAATGAAGACATTTTTGTCAACAAGGAGATACAAATTAATCCCAAGAAAATGATTGTCTCCACAAAATGATCAGGACAAGACAATTTTGCTCCCTCAAACTTCCGAGGCCAGTTGTGGAGGCGTATTTGTCCCCCCGTTTGACCAAATAGTGCTGTGTCCAGATAGGGAAGAGTACTCTTTGTACACTGGTGGCCTAAATATTGATTTGGCCTACAGTAAGTTAAAGTGTGACGTGGGCAGAGTCTAAGCCTCTCTGAAGGATGTTTAACGACAATTGCAAGTAAAGACTTCATCTGATACCACTCTTTCTGTGTCACTCTCTACGCATACATTCAGCAGGCTTAAACAGCTTTATTTGTTTTCTGCATGTCCCTCAACAAACATAACTCAAGTCAAAACAGATCCATAGTTAATATTTACCCATTCATGAGATGTTTACTTCTGCTGTGAACACATGTTGATAACATTTCACGAGGTCATTTTTTTTCACTTTCTTTTTTGGCTCCTTGAATCATATTCTATGATGTTAACATGCTATTTTTATAATTATTTTGGGGTGTGTCTTTGAGGCATGGATTTTTTATTTAATCCTTAAAGGTAACCATAAATGTATTGTTCTGAAGAGTGTGTGTGAAGAAACCCAAAATACCCTGTTGTTCATAGCATCCAGTCTTCTTAGTATCAGGTTGTCTAATAAAATCTGAGAACTACACATGGACACTGCAATAGAGTAGTTTCTATAACTTCTGATGGTTCCTTTGCGCCTGTCAACTGGTATTTTTTTTACATTCTCCTTTACTCCTACCACAGATATTCAAGTGGAATCTAGATCAGGGCTCGTATAAGGTCACCTCAGAAATCTTGTGTTTTTAAATTGATCTATTTATTTAGTCAGTCAGTCAATCAGTTAGTTAGTTAGTTAGTTCATGGAAAAGCATTTATGTATAGTAGTGAGACTTTTTCCAAAATCACTCATAAAGTCCTCACAGGACCTTTAAGTCTGACAAAAATGTTTAGACAAAGGCAGACATTAGAGGTGGGCGGATTGATCCAAAATACCGATATATCGATACCAAGGTTGGTATCAATATCAATCAATACCTATGTGATGAGATCGATACTTAAGTTTTGCTTCCCCTTATCTTCTTTATGTGCACTCCTCTCACTCACTTTGCTTTGAGCACTCTGCTGAATATGTTATCTATGTTATATAAATACAAATTTATGAGACCAACACCGAGTGCAAGCTGTTCTGATCTGCTGCTCTTCATTATCAGTAAATCGCTTGTTTCCTAAATATTTTTAAATTTCTATAATGGTTAATCTGCCAGTATGTGCAAGCTGTTCAATCAATATGATATATTAAACGCTGATATAAATTAGTTGCTGTCATCTATAAATATTCAAATTTACTGTTTTCCAACAAAGCAGAGAAAAAAAATTGAAGCGAATGGTTTTTTTCTGATTGAAAAAAGAGTTTTAGTGATTGTGTGTTATTTTGATAAGTTTTGAAGAACTGCTCTTCCATGTGAAAAGTAACGGAATCGGTACTGATATTGGTGATACTGACCCCGAATTTACTTGGTATCAGATCAATTGCAAATTTTGCAGTATCTCACAACACTTGCAGACATGCGTCGTTCAGAAATGTCTCGTCTGTTAAATCAAACCACAGAAGAGGAGTCACGTGACAAGTGACGTTGAGAACCGGAACAGGAAGTATTATGGAGAAATAGAGCAGGTGTAAATGTGTTTTACAGTGACCTGAGTTGTTTTTTTGTTTGTTTTGCGCTTTATTTTGGGGTCCACTTAATCCTAACCCTCCCTGAGCTCAGGAACTTGTCTCTGAACAACAATGGAAACACGTTTTACCCGCGGTAAGTCCGCCATCCTGGAGCGGCCCCTGAGCAGACCGAAGACCGAGGTGAGTGTGAGCGCCTTCGGCCTGCTCTTCTCCGAGGTGGTGCAGTACTGCCAGAGCCGGGTCTACTCCGTCACCGAGCTGCAGAGCCGGCTGTCCGAGCTGGGACAGAAGGTTGGAGGCAGCCTGCTGGACGTGCTGGTGCTGAGAGAGAAGAACGGAAAGAGGGAAACCAAAGTCCTGAACATCCTGCTGTTTATCAAGGTACAGACCATGGACTGGATAATAACATCTATACACTGTCTATGTTACAGACTCACAGTTCAACTACACTGTCTGAGGAATCAAAATGACTCCATGGTCTGTAACCTACGACGGAGTATTAGGGCCACATTGAGAAAATAAAAGGAGGGGAGGAATTTTTCCCCCTCTCCCTCATCCAGTCGGTAAAGTCGAAATGTCGAGAATAAAGTTGAAATGTCGAGAATAAAGTTGAAATATAATGTCGAGAATAAAGTCGAAATGTCGAGAATAAAGTCGAAATGTCGAGAATAAAGTTGAAATGTTGAGAATAAAGTTGAAATATAATGTCGAGAATAAAGTTGAAATAAAATGTTGAGAATAAAGTCGAAATGTCGAGAATAAAGTCGAAATATAATGTCGAGAATAAAGTCGAAATGTCGAGAATAAAGTCGAAATATAATGTCGAGAATAAAGTCGAAATGTCGAGAATAAAGTCGAAATGTTGAGAATAAAGTCGAAATTTCGAGAATAAAGTTGAAAGATAATGTCGAGAATAAAGTCGAAAACTGTCCAGTTTGAGTCTCTCACAAAAGTCTTTTTAGTCATAAATTCATTGAAAGTGTAATATGCTGCTCTCAAATACATAACTCAGGGATCTTCTATTTGTCATGGCAGGACTAGTGAATCGTAGATGAAGATGCAGAGAGACTTTTTTCTTACGAGTTGCTGATATGAATTGTATCTGTATGCCAGTTAGTCATTGAGTGACACACATGCTATGCTTATGTTGTAATTCAGGGGGATCCCCCGGCCATTGCCTTTATTTAAAGTGGTTTTAGCCCTAAATTTCATTAAAGGTGGTATTATAAAGGTGTTAAAAAGTCTTGAATTTGACTTGCTGAAACCTGCAGATACCCTGCTCTCAGTCATGTGCTCCCTGTCCCTCACAGGTGTCTGTGTGGAGGGCTCTATTCGGTAAGGAGGCAGACAAGCTGGAGCAGGCCAACGACGATGATAAAACCTACTATATCATTGAAAAGGAGCCTTTGGTCAACACATTCATCTCTGTACCTAAGGACAACAGCACCTTGAACTGTGCAGCGTTCATTGGAGGAATCGTGGAGGCTATCCTCACCAACAGCGGCTTTCCTGCTAAGGTCACAGTCCACTGGCACAAAGGCACCACGCTCATGATCAAATTCGATGAGGCGGTGATCGCCAGAGACAAAGCACTGGAGGGCAAATGAGAAAAAGACAAGACAATAAAAGATTTGAATTACTTGAGTAATATATATTTATGTGAAGTAACAGCTGGATTTTCTGTTACCTCTGTAGACTGTTCAGATTTCAGTTCAACTTAATTTAGGAATTTTGATTGTATTTCACAGATTGACAAGACCCACTGCAGAATAATCAGACAAAATGAACCGTTGGATTTTTTTATGTGCTTATCACTTTCTTGATGTTTTCAGGTAAAAAAAAATGGTGAGAACACTCAAAGATTCAAATTTTATTCTGCAAAACAAAAATGAGCATCTACTTTATTTGCAAAGCTGGAACTTCTACATTTTTCTCTTTTGGTTGCCCTCAGTTTTCCTCACACATTTTTGTTCTGCAGAATCATCTTGAATACAGGAGGCAGCTTCACTGACCCAACATGATGAGCTTACAGTGGAAGAATGATGGTTGGTGTTTATATTGCAGCAAAAAAGGAGTCTATTTGTATTTCTTTCCCTTTAGAATTTAAATAAATATGAGGGGCAAAGGGATAAAATGTTGTTTCTTTGCCTCTGGAAATGACAGTTGTATGTGTGCATTAATCACAGGTGTTTTACCATAATTCTGTTGAATGGTTGAAAAGCAGGATGGAAATGAACCATTTGTGTACATGAAAGGGAAAAGAAATGTATAAACAAGAACATGTTGAATGTCATCTAATCCAGAAAATTCTTATATTTGTATGGCTATTATACTATTCCATGTACATGTAACATATTACACTGGTTACCTACTTGAAACTTTTTCAGACATGTAAAAAGCAGTTATTCTTCCAATTTCTGCGGGGAGTTCACTGTCAGTTATATGACAGTTGATGTTAAATAACTACCTACATATACTGTAGTCTCCAAAAATATTTGGAACATCTGGTATATTTTGGGGTTTTAAGTAGCCTTTGCAGTATTGGCCTTTAAAATACCTATAAAACAAATACAATTAAGTTTTCACCAGGCACTATATCTTAGAATATAGCCATCAAAAGGTGATTCGGCATGGGATAACATTACACTGCAAAAACTGAAATCTAAGGAAATCATAAAAATGTCTCATTAGCAGAAAAATAGTCTTACTTTTCTTGATTTGAGCCACATTTACCAGAGCAGTTCATAAAAATGTCTTATTTCAAGTTATTGAAGGACAAAAATGAGGTCTGAATTGCTTAACGAGTAAAAAAAATAATAATCTGCCGATGGAATAAGACACAAGATTCTTGTATCTAGACATCTTTCCAATTTCAAGAAACTCTGTTTCTTTTTCTATTGGCAGATTTTTTTTGACTTGTTACAAGCAGTTCAGACCTAATTTTTTCTTTAAGTAACTTGAAATAAGACGTTTTCCTGGACTTATCAGTTGAATCTGGCGCATAATCCAGAATAGTAAGACCATTTTTACTAAAAGGAAAATATAATTGCTTAGATTTCAGTTTTTGCAGTGTAGCTTTGAATTTCTCTTAGTAGTACCCAGAGCAACCATCTGCATGTTTCATGATCATGCTTTTTGCTGCAAAAGAAGGTCAATATCTTCAGATCTGTCAGGTGTACTACTAATTTTGTCTACCTGTGTGTCAGAGAAATAAAAAAGTCGGCTGGGTCACACAGTCTGACCTCTGCACTACATGTAAATTTTCAACACTGAAGCTGTCAGCTGTGAACTCATGCCTGGCACGGGATGAATTCAGAAAATCCGCCTCAAATGAGTGTCCTGTGCTCGGTCTGCAGGTTGGCACTGAGCTAAGTGACGTGATCACGTGGTGTCGGTCACATGACCACGGGGAGCGGAAGAGCGTTGACCCAAACAGCAGCAGAGGAGCTGGAGCCCGGCTGGTGTTGCACAGCTGTGGTGCTGTGAGAGCAGAAAACACTCATTTATTCCCTCAGTTATCGCTTTATCTGAAGCTGAGCGATAAACGAGAGCTGTGTGTTGATTTATAAGCGGTGAACTTCATGGCTGAGACGGAACAAGAAGACTCAACAGGTAACTTTAATATCGTGTCACATTAACTTTAAACTTCATTTGTACGTCTTCTTTAAAGTCGTCAAAGTTTGTGTGATCGTTCATAGTTGTTTTCTGTGGCGTTTGAATGAGTTTCAGAGTCGTGTCTTGTTGTCACATCACGGTCCCTTGTTGCTGTATCTGCTCTGTCATCCTGTGGTTCAGCCCAGATTACTGTGTTTATTATCTGAACCTGTGTTTCCCCGTCTGCTCTGTCACAGTCATGCTCTCTGTTAGGACATTATGTTTTATCCTCGGTGACACCCTGGCATTCCCCTCTCTTTGTCCCCCTGCGAGTGGTAGCTGTCAGAAACTGTCATAAGCAGATGTGCGAGTGCTGTAGTTACAGAAGTGAGCATATATCAGTCAGATGTAGTCCAATAAGCCGCCTGATGATTGGTTAGTTGCTGACTGATGCTTTCATTCTCACTCTACTAAACGGATCCGAGTGCATTACTCTATAACAACCATTTCATCAGCCATCAGTTCTGCTTTTCATGACCAACTGCAAGACAACTATAATCAGGATGATGATACAATAATTGTATTATAACAGTCTAACAGACTATTATAGCTGGACAGTATCAATATTTGTCCCAACCCCAATTATCATTACATTTACAAATCTTCACGTGATTCTTTATTTAAATCCTAAAAGAACACCTTGTTCTAACTTCTTTATAAGTCCTGTGAGGACTCATGGGTGATAAAGAAATAGTCCCACTTTATCCAAATGCTATTTCTCTATATCATATCCCTGGATGACTTGGCCAGTCCGTTTGCAGCACCAAGTCCCTGCAACAACATGAACAAAATGTGAGATCTGTCTTTTCTCTGCTGAGACTAATGTCTTGGATTTATTTTGTTGTGATGTTGGACAATGAAGCTGGACTGTCAGAAAGAAAAAGGAAGCCAGAGCTGACAAAAGCTAAACAGGAGAGTGATAGAGCACGGGCTAAAATATGAGCTGAGCTGTTTGTGATAATGATCATTCCTTGTTTAAACCTGAGAGTCAATCAATAAAAGGAAGAGCCAGGTTATATTTATTCTGCTTGGTAGATGGGCACTGGTAGGACATGACCAGGATTCACTAAATTTACATGTTACAAACATGTATCAGAGCACTGGACCATAACACTTAACAGATTGTCTGCTTTACCTAGTTTGCTTGTTATCACATTTCAAACACCAGCTCTACATAACTATAAATAAAAACAACTTTGTCACTTTGGATCCTGAGAGAAGAGAAGAGTTGTGTTAGGAAGAAGTTCTGCTCTCCAGAACAAGAGCACGCCATGGTAACATTCACATCCATATGACTGTTAGTGATAGTGCTAATGGAAAACAGTGTTCATTATTGCTTTTATCCTTTTATGTTATTGCATTACTTTAAAAAAGTAGTTTTTGTCCATCAGTCTAACTAAACAAAATAACTTTTTCCATTTCCATATTTAATCAGCTTCTTTTCTGATGATTCAGGCATCAGAAAAATATTTTGTGCCCCTTTTTAATGCTTTAGTAACTGAGTTTTCTTGATCTAATGGAGCCTGTGCTCTTAATTGAGCACATGTAGATGGCTGACCATTTCATGCATTGTGATTATTCCAAAATTTTATAAGCTGCTCTCATGCATGATTGAGTCTGCAGTTTTTGGAAAAGTCCCCAGTGTAGGCAAGGTGTAGCAAGTCTGTATAAGCATTACTGTTTGCTGGAAGGGGTCTTAATAATTATGATTATAATAAATGATTGGACTCACATAGCCTATTTATCTAGATACTCACAGACAATTGTCATATTATGCAAGGTGGATAAAGGAGCAAGATATAGAAAGGTGGTTTTGTAAATGTGTGCTTGGAGTTGCAGATGTTTGCAGAGTTCCCTCCAAAAACATAATTATTTTAGGGAACAGGTTTTAATATTTCAGCTCAACAAGCAAACACACCTTATCTTGGACTTTGATACTAGGATGGTAGTTGGATTTTTTTTAGTGCTTTGCCTCCTTTCTTAGTTCAGCTGCAGCAAGATGTTTTTCTCAATATCAGGGCATGAAAACCTCCAGACCTCTGAGATTAAAGTACAAGCAGTACAGTATGCTTCACTTCGGTTTAGTTGGAAAAAATTTGTCTCACAGTGAATTACCTGCAAGAGTTAACAAATAATATTCCATCCTCAACATAAATGATCCCAAATACACTTACGTTTGCCCTTTGACTCTGGCGTAAGCTAAGGTTTTTGACTTTTCACCTGTGGGTGGCCTTTTTCTCTAGACTGCAAGACAAGATC
This sequence comes from Thalassoma bifasciatum, assembly GCA_008086565.1. NCBI lineage: Eukaryota > Metazoa > Chordata > Actinopteri > Labriformes > Labridae > Thalassoma > Thalassoma bifasciatum. Next base: position 284,616 of record RPOG01000448.1, read on the forward strand.
CCAGCAAAGATACTTAATTGTTGACAGATTTCCAGCAACAGTTAGGATTTTGATTGACAGACATGCAGCTCTATAAGTGTCTTAGTCATCTCTTCGAAGGCGTATGTGAACCAGAAGAGCCAGATATTTCTGCGGATTTACTCAGCTTGTGTCAAATCTGGCGACACGGCTAACAGCCTGCGCCCACTTTTTTGTCCGATTGCTATCCGCCGTGACAATCGACACACTCTGATCAAAGATATGGGTGCTCAGACTCCTGCCCTTTGTTTTCATTGAAATGTGAAGTGTTTGGATTCTTTCAGCTGTTTTTCATTCTTCTCACCACGGCACGCAACCCTGTCACGGCTGAGACACCTCGCCGTCTCTGTATTTTGCAGTTAATTAAAATTCTGTCATTTCAAGCAAATTTTGTTCAAGGCAACAGAAAATCATTCTATTCTGGCTTTCAACTCTCACAAGTGGACAGCAGGTGTTGGATTGATATAGGAACTGATCCCTATGCACATGGCCGTGGTTTACCGCAGGTTACCTCCTGTGGTTATCAAAAAATCTCAGATTACATCTAATTTCCTCTGGAGAGTTACGTATGAGAGATTTTAGGGGTTTTTTTAACAGACGCTGAGTTGAAAACAAAACAAATCCTTTGAAACTGGAGACATTATTGAAGGGTGTTACAGGCCTAAGTGGTAAACCTATTACAGCGATTACCTAATTGTGACAAAAGTATTAAACTGAACTGTCAATCACTGATTCATTAAAGTCCCAAATAGAGGATATTTTGCCACATGTATTGAACTAAAAGGAACAACCCAGTGATGGGTTATAAAAGGCTGTAAGTTCAGAAATTGAACCAAATCCACATGAAACATCAAGAGATCTGACCTTATTGATGTGGGCAAAGATGGATATTGAGGAAAATTAAAGTGCCTGGTTTTGAACAAGCCCTGCCCACTTGAGGCAGGCTCCAAATGCCCAGTTTGCCCCATATCTTTCATCCATTCAGGGTCATGGTGAATCTATCCCAGCTGTCAATGGGTAAGAGGCAGGGTGCACCCTGAACAAGTTAGAGACAAACAACCATTTCTGAACATACTCACATCTAACCTTCCTACCCTCAAAGCGCTAACCACTGCACTACTTTGAAGTAGGGCTGGGCTGTGAATTGCAAATTCGATTGAATCGCAGTACGACCTGTCGCAATATTCTAGTCACAGACAGTGCAATATTTGTTTAACCTGTGTCAGAATACCATATTACTGTTTTTGCAATAGGTTTTTTTTCTACACCAGTGTTATTCAGTGTTGCTGAATCAAAGAACCAAACTGTTGAACACTACATTTGCAAGAGAAACAGTCTAAGTGATGAAAAGTGGCGAAAACAGCAAGGAGTAGCAACAAAAATAAGTTTTAGGTAAAAAAAAACAGCAAAAATTTGAGGGAATCTACAGAAATACTCAGAAAGTAGCAAAAACAGTCCAAAAGTGGTGAAAAGTGCAGAAAAGCAACAAAAATTTGCGAGAAAATTCTGAGAAAGCTAGGAAAATGGTCAGAAGTAGCAACAATAAGAAATAGAGTGACAAAAAAACAGTGAAAGTGGGTAAAAATAGTCAGAGGACACAAAAATGGCAAGAAAGTCGGGAAAAAACCTGCAAAAAAAATTTAAGAAGGTAGCAAAAAGTTGTTAAAAAGTGGTGGGAAAAAGTGAAAAATGATGAAAATGGGCTAAAGTTATCAAGAGTAGCAAAAAGACATGTCATGGGTTTTTGTCGTGCTTATCAATGTTCATTTTCTTCAATGTTTGTTGAAAAACAGGATGGGGGACCAAGAAATAATCGCACAAACATTACGCAGTTGCAATACAGAGAAAAATAATTGCAGGTATATTACTTTTGTAAAACGTTCAGCCCTACTTTGAAGACTGGATCACGTATTAACACACAATAATGACAAAAGCACAAGTAGTGAGGAAGTTTTTGTTGTAACTGTGCTTCTTGTCAGTGAAGTGTTGGAAAGCCTGTTTATTTTTGTTTTCAATGTTGCCAGATTTGTACGGAAAATGCATTTGCGAGGGATGAGCAGTAGAGCTGAGTTTGAGGTTTGCGCCCATGAAAAATTTGCCAAATCTTTTCTGCCAATGCCAGACACCTTATTCTGCCATTGAGTTGTGATTTGTGTTGTTTGATAGATTTGATGATTGAGGTCCAAAGGAACAAGACTCTAAATGATGCTGCTGCTGGTTTTACAGAACACCAGCCTAAGATCCTTTATCACAGAGACCGGATCCAGATCAGTCAAGAGTGGCATGTGGATTCTTGAGAGCAGACACCTGTAGAGCTACAGACTGGCAGGGGCTCATGCTGACAGGTGCAATTACCCAGGACCCTAACTGTCAGCACCTGAGAGTACAAGAAGTTCAAACAAGAGTCAGTAACAAGAGCAGCTTAGCATTAGCAGAAGAGAAGAGATTTGGCAAATTTTTCATGAGCGCAACCCATAAATTCAGCTCTGCTGTGCATCCCACAAATGCATGTGCCTTACAAATGAGACTCCATTTTAAAGGAGGAAAAACAGGCTGAACAACAGCAAAAGATTTAGTGCCAAGACACATTTTTACAACAGGAATAATCTACCAAACTGAAATTATCTGTTCAAATTATATTTAGGGTCAAGAAGAGTTTTGCCTGACTTTGGGAAACTAGAGGTGTGGCTGAGTTGACTCATCGAGTTTGACCCAAGTATCAATACAACGAACCCTTGATATATAAAATCCAATCCAATCCAATTCAACTTTATTTGTTATGCACTTCAGAACAAGTGTAGTTGATCAAAGTTCTGCATAGAATAAATGAGAAAATGCACAGAAGCTTACATGAAAGAACACTACATGTAAAATATGGAATTAATCAGAGTCGATTGAAAATAAATTAAAAACGTTTTAGCAAAATGGAAGTGGCACACAAAAAAAGCAGTCAAATATAAAAAAGTGAAGTTGAGTACTATGCAATGTAAAGAAATTAATCAAAGTCACATTAAAGGTTAAAACAGAAAGACTCGTTTTTTTCTTTTAGTTGTGTTGGTGATGAGTGACAGGAGATAAATTAGGGTGAGTCTGTATTTTTTCAGAGAAATCTAAATTCTGTGGAACCCTACGCTTATCCACAAGATGTTCTGACTTATATTTATCAGTCCAGGTTTCTGTGTCATGTTTCACTTCTTCTTCCCCTTCATCATCTGCAGAGCAGAGAGTATGTTTGGCTGACTCCTCATGTCTCTAGAGTTTGACTTCATCATGACTCAGCTTTTTTCTTCTTGTTCATCCCGACTTTGACGACCAAGTAAAAAGTTCTCATGTCTTTTGGGAACGAGGATCAGGGGGAAATAGTGTCTAAAAGACACATTTGTATCAAAAGAACTACAACTATCATGACTATTTGAGTTATTTCCTGAATGTAAACTGAGCGAACAGTATGAGTGACCCCATTCTTCTTTGTTCCTCCAAAGCAGTCAGGTCAAGCACGCTGAAGGCATGTGACGAGTGTTAAGCCTGATAAGCCAACTTTTTGATCTGTTGTTTTTTTTTACTTAATGGCTGGTTCCTGTTTAATGTTGACCAGATTTGAGACAGAAATGATTTGCTTTGATGTCAGTCTCAAAAATACCTTCTTTAAAAAATATAATACTTTCATAAAGCTAAATGGTTTCAGGCATTTGTCTCCCCTTTCTTTAGTCTGGTGCAGCCTGTGTGTGACTCCAGGAAGACGTTATTGTTGTTTTATGATAATGCATCAGATAAACTTTAGATATATGACAGTTACATAGCATCATCACTTAGTTTGGCTGGAGGGTTGGATTTCAACACGTGCCACCTGCTCAGGGCTAACCTCATGGGTCACCCTAGGCTACAAGGCTATACCAGCCCTCCAGGACAAACACGTTTTTAGTAAGGTGTTTCTCATATACTGGCATGACTTTTATTCCAGTTTTATAACAATTATTTTCACTAGTTTAAAGTCAGATATAGAAAAAGAAGAGAGAGAGAAAGAAACAGGAGTTCAGTGCATTGGTAATCCCTCAGCAGTCTAAGCCTATAGCAGCATTACTAAAAGCTGATCCAGGCCTGAGCAAACTTTAACTATCACCTTTATTTGGTGTCGTCTAGATTATGAAAATTGTGTATTTTATTTTGAAATTCTGTTCTGTTTCTTCCATTTCCATTGCATCTCCTTATTGCAGTTATCAACATTGTTAGAACACGGAGCATATACTCACAGGCCTATGGAAAATGCACAGTAATGTTTATTTCACTAAAACAGTATCAATAACCTGGAGCGTCTATAGTATTGTGGTCTAAGCCGCCCCCCATGACGTCCTCCTGTGTGGGTGGCCCCGGTTTCAAATCCAGCCTGTGGCTTCTTTCACACGTCACTCCCCATGTTCACATTGTTTCCTGCTCCATCCCCGCCCTCTCCTATCCCATCAAAGGCATAAAAGCCCAAAAGTTAGCTTAAAAAGAAATAATATTAATAACCTTACATAACCTTAAAGCTGTTTTTACTCCATCCCAAGGAAGGTTATTTGTAGAGAAGTCATTTGTCACGTTGGTAGAGTTTACTTTGTTTAACCTCATTCTTACCTCATGAAACTCACTTTTTGACCTGTCAAACCCAGTCTAGGCAGACTTCGAGACTTTCAGTTCAAACCGAACTGTGTCAGGAATCTTCACTTCTCCTACTGCTCATCTTCTCTCGTCCGTAGTATGTCTGCTATTTACTGCTGACACCGGTGTCATGTAACTCTACAGGCTCTTTACAAAGATAGATGTCCACCTTTCACTTAAACTGGCTCAAAAACATTTCTCGACTGTAAGGCAAACATGTTCAGAGTTAGACCTGGGGGATGATACTGGCTACATTTGGACTGTGCATAAGTTTCTTTTATAAAGCTAAAGTTCTGTACATTCTGCCGAAACATAACATATCTTACAGCTGACATCTTTAAAGGGACTGTAAGGACGCTCCTAAGTGACCTTGAAAAAGTCTGATATTTGTAAGTCTCCATGGCAACAGCGTGCTGGCTGACAAAGTTCGGCAGTGGGAAAAGACATTTGTGTTTATATTAACTGAAAACTATTTCTGTTAATAAATATTTTTTAATAATTGTGGACATTGGAGCTGGACTGTCTAATAGTTAAGAGACAAAAGAGAGTAATAGAGCATGAGCTAAAGGCTAAAACACAAGCTAAACTGTTTGTGATAATGATCATTCTAACCCAAATGCAACACTTATTCTGCAGTGACCTGTTTAAACCTGAGAGTCTATCAATAAAATGTAGAGCCAGGTCACATTTTCTCTGCTTGGTAGATGAGCACTGGCAGGAAACAACCAGGATTCACTAATTTAACACAGTACTAACACAGTAAGTCTGAGAGCACTGGGCTGTGAGTAGCGCTCAGTACAGCAAGCTACTAAACCATGGCAAACTAAATAAGTTTGTCATGTCATTTCAGACAACAGGGATACTGAGCTGTTGATAAATACATTACTTTGTCGCCTTGTAGCTCGTAAAAAGTTGTCTTGAAAAAAGAAAAGTAGTATAAAAAGGAAGATCCTCTTTTCTCTTTCACTTTCAAAACAAACACATCATGGCAGGTTGCAACAGTCCTCTGGCTAAAGGGAGCTGCTGCAATCCACTTCATACAGATTCTCCTCACTGTCACTTTAAATGAGTATATGTGTCATGATGTGAAAATGTGTTGGGGAAAAAAAAGACAAGTGGACACAAGACTAGATTTAAGTCATGAAATGTTTCAAAAAAGTTTCAAAATAGTCATCATGAAAAAGGATCGTAATAAATTCTAGATCTTGATTCTGCCATAAAAACATACTGCCATATTTTCCCCATACCACCGTCTTATGGAGAGCATTTTACTTGGTCAGAAGCAGAGTTTGCTGATGGTTATGCGGTATGTAACACTGCAGAAAACTGACCACTTATCATCTGGTATCAAAAGAGAGGTGAGGTTTGATTTCATAAGTCATTTATGTAGTTTTGTTTCTCTTGTCCAGTGTAGAAAAGCAGCCCGATGTGCTCATAACACATTGATGATAAATGCTCACTTTATTTTGAAGCTTTAATCCCAGAACTGGATTGTTCTTAGTGCTTAAAAGAGAAGAAAGAGAAAGAAAAGCTTCTCATTTACTCATTAATCCTTTTTCGTTTAATTAGTCTTTGAGGCTTTGGAGTTAAAAGAGTTGGATTATGTGCAGACACACTTTGTAAATTTAAAGTGTAAGAAGAAACAAAGAGGAGGAAAACTGTAAACATCGTAAAGAAAGAGAGAGTGAAGAAGCCAAAGCTGATTTTTGACAAGACACTGGAGTTGTTGATTTGAAAGCATTCAAGTTAAATTTGGCAAGACATGACCAGACTTGGACTCAGCACTTTGGAAGACCAGCTCGTTTCATGGGATTAGTTCTTTCTTTTTAAGCCATGTTGTTCCCGACACAAATGTTGGGCTACACAATAGGAACTCTTGTTCCAGTCTCTTAATTTTGCCTAATCACTTAATTACCACGAACATTTCATTCATCATTAAGTTGACAAGTTTTGGAGTGACAGCCTCGTGACAGAGCTCCTTTTACTTTTGCCTCATTGGCTGCAAAATAATGCTTGCATGTCACTGTGTTCATTTCTGGCAGCAGGTATAGAGCACATCTGTAGCTAGAAATGTCATCAGGATTTAGTCACAAAACAAAGCATCAGACGAATGATGCTAGGTTAAGAGTTGTGTTTCCTCTGAAGATATTGAAGCCTGCCTGGTTTTTTTCACACAGTGTCCTGCCAGTTCAAAAAGTGACATCTAAGCAAGTGTCAATGTCTTGTTTTAGTAAAAAATGTCTGAGAATGGCAAGTCCAGAAAAGTCTTATTTTGAGATATCAAGGATCAAAAGTGGTGCTCTAAGTTTGTTGAAAGAATATGATTGTCTAGAGTGTGAATCAGTAGCAAAGATTTGTTGAGGTCTTGTTTGCTGAATCTAAGTTTCTCCTTTTTAAACGAGGAGGCCTGATCTACTCGGTGAATCGATATGGCTCCACAGACGGCAGCGGAGAGCATACGGATCACCACCAGAGTAACAACCTCGGCAACAACCACAGCAACCATGGGTTCTCCACAGCGATGGCGGGGCACTGGGTCGGCGTCGAGCGGGAGGAGGAGGCCATTCGCCGGAAGCTGAAGTACTTCTTCATGAGCCCCTGCGACAAATATCACGCCAAAGGACGCAAGCCATATAAGCTGATCCTGCAGCTGCTTAAGATCATTATCGTCACTGCACAGGTAAGTGTGGGTGGGTTAGTCCTACCACACTTTAATGTTCCTGCATTTAAATTTTCTATCAGTCTGCTGCTCTCTTTTCCAGAGTCTTTAGGCCTTAAACTTCATTAGAACGATTGTAAAGTCAAAGCTCAGACACAAACTGATCTGTCACTCACTGCCTGATACATTTGAGTCATCAAAGAATAACATGTGGGTGACTCAGAGGAAGTAGTGTTTTCCTGTTAATCTTATTTTATTTATTTAATAATTTTACTCACACACAAACAAGATTGCACAATATCTGATAATGAAAAGAAATGAGAGTCTTGTGTGAAGAGAGGTCAAAAGGAACCAGTCACAACTACATTACAATCAAACACCAGCAGCAATAAGCTCACAAAATCTGAGTTTATCAATAAAACAACTGATGACACCTTGAGGTTGTAAATTGTCAAGTCTGTATAGGTGTTGCAGTAACTGAAATCTGAGCAAGCTTTTGTCTTTTTGCTCATGAGAACATCTTCTCAGGCTCAGTTTGAGCCACAATCACCTGATGAGCCCAAAAGATTTCTCATTTCAAAATAACCAAAGACAAAAACAATGCCAGAATTCTCATAAAGAGGAAAAAAACTGCAAATATAGTCAGAAAATTGCTGATTAAGTTTCTTGTATTGAGTCGTTATTCTTAATTCATGAAAATCATCCAGTACATTTTTCTTACCCTGATGGCAGATTTTCTTTTAGATACTTGATTGTTGTTGCGTTTCAATATTTTAATGACTTATCAAGTAAGTTTCATTGCTAGAAAGACGTAAAAACTGGGTTGGATTTCGAGTTTTGCATTGAGTGATACATTTTACTGTTACAAGGAAGCAGGACGACCCTAATTCCACCTAAAGAGGATAAAATCAACGAGGTCTATTTTTGTCCACAGGGGAGCGCCAAAAGTAACTGAAACGTAAAAATCCTTGCAGCATTAAGTATAATTAGTCGTTTGACGATGAGGCTTCTTCTCACTTCCACAGATTCATATCAGTCTGAGCCTGGTGAAGCTGACAGTGATTTATGAGCTGTGAAAACACACAGAATGACACACAGATTAAATGACTGACAGGTCCTTTCAAACATAACACCTGCCGTTCTTCAGGCCTCACCTCATCCTTAACGTCACTTTTCCCTTTTCTTTGTTGCAGTTGGTGTTGTTCGGCCTCAGTAACCAGGTGGTCGTGACCTTCAAAGAGGAGAACACCGTGACCTTCAAACACCTCTTCCTCAAAGACTACGATGAGTCCTCGGATGATTCTTTTGCGGTTTACACTCAGAGCGATGTCTACGACCACATCTTCTATGCTGTGGAGCAGGTACACCCTGAGAAAAATATGAAATTAACTGTAGTTCATGTTTTTTAAAGTGATGTTTGGTTGTTTCTTTACTCTTTTTTTACAGGTTAGTTTTTTTATCTGTATTACGCATAAATCCTCACTAAAATCCAAAGATTATTTTAGATAATCTACATACATCAAACATGCAACTACAAAAGACAGACAGAGACAGCGTTAGGGAACAGTAGCTGGGAAAAACGTCCATAAGGAGGCAGAAGCCTGGAGCAGATCTAGGCTAATCCAAACCTGGAATGGGGAGAGAAGTTGGGATAAGCAGGAAACAGTGTCAGTTAAAGTTGTCACGTTCTTGCTTCAAAGCTACCAGTGTTTTTCTTCTTATGGTATACTTTTTCAGGCAGACTGTTTTTTCTGTTAGTGTCTTTTTTGTTTAATTCAAAGCTATCATGACTTAAGTTTCTTCTCCCCTTGTTCTTTCTCCAGTACCTGGCCTTACCGGAGACCACAGTTGGGCGCTATGCGTACGTCTACGATGTTGGTTTTAACGGCAGTGCGCTGTCCCTCTGCCAGCAGTATTACAAGAAGGGAAGCATCGACCCAGCCAATGACACTTTTATCATCGACCCCCACATCATAACAGGTACCTAAACACCCTGACAGAGTTTTTCCTCCTGGACTGTTTGTTTAGTAACTTAGCTAAAAAAAATTTTACACATGCACCAAAGTGTGAACTGTTTCATGCTCAACAAGCATTAAAAGATTAACATCATCTTTGAGCAAAGATGAGTTTAGGAAACACATCAAATGCAAAATATGCAAGAGTGTGAGTGTAATGTTTGTGATAACTGGAAATACTGTGTGAACTGTGACATTACATGTTTCCTTATTACAGTTTATGTAAGTGCAGGTTAACGAGCTCAGCTAACACAGACACTGTGTACGGGGAGTTCCACATCCAACAAACACATTAAAGTGGAGTTATTATGTTGCTAAGGCAGATGTCATCAAAACTGAAGTCCAACAAGAGGTTCACCCAACCTCTAACCATGGGTGACAGAAAGGTGTTTGTGTTACTATTCATGTTTTCTGAGAAAAAGCCAAAACATCAGAACATTCTGCTAGAGGAGGGCACAACTGTATGTGAACACTGCTCAACAGTCCTTTTTCTTTGTTTTTCACCTTTAGTAGATTTAATGTCTTCACTTCAATAGCTCCACCTGTGGTGAGTTTAGGGTGATTTATGGAGAAACTATGACGTCAAAGTAGAACAAAGCTGTATCCACGGTGCGATGAAATGCTTTTTGCTAAATAAATACATTTTTTAGAGGAAGTTGAAGTAGAGGAGAGGTTACTGATAAAACTGTTGTTAAGATTTTATTCATACAGCTTCATCTGGACTGTATGTGCTTCATCTTGGTTTAGGGGAGAAGTTTCATGCAGCGTCAGGGTTTTTTACTTCCTCTAAAATTTCCTCAAGCTGAATATTAATCCAAGGATCTGAGCAAGTAAAAAAACACACAAAAAAGGAAATACTGCTTGTGTTAAGCATTTCTCTCCTCCTGTTTTGACCTATATTTGTAATGTTTTGATCTATATATGCTCTTTTTTACTCAACATTACTGTTTTCTCCCACTGTTTTCAGACTGCGTTGGTGTGAACCCGCTCTCCATGCCTCCAGGTCATCTCGCTAACAGCTACAAGAACTTTACACTCAAGTTCCACAAGTAAGGCTTCATTTTTCTCGTGGCTTCAACTTCACCTCATTTTGCTTCCACTGCTGACCTTTATCTGTGTAGTATCTGATGATGACTTTCAGCGAGTCACTTATCTCTGCTGCACACGCACACTCAAACATGTTTACAAGCTCAGTGAACTAAACACACACACACACACACACACACACACACACACACACACACACATACACACACAGGTATGTACAGGTTCTGGTTTAGGTGTGTTTGTGGTCTCAGTTGCCTCTGTCTAACAGTTCATCTCTGTGTTGTCTTTTTTGGTTTAAAGGTTCATAAACGTGACCATCGAATTCCAGCTGAAGGCGATCAACATACAGACCATCATCAACAATGAAATCCCAGACTGCTACACGTTTTTTATCACGGTGAGCCACAAAGAAAAGGATGGACCCTCAGTTTATAGGATGAGTTAGGGTCAGGGTTAAAGTTAGGTAAATGTAAACTAGTTAAATGGACTGTGAGGACTTTCGAAGTGATCTCATCTCTAGATTTATACCTGATCATAATCCACAACTTGAATTGAGATTATCAGTGCCAAAAAAGATTATTTTTCAATACTATTTCTTAGCTTTCAGGTCAGGTCAAGCATGACCGGATTGATTTACGGCATGCTAAAGTCTCTATGACAACACCCCGTCAGCTGATGTAGATTGTCAGTGAGAAGAGAGATCTTTGGGTTTTTTTCTGCTGAAAATAATTTCTGTGATGCTCTGAGGAATTATGGTGGAAAAAGGAGCTGGACTGTCTGACAGAACAGAAAAAAACGAAATGGGAGTGTGTTAGCGCTTGGGCTGAAGAATGCATAAATTTTGAGACAATGAAATACTCACTCGTAATGCAACTCAATGCACTGTCCTGAATAGTTTTTCAAACTGTCTGCTGGTCACCTCTCTCAACAGATAGTCCTCGACAACAAGGCTCACAGTGGCAAAGTGAAGATCCGGTTAGAAAATAAGGCCTTCATCAAGGAGTGCCGAGACCCCAGCATCTCTGGACATGGTGAGTCAAATAAAAGTGAATCTGGTCATAACAGTGGATAAACTGTCACTGCATTCAGCCGTATGACCTCTCTCCCTCTTAATCCTCAGCTGAGAGCTACACACGTGTTGCGTTTGATGTTGCTGTCGCTCTGGTGTGTCTACTGTCACTGCTGCTGTGTGGACGCTCCATACTTCGAGGCATCCTCCTGCAGCAGGTACAGCAATCAAAGAAAGAAAATGAGGGTATCACAGATTCATTCACTTTTGTGATTTTGATGGTTAATGACTAAAAACGCTGATTTCTCTCCTTATCAGGAGTTTGTTGAGTTCTTCAAAGCCACTCTAGATCGTCAGGTGTGTTGGTCAGACCGGATGGAGTTCATAAACGGCTGGTACATCCTCCTCATCATCAGCGACATCCTCACCATCACTGGCAGTATTATCAAAGTTGGCATTGAGACGAAGGTGTGATACTGACTTTCCTTTCTCACATGATGATCTCAGTGTGTGGTTCTTTGTTCTTCATTACTTTTTTCTTTTTCCTCTCTTGTGACAGAGTATGTCTTCGTACGATGTTTGTGGCATCCTGCTTGGAAGCTCCACACTCCTGGTGTGGGTCGGGGTCATCCGCTACCTCACATTCTTCCAGAAGTACAATGTAAGTCATAGATTCATAATATAGAAGTCATAAATGTAATTAATCACAAATGTCATTGTTGTAAGTTTTGTCTAATATCTATCTAATATCTCGGTGCCTTCTCAGATCCTGATCATAACACTGCGAGCAGCATTCCCCAATGTGATCCGGTTCTGCTGCTGTGTTGCTGTCATCTATCTTGGATACTGTTTCTGTGGCTGGATTGTTCTGGGACCATACCACGTCAAGGTGAGCAGAGCTAAACCTGCTGTAAACTGAAATATGATCAGTAGTTGGGTCTGATCACTTTATCTTGAGCTCAATTTATATTGGATATTTGTAATTTATGCAACAAAAAGCACTGGGCTTGACCTGCTGCTAATATCAAGTGCCTTAAAATAACTTTAAATGTGAATTAGTGCAGTACAAATGAAACTTACAGCCTGATTAAACCTGCAATAACTCATTACTTTAACTTTCTGTTTTGGTCATTAAAGGCAGCAGAAACAAGTTGAGAAAATAACAAACACTCATAATCAGCTTTAAAGTTGAGGAACTTATGAACAAAAAGCTGCATATTTACAGCTTCCTGCTGTGATCAGCATTTTTCTCCAAAGGGGAAGCTGGTTGGTTTAGTGGTTCAGGCACATGCCACACAAGGAGGAGTTTGCTCTTTCCACAACAGTCACGGGTTGAACTCTTGGTTACGACCCTTTGCTACATCCATCTGTCCACCTTTTGGTCTATTTATCCGTCTATACATCTGTCATCTATCTTTTCATCTATCTATTCGTCCATCTATTCAAAACTCTCTTGATCCAATGCTTTTTACAGCTGACAAACTGATGAAAACAAAAAGCAAATGTAAGAAGCACACAAAAAGAGGGAGAAAATAAATATATGATGAAGTTATTTGTACACATAATCTGAGGCAAGAATGGACAATTAGCAAAAACTGTGAACTTTAACACATCAGTTATGTGCTCTGTTGAAACTATGTTATCTCAACAATTTCAGCTGAAACATAACTCCTCACTTTAATATAACTCAAACCAACAAAGGCAGATATAGTTTTGTTACCGAAAAAATAAATGTCCCCTAACCTTTTTTTAACCCAAACCTGTGCATTATTAAGTCTGTTATTATCATTTCAAAAACAGTTTGTTGATTCATATCTAGTTGGAGTGTTTACAGCTCTTCATGTTCTCTCTCCCCCAGTTTCGCTCTCTGTCCATGGTCTCAGAGTGCCTCTTCTCCCTCATCAACGGGGACGACATGTTCGTGACGTTCTCAGAGATGCAGGAGAGCAGCACTCTCGTGTGGCTGTTCAGTCAGGTGTATCTGTACACCTTCATCTCCCTCTTCATCTACATGGTGCTGTCACTCTTCATCGCTCTCATCACGGGAGCCTATGAGACCATCAAGGTTTGGAGGGAATAAGTTCTTCTGTAACTCTCAGAATCGTGTTAAAGCAAACAATATAATGAACAAAAATACACATAAGTGCTTACTTTGATTTCCACAGCACCAAACCCAAGAACCCATCCATATGACAGACCTGCACGCCTTCATAGCAGAGTGTACGGATGCACCGAGCTCGGGGAAGTTCAGGGTTTTAGAGACGTCGCCGTGCTCATTTTTCTGCTGCTGTGACAGGTGAGGAGAACTGTTATCAAAGGAATCCTTATATTTAAGCATTTCTGATTATAAATATTTTTTTAAAAGTAGCAATGTAAACAGATGAAAAAAATACAATGTATGAACTACCTAGATACAAAAGTGTTCACGTGTGGGGTGTAGTTGGCCTAGTGGATTAGGTCTTGCACCATGAGTTTCGCCTTTGAGCAGACGGCCCAAGTTTGAATCTGGCCTGTGACCCGTTAGGGGTGTGTTGTATGAGCAACTGCATAAACAAAATTATTTTTAAAAAATAAACATGTACATCTTTCCAAATTAAAGATGTATATGTAAACTAGCAGTAGGAGTAAAAAATGGGTGTTATGGGGTGTCAGGTGACCTAGATATTGAGGTATGTTCCACGAATGGTCCCTTCGTGCACACAAGATCAAAATCCAAAGACCAGCTGAAAATTTTCACAAATTTACATTTTGCACTGTTGAATTTTAAAAGGGTTTCAAGTAGAGTTTCAAAATGCAAAAAGAGGAAATTGGAGCCAGACAAAAAAAAAGAGCAAGTAATTAATTAATTGAAATCATCAGTTGCACTGAAACAGTCTGTTCATCAGCTGATCTGAAGTCTAAGACCACAGCCTCTAAAAGACAAAATCTGCAACTTTTTTGAAATCTAATGGTGCAAAATGTGAATTCGTGCTATTTTTCAACTGGTCTTAAGATTCAGATCAGGTGTGTGTGACTCTTGTATCATCTTTCCCCCCTTCATTTCTGTCTGTTTTCCTTTTCAGAATAAGAGCACACCTCTCACTGATTTTAAATATTTCCACTTCTAAAATCATAGTGATGTAGGCAGAGATGTTTTTTTGAAAATAGATTAGCATACTTTAAATCTAATATTCTATCTGTGTTCAAGTTAATTACTGAGTAGCACTCACTGGTTTCTACTATTATGTAACTCTAAATAAAGTTTTATAAGAATAGTGGCAATAAAACAATCACTGCTGTGGAACATCTATGAACTTGATGTGTATTTCTTTATTCCACCAGGACAACAACATATGAAGACAACCTGCTGGTGAACTGACAATAACCTCAGTGACCTCCCAGCCTCACTGTCTCCCCCTGCTGACCACAGGGACCCACTGCAAGCACACACGCACGTGATTCCATGTGTCTCCGCACAAACATGCTGTATCTGGGTCAAACCTCATCTGAAGGAGGAGCCGACATCAGCTGGACCAGCACTCTGCAGGAGGAACCTTTATCAGCCTTTATACTTCTCTCTTCTTAACCCTGTGTAGGAGAAAACTGCAGGCTGACGCAGAACTGAACGTTTTTCTTTTAATGAACTCTGCAGCACAGACATTTCTTTGTTTCTTCTAAAAAAACAGTGTTTCTGTCTTGAATTGTATTGAGTGATGTATGATGCTGAACAAGAAACAGGAACTATTTACAGATGTATTAAGTAGAAACAGGGTACACTGCAGCATCATGGTGCTGACTACTTTTATTTGTGTGGTTGTCCTTTTATAGTATTTCAAAATTGGTGACCTCTTGAAACTAAGACTCTTTAATTAAGACTTTAAATTAAGACTTTTCTTGTGCATATCAAATAGTGTCCCATTCCTAGCTACTCCATTATTTAAAGTGCTTTGACCTCATTTGTGCTCTAAATCGACGCTGTAAAAGACAGTAGAGTTCTAACCATCATGGGATGTTTAAATTCACGAGACTGATTGAAATCCATCCGTTAGTGGGCTGACTCTTTTTCAGGACAATCAAGAAGATGGTTTCAGAAAACAGAATGACAAACAGACCAAAGGGGATGTGTTTTCCCTCACATAGCTTGAACTACGGTGTAGAGTTTCTCCTGTAGCTGCCTCTCCACTGCACAAACACCATGTTGCCTTCAAGTGCAGATATTACATTAGTTTGTATGATTCAGTGTATTTATCTAATCATATTTCACTTATGGAGCTCTAATTATTGCCTCAAGGACCGTTTTTCATGGCCCAAAAGTATGTCTGTGAACAAGAAGTCGATACAGAAGTTAGAAATGTTAGCCCATTACTTTTTTCTCATTGTCTTCACACTGTGTCTGAGCCGAGTAGAGCAGGGTCATGTTGGATAACAAGCTAACTAAACTTATCTGTAGCTCTGTAATCATGCTCTGTCATACTGAATCATAGTGCCTATTGTCTTTGTAATGATGTTTTATTGAGTACTGTAGTCAAAAACTGCATCGCATATTCATTTCTCATTCTCTTTGTACCACGTTAAACGCACAATAGCTTAGGAGGTCACACAGTCTGGACTCCATAAGGTTAGTAGAACATAATTTTCTTTTTTCAAACCAGAGATGATGTCTGAGCATGATGGTATTTTTCTGTTGTCTGATGTGCAGTCCAATAAGCCTGCAATGTTGCTAAATGCGTTGACAGAGTTTGGATTCAATGTTAAAAGTGTGTCAATTATACCCAAGGCCTTAACTTTAAAAGGCACAAAAAACGTGTATATAATCTAATTAACTAAATGTACTTTCCTACAATGTCATATTTTTGTGTTTTGTACAAATGATATGCACTACTCCAAAAATGCAAGCATTAAAGATACAAAATTGTCATTAAGTCATACATTTAGTGTTGTGAAAGTAAAGGACTTGCTGATTAAAGTTTCCAGGATCATTGTTGATATGCAAACATGGTTTTATTCCATTTTTTGGCACAATTTCACAGAGTGCACGTCCACTGTTCTGCCAGTAGATGGAGCTTGTTACTCATGAGTCTGGTAACAAATAAATGCAGAAGACTGAAAGTTTAATTTTCTACATATGGCAAATCAAACAAATAATCCCACAGATCATTTGGTAAAAACCTGAGTATGTCCCTCTGCTCATGAATCCTTTAATCTAATACATATTCAATTGCATCTGTTGTGAAAACTTGTTGCAGCTCCGAAGCACAAAGGCTCCACAGAGAGGAAATAACAGTCGTGGATCTTTTATTTTTTCAGAACAGTCCAATATGATGAGCTCATTTCCTGGTTATTGAGCTTCCACAGTGAAGCTTGGCAGCTGATGTAGCACATCCCCTGCCCTCCACCCACTTAGCCTAATATCATCATACATTATGTACTGGTCTGCTGTGCCCTGATGGTTTCTGTCAAACTGTGTGAAAGAGAGAGAAGTCTTTTTAATGCACCTTATATAAATGTTGCATTCATTCTGCCTTATAAGTAGTCATGCAGTGATCACTATGTGCATAAATGTCATCATTAAGTGCTGTTGATACACCAAGACATCAAAAAGCCTTGCTCCATGTTGGTAATGTCAGAGTGCTGGTGTTGGGTGTGGCCTTTTGTGGATGCTAGTTTGATCTTAGCTTGAATTCAAGCGTGCTCCACTCGCTCATTTGTTCCTTGTCGTTTGAAGTTTGTAGCCTTTCATATTAACAAAGCAGTTTGAATAGCAAAATATGCAGCAGCTGCAGCAATTTCCTTTTCCCCGTCTTGTATCTTCAATAATGAGGAGCAAGGGTGTGTGTGTGTGTGTGTGCTTTGTGCCACAGGCAGTGTATGCAGCTGTCTTTACAACCAGGTGCCGGTAGCTGACCTGCAGACCACAACAAAGAAATGGATTCAAAAGAAACAAAGTGTGTGTGTGTGAAAGCCCTGTAGCTTCTCAGTCTATCCTAATCATGTTATGGATTTTCACCGGGAACTTGTGCCTGGCCACGCCTTTGTGTAACAACATTATGCTGCAATCTGAATGAGATGAGCAGGAAGCCAAGAGATTTAGCTGCTTTTTATCTCTGTTATCTCTTAATGGATGCCATTAGCGTGTATTGTTTAGGAGGAAAAAAGAGAAGTTTGTGTCATGGTTTGTGAATCCTCTGTGGCCTGAGTTGGTCTCGAGGTTCAGATTTGCATTATTATTTTGAAGCATTCTGAGGAGCTTGAGTTAAGAAATGCTGAAACTTGTTGAGGACTGTTGGGTTTTCCCCCTCCCTTGCCTATAGGAAAGGCTGACAGGCTGCTGATGACACAGCTGCCAGAGTCCTGCAGAGAGAGATGGAGAGGCAGAGCTGAGACATGATGACTCACACTCTCTGTACACTGAGGAACTGTGAGATAGGGTGCGCTTGCAAGGTCGTGGTTAAGGATTTCTAGTCAGCCCTCATTCCTTCCTTCACTCACAGAGTTTCGGATTTCTCTTTTCTCCGTCTTTTAAAAGTCTCTGTTTTCAAGCTTTATAAGAGAAAACAACAGAAAATGTCACATGCCTCGCCCCATTCACTCCTTCTCCCTCTCTGTGAGCTGCTATAGTCTTTGTAGGTTTTCTCTCATTTCATTGATTTCTATTGTGGAGCCCGCAGCTGCAGCTTTCAGCCCATTGCTATTGTGGCCTTGTACCATTGGGAAGTAGACACTGTGCTCAGCTATAAATAAATAAGTGACCGATGCAACTTACAGAGAAATTTTGTTTATTCTTGTTTTTCTCTGACATTGCAAAACAGGGTAAAAACGTGCTTTCTTGTGTGTGTGTGTTGTGTGTGTGTGAATGTGAAGAGGAGGGAGGATTCATGCAGCTTGGTGTCTTAGATTTCATTTGAAGCATGCAGAATAAACATGTGGCTGGAAGGAAAGAGTGAGGCGTGTAATTGGAGGGTTGGTGCTTTATTTTCCCCTGGACAAGATTCTTATTTTTCTTTTTGTCTAATTTATTCAAACACCAAAGCAAAAGGTGCATATTGAGCTCACTTTAAAGTGGTTTATAATGGAGTTAAAAGTTAAACTCAATGTCAGAAAATCACATATATTCATGAACAAACAACCAAATAAAAAGATAAGGCTGTATGTACCCAAAAATGAAGTCATATTGTGAACAAAATATTTCTATCCTCTCCCTCTTTCCACTTATTTCATCTGTCTTATTAGTTAATGTATTTTCCCTTGAACAACTTTTTATGAATTGTGAAATGAAAACCTGCTGGAAATATGGGCATGTGAAGATTTGGCATTACGAGAAGTAGAAGAAATTCCGTGTTTGTTTAAAATCTTGTGAAAGTCGATGGATGCAAATAAAGTAGCCTTAAAGTAATTCTGGTTTAACACATTGTTCATAATATTTTTGTGGTTCATGATCATAATCACCTTTGTTCACCAAATTCCCCCCAAAATACAAAGAATTTTACCCTCCTTGACTGTTTGTTTAACTGCATGACAATGACAAACAAGCAACTCCAAAATATCGAAACTAGAACAGTTTAAAAATGATTCAAGAAAACATTGAAAATATTTAGAAATTGAAGTTACATAGCGCAATGTCTTAAGGCTGGGCAATTAACTGCAAATTAGTTTAAATAGTGATATGACCTGCTACAATATTCTAATCGCAGACAGAGCAATATTTCTTGAACCTGAATCGTATCAAAATGCCAGATAAAGCTTTTTGCAGTAAGTGTTTTATCCTCTATGCCAGTGTTACTAAACCCTGGTTGACCAAAGAGCCAAATTGTGGAAAGATACCTTTGCAAGAGAAACAATTAAAGCGTTGAAAAGTGGCATAGACAGCAACAACAAGCAATGGACGTAAATAAAATGAGGTCCATTGTGGCAAAATGGCCAAAAAGCATCAAAAAATGACAAGAAGGTGGGAGGGAACTTGGAAAATAGGAAAAAAATAAAAATAAAAAATTGCAACAACAACAAAACAACAACACATAAGATGCAGAACCTAAAAATATAAATTTTAATGAGATTGTTCTTTAGCACACCATTTAGCCCTACATTGTTTAAAAGACATCAATAAAAATGTGCAAAATTTTGAAATAATAATGTGTTAGGTTCGAACTGTCATCAGAGCAAAAAACTATTCATCATGCATCTAAAAAGTATTGCATTTGGTAGAACTGGTAACCTGGTTTGGAATTGCATTTTATTTAAATGTGGCTGGGAGAGAGGGGATGCGGGTACAACAATGCTACCTGGAGCACATGGATCTTATAATTTTTATTTCAAAATTGTGACTTTATCAAAATTCAACTTTTTTTCTCTAAATTTTGAGCATGTTAACTTTGAATTTTGACTTTTTATCTCAAACTTTGGCTTGATATTGGCAAAAAAAAATCTCAAGAAAGCAAGTTTTTTTTGGACTTGCGGAAATAGGCTCCTATAGGTGTCAACTTGATAAAACAGATATATTTATGTATAAGGGAGCCCTATGTTCCGCAGTGACTTGTATAGGTGCCCCCTCCCTCCCTCCGTAGGACACTTTGTCTTGCGCCCTTCAGTGTCTCCGCACCACAGTTTGGGAACCCCCTCGTGCCCCAAGGCAGAGCTCGCGCTTGGTTTGAATTTGACGTCACTCCTACTTTGCATAACCACCAGTTTCTCGCTTGTGATTGGACAGTTGTGGGGATTATAATCTGCATGTTTTCATGAGCTCCACCACGTTTCGCCTCCTTTCAATCTTCTGCTGGACGCACGGCTCCGTCACTCCCCTCCTCCTCCTCCTCCTCCTCCTCCTCCTCCCTCCCGGGTCCATCCTTCATGAGGGGAAGCAGCCTGCTGCCGCCGCCTGCCGCCGCCGCTGCTCAAACGTGGAGGAAAGGGCACGGAGAGGGACGCTAGCTGCTCCATTGTTAGTGAGTTTGGTGAAATTTACGGCTCAGTCGACATATTTAGTGCATTTTATTGTCTCAGTGAGAGGGAGGGACGGACCGTTTGTTCTGTTTGTTTCTCCTCAGGAACAACCGGCGGTTGGAACAAGGTACGTTTAATTTACTACGTCTCAACGGCTCTGGCGCGAGCGACATCATTTAAGTTCACATTCTCGTTTGATCAAACAAGTCCATCTTTACGGTGCCAAAAAATGTATTTATCACTGAAATGAGTCATTTTCTTTTAAATGAGCGCACTTGTTTTGGAGCCAGACGCCGTCTTTGTGGTGTGGAGCAGCAGTGTGTGGCTGGCTCTGGTGATGGATGTGAAACGTAAACGCTAGCATGGCACGGTAACGGCTGGGCGGTGGTTTCAACGCGTGTGTTTCATCCTCCACAAAAATATTTGCTTGCTCTGTTTAAGTCTCAGCTGGCAGCTTCACCTGGCACCAGGTTCAGTTTATTGACTAGCCTCATGTATCTCACTAGGCGTTACACTGCTGTTGTTTTGTGTGTGTGGGGCTAAACCCGGGCCTTTTGCTGAACCTGCAAGTTCCCTGTTTGTTTGACAAATCATGTTTTTATAGCTCAGCCTTAGGCTGCAAAAACACCTTTGAGATCTTAAAACCAAAAAGAGGGCTCCTGGGACCACCAGCGAGTCCTTGACAGGTGCCTAAAGTAGAATTTGGCATAAACTTTGGAGGACAGTCCCTCACCTCATTTTTTTATTATTCCAGAAATGAGGTAAAAGATTAAATGTCACATCTCATCATTTATAATTGCAAGAGAAAGTCACTGAACCCTATGAAATAACCTGTATTTCTGCATATATTATATGTATAATCTCACACCTCACAAACAATTACATGCTTCAGTTGAACATACCATGTAAATATTCATAGAGAAAGGTGGAAAAAGTAGGTGAAACCTTGGACTAATAACTAGTTGACCCTCCTTCAACAGCAGTAACTTCAACCAAACATTTCCTGTAGTTGCAGATCAGATCTGCACAACAGTCAGGAGGAACTTCAAACCAATTCTTTTCACAAACCGGTTTCAGTTCACAATTTTCTTGGGATGTCTGGTGTGAAATGCTGAGTTTATTGTTGATTTACTTCTGTGTGTTGGGTCACCATCGTGTTGTGCTTCTGTTGAGCTTCAGTTGGTGGACACTTGGCCTCAAGGTCACCTGAAAAATGTCTCAATGAACTTGGAAATTCATTTTTTACATCAAGGACAGCAATCTGTTCGCGCCCCAAGGCATCAAGATAGCTCCAAACCGTGATCCCACTCCACTGTACTTAAGTGAGGATGAGGTTTTGATCTTGGTTTTGATGATTCTCTACACCTTATGTTTTGTGTTCGACCAGTCAACTCAACTTTGGTTTCATCTGTCCACAGAATATTTTGCTACTAGTATTGTTGAACATCCAGATGCTCTTTTACGAACTTAAAAAGCACAGAAATGATTTTTTTTTTCTTTTGACAGCAGCAGCTCCTTCCCTTGTGTCCTTCCATGAACTCAAGGCATGGCTCACATCAGACAATGCTTCTTGAGCTTAGCAAACTTAAAACTGGAAGGTTTAGGGCAGGACAGCTTTGACCAACACCTCCAATCTCCTCTCATTGATTAGACTCCAGGTTGTATGACTCTTGTTTGAATAAGCTCTTGAAAAATTCATCAGCTGGTGGGTTCACATATTTTTCTTCCACCCAGCAATGTGAATGTTTACATGATGTGTTCAATAAAAACATAAAATATAGAATCGTTTGTGTAGTATTGGTTCCAGCAGTGACTTAGATGATAATCAGAACACGTTTTTTGACCCATTCTTGCAGCTTTCGTGTTTTATTGCCTTCTCTCTCAGTGCAGTCTCAGTTGTTTCTTGCAGAAATAGTAATCATCTCTGTTTTTATGCTTCCATCCCTGCACATGAAGCGATCTCCCTCTTGATTTAGCAGACTGACAATGAGAAAGGAGGAGTAAAGGCAGCTCAGTGGCAGAGAATAACACAGCATTGTTTCCAGATCTCGATGATACAGGGATGCTGTTTTGGCTCAGAGTCCAGGTTACATAACCAATAAGTTTGCCCTCAGTGGGTATGGTGGGCAGGGCCTGGGCGCGGCAGCAGTGACACCGCTCTTATTAAGAGTATTTGACATGCAGACACCCACTGAGGAGTGTGTGCTGCTTTCTGAAGACCCCACTGCTACTGCTGTCAGGGTGTGTGGGTTGTAACTGAGGAGTTAATCAGCACCAGGATGTGAAAGCGAGTGTGAATGACACACACACATGGTCTTCCTCTTCCACTTCTGTCCCTGTGGCTGAGCTCCAAGAGCTCGTGGCTGGATAGCCGAGACTGTGTCTTACGCAGACATAAAGTTGTTTTTTGTTGTGATTTTAGGTTTTTGACTCGGGATGGCTGTTGATGAGATTTTATTGATACAGGCACCCTTATTAGTTCTGCTCATCAGTATGATTATTTGTTGTTTTCTTTTACAATTCCTTCCGTGATTTTTCCGTCTACTAGACTAGAAGTAGCTTTAGAGGTTTTCTGTGTCAAAAACACTGTATTGTGTTTATATGGAAATTAATTTGGTCACTGCATTTAGATGTCTAACAGGGAAAAATTACGAGCATCAGCTGACGGTGTATTGTTTTATTGTATGTTATTGACTGAAGTAGGCCACCAAACAGCGCTCTGAGTTGTTTTGAGCTTTGAGCTTGCTGTCGTGATGCCGTGTCTGCACTTCTTGTTTGGAAAACCTTTACCTTTAAGTATTGGGACATTTTAGAGTATTGTTCACAAAAAGTTATTTTGACACATTTCTGTGATGAAAGTTGAAATTCTATTTCAAAACAGAAGTTTTATCGATGTATGCTAACTGCAAGCATGTCAAAGCAATTTCCTCATGTTAGCATCGAGCTAGCATGATGTTTTTTTATATGGTTTTTAGTACATTAGGTGTATAATGTGTTGAATGTTTTGAATGGGACTGTCTACTGAGGGAGTAACATACATTTCTTTGTGTGTTTGGTTTTCAAGCTTCTTAAGTAAAACTTCAAATGGAAAATCCTGAATCATAGGTTTCTTGGGGAGCTGTTATTTATATGCTAAGCTAAGCTAGCTGGGGCAGAATAGTGGAGGAAAGGTTTGTCCGCTCCAGCACAATGCAAAGGAATAAATTAGTATTAGAAATAATGGCTAATGATGTCAATGGGTTGAATCATTTGTTGTCAAGTCTTAACAGTAACCATCCCTAGTTTGAACTGTTGTGCATCTTTTTCCTCAGTGGCTGACCGTCCAATGAGCTTTTGTTATTAGAAGATATTGTTTACGTTGAAGCTTTTAGGTAAATAAACTGATTTTTAGATGGCAATGAAATATCAGACCTCTGCACCAACTGTGCCTTTGATGGAGGTATCATAACACTAAACCATTGTTCTCAGTGCAGCCAACTAAACAGCCTATCTGTTTGAATGTAGACTTAGAGGACTTACCAATGTTTGCACACCTTTGAGATAAAGGGAAGGAAGTGCCAAGTGGGAAGAACTGTAAACATGACTAACATTTACTCAGCACATTGAGAGACTTTGTTTCTGCAGTTATTCTATTCAGTAGCACACCAATAAATGGTGTCAGTTAAAGATTTCCTTCACAGGACTTTCTCCAAGATGATCATGTCAGCATCAGGGAGGAGTAAAAATGGTTTCAGTTCAGGGAAACTCAACTTTTACAGTAAAGTAACATTACTGTCCCATAGGGCCACACTCTTTTGCCCGATCCAATCTCTCAGCAGGGACCATGTGTGTACAAACAGCTCAGCCAGTTCCACTCTCCACACCTCTGTTTCCCTTTCCTCTTCCCAAAAGCCAAACCAAAGCACAAAAGGAGCTTAGAATAGAAATCCGAGTTCATTGAGTGCATCCTTAAAGCCCGAGCTGGCCCGAGGGATGGGACAGGTGGATGAAATAAAAAAAAAAAAAAAGGAAACTGCAGAAAGTGTTACGCAGAGAAAAGTTTCCACTCTTAAAATTCACTGGAGAGTGTGTGTGTGACGCAGTGCTACAGAAACTATTACCAACTTGGTTCACTTTCATACTGAGCAAAGGGTTTGTGCTTATTTTAAGTCTTTTACTTTTTAGCTGTAAATGTACAAAGCAAACACAAGTTTGAGTTGTTTGTGTCAGTCGTGGTAATCTAGGAGCGATAGGTGGCTTACATGGCTTCATTTGAAGTGAGTGGGGAAACAAATCTGTTCTGCTACTTAGTGTAAAAACCTGTCGAGTTCTTGACTGAAATTCTTTTAATAACCTGGATACTTTCTGCTCTATCTCTCGAGGACTGAGTCAGGCTCGCCAAACAGGAGCTGTTATCTGAGATGACAGGCATGTGAACAAAAACTTGTCTCTGGAGCGAAGTTCCTCTGCTAAATTGTGTAGCAGACTGCTGGATTCCTTGAAGCTGATGGTTTGTGCTGTTTATCGAGCTCCGTGTGGTTCAGTGTCGGTGCGTGGCATCAGGGAACAGCTGTGAGAGGTTAGCATGTTTATGTGTGTCGGGGTCAGAGGTTCAAATCCGTCCCCCTCTGCAAACCCTCTGTGTGAGAACAGGATGTACTTCCCAATTACTGCTTTATCCTCAAGCACTGGAATTTTAGGAGCATAAGCTGGAATCATCATCTAGGAGGGATGTGTTTCTAAACCTAACAAATATCTGTATATATTTTCTATGTCAACATATATCAACTCATCACAAATCAGATTAAATTGCAATATGGCCTGCTGTAATATTCTAATCGCAGACAGAGCAATATTTCTTCAGCCTGAAATGGATCAGAATATAGATACAGTTTTTTGCAGTAGATTTTTTATGCTCTACACTAGTGTTACTCAACCCTGCTCAACCAAAGGGCCATATTGTGGAACGCTATCTTTGCAAGAGCTACAATCTAAGTGGTGAAAAGGGACAAAAACAAACAAGACCTGGTCTTAAAGCGAAGTTTAAGGTGGCAAAAATTATCAAAAGTAAGAAAAATGGCTAGAAAATTTGGAGAAAACTTGGAAAAATAGTTGAAAGTGGAAAAAATGGACCACAAGTAGCAAAAAAAGAGTGAAAAGTAACCTAAAAGGGGGAAAAGCAGTCATGAGTAGCAGAAAGAATGTCGTAGCTTGCTGTAATGCTGTAGGTGATGTCAATGTTTATTTCAAAAACGTGTTTAACAACACAGGAGATTTCTTACCCTGAAGTAATCACACAATAAATTGCAATTACCATATGGGAAAGTGATTACAATTAGATTATTTTTGCAAATCATTCAGCCCTATATCCAAATGAGAGACCCACAGCTTCAGGTTCTTACAAATCAGAGAGGAGGAAGCTGTCACTCACAACCTGAGACCCAAATGTGACATAATCTAACACCAAGTTTTATCAGATTATCCATCTGAAAGTGAATTTTATTAAGGGAATTATTAGTGATAAGTTTTAATTATCAA
The DNA here is from genome assembly GCA_008086565.1 of Thalassoma bifasciatum. NCBI lineage: Eukaryota > Metazoa > Chordata > Actinopteri > Labriformes > Labridae > Thalassoma > Thalassoma bifasciatum. Next base: position 310,435 of record RPOG01000448.1, read on the forward strand.
ATGTTAGAATTTGTGGCTGGATAAAAAAGGACGAACTTTTGTTATCTGTTACACACTTGGCATTTTACCCCAGAGTATTTGCAAAATATATGCAGATTACTTCCTTATCATTACTTTCTAAATTCAGCTGTGAATTTTTCTGCAGCAGACGCCATCGAAGTGTGCTCTGTGAAGACCGTCATTTTTACTGCAGGAACGTTGGTGTTTCTTTTCCCATTCAGTGTCTCAGAATCAGGGCAGCCAAGAGGGAAGCACAACCCCTGTCCAGTGCAGAGCATTTGCATCTGTTTGCCAGTCAGCTGCTTTTTACAGCCTGCAACCAGTGTGAGCCAACCCACACCCATGGAAATGTAATCCTAAATCTGTTTGGCAGCATCTGTTGAGGCTGACATTCAGGGTTAAACCATATTTCATCATCCACCCTTCATGTTTGTTGTGTGTCTCCTGAGCGGCTCCCAGTCGTTGAGCTGTGGGGACGAGGAGACGGTGTGGTTGGTGCCGTGCTCTCCGTCACTGTGGTTTGGAGGCTGGCACTCTCCTGCCCATTAGGAGAAAGTGGTGGATGCTGGCGCTGCACTTTCAGCCACTCTGTCTGTCTGGGACTGTGAAGCTGGGCTCGGTGCACTGTAATTATTGAAAGAGGAATTCAGCACTTTGAAAGTCTGTTTGTTAGTTCACTTGGGTAGCCTTGAATGATATCCCAGGGAAACATTTTGGGGATGCTGTCCATCTTTCCAGTTGCCATCCTAAAATGATGCTGAATCTGCAGATAGTGATGAACGGCACAATGGTCAAGACTACAGCTCCAAAACTCACTTCGGTTGCTGTATTTGTTTTTCTCTGCGTTTTAAACTTGATAAACATGCTCAGGACCTTCACTTTTTTATTCAACCTCCTCTCCAGCAACACCCGTTCACTTTACTTCCTGTTTGTATTTTTCATTTTTCAGCTTTTAGAGATGGTCCTAAGGATGGGTGTGAGGGAAAAAAGACAAAATTCTTCAGTTTGCAATCCTCGAGTTTTGTTGTTGCAGCTACTAGCTTTCATTATGGAAACAATAAATTGAAAACTAAGGGTATTTTTCATTAAGTAAAAAAAAAAGAATCGCTGCTAAGCGCAAAATTTGTCATGCACAAGTTTCCCGAGGTGGTGCAGAACTGAGAAAGTTTCACAGATATAAAGTGGAAACATTCTTTTGAGGCTTATTTCAGCTTTGAAGACCTACAAAAAGAGCTGAACATCACACCATTTGTTCTGTCGTGTCAGGTCAATATCCATATCAGCCAATAACGGCATCGTATGAAAATGAAAAGAGCGTATCAGGACACCCCGATTAATAATATCATCAGCATTACTGTATCTTATAGATCAGACAAACTGTTCCAATGCAGGATGGAGAAGAATGACTTGGGGTGAAAATGTTAGTCTGCAGGTCAGAATTGTGTGAATATGAAAAATAATCCTGATAAAATCCAGATCCTGATCCACCCATAACAAAATCTTAATATATTTTACAATTATTTTCCTCGGTCAGGAGCAGAGTTTGCTGATGTTTACACAAACACATAACTCTGGAGAAAACTAAAAGAAATAGTAAACTAACAGAGCATTCATGTGTTACTTGAATGGTCGATGAATATTGCAGTAAGAGTTGCTGGCCCTCGTCGTTTTCATAATAGAAAATGTTTGGACCTCCTTGTTTTAGAGCTTCCAGAAATCTTTTCACACACATTAACTAATTCGATTATTAACCTTCTTCACTTTTTTGCTCGTGTTGCAAATATTCACGGACTCCCCTGAGGTCTATTTCACAACATCCAGGGGTGTGGCAGTGGGCTTGGCGGGCTGTCAGAGAGTCAGGCATGCGAGGTGCAGGATCATTGTCCATCTGGCCTCAGCTCACCCTGGAAAGTAACTGATCTGGCCCTGAGGCTCCCCATCATGGTTATTGACACTCTGCCTGCACATTCAAAGCCAGTTGGCTTAGTCAGGCAGGTTTTATCAGCGTAAAACCGATGTCAGCTCTGGCTTCACCACAAACATGGATAGCATTACTCGATTAGCTTATTTTTTTATGAAGAAGTAATTCATGGAAAGATGTCAGCATGCAGTTGTGTTTCTGTTTTTGCATGGCTACACATTTCTGTCATAGGGCCCCTTCCCTCTACTTCTTTTAGATCGCCCACAGTGGGAGGAAACAGGAAGTTACAGAAATAGAAGAGATAACATTGGGACAAAAAGGTCTTTGATTAAAAAAAACCATATGTTTATGTTGCAGTAGTTCCTGCTCTTTGAATCTGCTGTACACCCATCGCTTGTACTCTGTCAGTTTTGTATTTCCCTTCCAGCACCAGAGGCTTTGTAATCAAACTGCAGCATTTCCACTCATTTTTAACGCTAAATCATAATTACTTAAAGTTATTCAAGCAAAATCGGACAAATAGCCCCAACTTGATCTCAGAGTGTAAAAACGGGAGAAACAAACCTTTCAAAGTTTTGTCAGAAACGAGCGAAAAGTGCATAAAATAAATACGTTATGTGATTTTTCCGCTGTGAGTTGAGATGCCCACATTCCTCCTGTACCCCATTGGACACCGCAGGTTCCCCACACCAGCTGCTCATCTGTCAGGTCACACAAGTTAATCCACTCCAAACCTACACACCCCACCCCCTCAGCCCCCCTCTGAGGGGGTTAGATAGTGCCCAAAGCAGACAATAAGGTTCGTCTCCCCACCCTCCCCCTCACACTACCCTAATGTTCTGCTCAATTATTCAACAAACACTCAAGATGGTTGTCTTTGCTGTTATACTGTGATTGGGTAATATGTGCTTAAGCCCATGCATTCCCTCTGTTCCTCCCCGTTTGTCGACACCATCCTCTGACTTCGCCCAGCCCACCCTCAGCCTGTCCTGGTTGGCAGCAGAGCCTGGACGGTGCCTTTTTGAAAGCACTGCCAGCTCTGGAACAGATTGTAACCCATTTCCCTGCAGCCTTTTAGAGCAGAACGCAGTCGACTGCCAGTGGCCGCTGGTCCATCCCTTTGTGGCTCCCCCTCCCTAAAAGGCTAACTGGCTTAGTCCACTTAACTTGTAGCCACACTTAACCACCTGCTCCTAATGGCCTTATTGAGTAGCTTACAGTCACTTAGCACATTGTTAGCGTCCCGTATGGAATTGATTAGAGTAGGATACATGCTTAACACCGGGCTTCTGCTTTTAATGACTGCTGTCACTCTTTTTCTCCCTCTTTTGACAACAGGAATAATTGTTTTACCCAATTATTCAATCATGAAATAATCATTAAACCTGTTTTTATCTATGCAGTGCATATCAGTTGACCATTTGAACGCATAAAGCAATTTTCATACACCCCAGTGTTGCAAAAAGTGCTAGACAAAAACAAAAACATATCTTAACATTTAAAAAAAATAAAATAAGTCCCCGTCCCCAAAAAAACAAACAAAATCCATTGGACCCCATTCCATTACACCCACACAGCCCAATGCAAATGAGTTTAAAGAAAAAAGTCCTAACAAAAGCTCCAGTTCAAACTAGGGGAGTTGCAGCAAATGTGTTGAATGCTGACGCTGAATGAAGTGAAACAAGGCTGAAAATGTGGAACATGTGAAATAAAATTGCTGAAAGCAGTTAGACAAAGCTTAAAATGATAAATGTGAAGCTAAAAAAAGAAGGGAAAAAATGCAGAAGCAGAAAGGAAGTGAACAGCCAGTGAGAAATGTAAAGCAACGTTATGGAAGTTAAATATTGTAAGAGCCAAGAATTTACAGCCAGTTTTCGAAAGTATCAAAGATAGTAAAATTAACTAACAATGTGTAAAGAGTCTAAAGTCTTGTGATGTTTAATGTATGAATGAAGTCTGTAAGTCAAATTTTGCAAAAGTTAGAAGCAGCTCAAGTCTCATGAGTTTGAATGGATGAGCAGGTTTTTTTTCCATCTCTTTTTGTAGAAAATGTTTTAAATAAAGTTTAATAATATGAAAGTACAGGAGGCACAGATGTTAAGATCACAAGTAGCTTTCAGCTGAAGGTAAATGCTGACTCAGCATTTAAACATAATAAAAAACTGATGTTAAAAAATAAATAATGATGTCCAGCTTTGTCAGATTAAACAGCTGGACACACTGGCATATTTCTACATTTGAAATATTGTTAATAAAATAAATGATAAATGAATATTAATATGATATAAAGTAGCTGTCCAGAAACATGGTGCTTTTCTGTTTAATTTACTTTTTTTTCCCTGTGTCCTTAACTGGTTAATAATCCTAGTATTACTTCTTCTTTATTTTAAAACGAATCACTGCTGGTTTTTCAAAAGTAAACAGCTAATGTTTCTGTTCCACCCAAAGCCACTCAGTGTTGAAGGATTTTGTTTTTTTTTTCAAAAGTTGTTTACATTTCAACAAAAGGCTGTCACGGTGATGACATCACAGTGCTGACGTGATGACATCACAGAAGGAGGATAAGGCATGAAGGAACAAGAGGGGACTCAGAAATCAGAGGTTTTAGACCCAGAGCTAAGGAGGAGATTCATTTCATTTCTCAGAAGCAGAGAGTGCAGTGAAGATTTTGTTTCACAGTGAGCAGAGCTGAGTTCCAGCTTAATCAAATCAAAGATCACAAACATGAACTCGAGCACAGAAACACAAGTGCAGCAGACCTTTCCAACGGTCTCCCCTGTAATACTCCGCCCGGTGATCGACCATTTCCTGGACAAGATCACTGTTGAACAGTGGGCTCGTCTGGAAAATGGTATCAACGACCCAGAAATCAAAACAATAGTCACGGCTATGAGTGTTGATATCATCAACACGATTTCAAAACATGTATTCAAGTTTTTAAGGGAGAGAAACAGAGGTCACACTCCTCCTAAATCGTCCTCTGATGGCTCCAACACGAGCGTCACCGAAGAGCAAATCCTCGAGTGTCTCGGTGAGTCGATCTCAAGGACTTTTGCTGACAAGTTGGGCGTCCAAGAGGACATCAGCTGCTGTTCCTCAAAGAAAGTAACTGGGCTCGTGGTCGAAGAGGTTACTGACAGAATAAATTCAGAGAGCGTCAGTCAGGGAGGGGAACCACGGGCCTCCAAGTCATTTTCAAAGAGGCTGAAGGTGATTGTGGACAGAATGATCAAGTTTATGAAGATCTTCAAAAAAGTTTCCACAATCCCTGAGTCAGTCTCAGAAGAAGAAGAGGAGGAGGAGGAGGAGGAAGAACGAACAGAAGTCGTGTCGTCAAGTCGGACTTCAGTTAGCCCCCGGGTGAAGAAAGAAACAGACTTTTCACCCAAAGACAGTCTTCAGTCGGAAACATTTGAGAAGGTGAAATCTATCCTGAAGGAAGGAGCTCAAGGTGCAGCTTTCTATCAAACTAGTCCTGAACTTTCATCAGAAGAGTTTGACGCCCTTCAGTCCAGCTCAGACGGGGACGCTGGCAGTGCAGCTTCTGACATTGTTCAAGTTGTCTGGAACAATGTCGAAGAGGTGCACGAGGCCAAAGTTGAATCGAGGATCCCAACAACGATCAAGTCAACCAGCCCCACCTGGAGAAAAGTCACCACACGCACAAAACATTATTTTGTCAAAGGGTATGCGAAAGATTCACTCATGAAATCAGTCACTAAGCTGAAGACAAAATGCAAAAACTTCATCCCGAAGAAAGACAAATCCTCCATGGCGTCAGTTGTTGATGGAGTGGATAACATCGTGGATAGGATGCTCCAAAGATATGGACCAGAGAGGAAGAAAGTCAACGTGATGTGCATTTACAGACGGATGGCCAGAGACATCACCGAGGGTAAGTTTGAAATGACAAAGAAGGAGCTGGCTGAGTTTATTTTCTCCCACCTGAGTCCAGAAAAGAAGCAGAGGGTCCATGTTATGGGCTTCGTCAGGACAGAAGTGGACTCCTTCATGAAACTCATGTGGAATTGGCTGAACCAGCAGGCTGAGGCACAGAGGAGAAGAAAAGACCATGCTTCTGCTGCTCTGATGAGGATGGAGGGAGTCATTTTAAGTCCAACGTACACAGGAAGTGGACCAGAGAGCGTCCGGTCCGCAGCACCGGTCCTCGTAGAAATAGAGCAGTTAGACCCACAGGAGGGAACAGACAAATGGGACAAGCTGACGTGTGAGGTTGTGGTGACCATCCTAGTGAACAAGATGGTGAAGAAAGTTCCAGTTTATCAGCCCAACACGTACAAGGAAAGTGCCATCTCAGCGCTGACCGAGTTACTCTGGGCAGAGCTGGGGGGCACAGAGGTCAAGATCAAGCTCAGCCCAAACAAGATGAGGAAGACACTGAAGGCAGCACACAGAAAGCTCCTCGAAGAAGTTGGTGAAGACCTGCTCTGGAGGAACGCGCTCCAAAAAGATCCAGAGGTCCTCACACGCATTATTGAGACCATGAAGAAACACCTGATGGAGCCAGAAGAGGAAAGTACTGTCAAAGTCTTCTTTAAGTCCCTGTTCAAGAGTGTTTCCAAGCCGTTCACCTCCATCTTCAAACGCAGCTAAACAGCCGGAGGTGGGGGCCTGAAGTCCTGCTTCACATCCAGATCCACTCTGTGTAACCAGCCTCACTTTGGCTGATCGCACAGAGTCAGAGCTGGATGTGACGCTGGACTTCACGTCCTTACAGTTCTACGATGGGTTTACTCCGAGGGCTTCGGTTTTTCCTATGTTTTACAAAACAAAAAAACAAACAAACACAAAACCCCAACAACGAAAACAACTCCACCACAGGAAGGACTTCAGGTCCTCACAGAGACCTTTGTGTTCAATCGCCAACTATGAAGTGAAGGTTCACATCAGGGCCTGAGCTCATGGCTGTGAGAAGAACCTGCAGGGACTCTACGCTGGGTTTACTCTGAGCTTCAGTTCATCCCACATTTTACAAAACAACAACAAAATAAACACCAAAACTCTCAAATGTAGATCTCTGATGGATACTAATTTAGTTCTGTTTCTATAAATCCCCAAACTCCCGTCCTGTTAGTCTTTCTATTGTGTCTTATAGATACTTAGAACTCAACATATTGGACATGAGTTCAAAAATTGATCATTTAAAATGCATTTTCTTTTATGTTGAAGCAGTTGAAGTTTGAGCTGGAACTACTGAAGTCTCCCATCGACTTCCATTCAAAAGTTTGTACAATTTTTTTTTTTTTTAAGTAAAACTGTTCGAGCTGTGAAAAGTTCGAGCACAATTCTGCCGTTTATGCTGCACTGCATAATTTTAATCTGTGAAAATATGTGCAAATTTGAAGGCTGTGAAAAGTGCCAAAAAGCACAATAAATAAGAGGAACTTTGATAGAGTAGAATATCATGTTTAAATGCACAACAAGAGCTGAGGAAATGCCATCTTGAAACTGGAGATAAAATAAAATGTTGAAAGTTCAAATGTATAGCTATGCCAAACAAAATGGAGGTAAAACACAAGATAAAACATTCAGCTAGCGTGAGATGTAGGTTAAATGAATTAACCTCAAAGATAGAAACATTAAAAACTCCACATATTTTCATGTATTCCTTTGTAAAAATAGACTGAATTTAGATTTTATGAATGAGTCATCTGACATCAAACCAAACAAAAGTCTGTTGAAAGTGAAACGAGAAGGGTCGGTCTTGTTTTTATTTATGTCTGAGACAACCCCTAACATAAATAAAAGTTTAGCTATAGTCCATTTAACATGCGTCTAATCTGTTGGAGATTACGCAGCAGGCAAAAAACACTTGGAGCAATCAAGATAGAAAGCAAAAGTGTTCACCTTTATGATCCATTCTGTCATCGCCATTTTTATGGATAAAACTGATCTCATCCTCTGGCAGTGCTATCATGACCCACGGTGGGTTGCACGTAGTCAGCCTGTCCTCTAATTTTCCTGGGTTGTGTTTCTTTATTATTATATATTAAAAGAAATAATAATTCAAAATAGCATGCAGTACCATTTGTTGAGGGTTCAAAGTTTGACATACTGGCTGGTTGATACTTTGAGGGACGAGCCCAGAAATCCATGCTGATATTGCCTGAAGCTCTTCCAGGCAGGCAGCCACTTCAAATGATCGTGCTGGTAGCCAGAGTAGAAACACAAAGGATTGGCAAGAACTCTGGTGTTACAAGAGTTAAAAATGAGTACACCGTTTTTAGTAAATGCAAGATTTTGGTTGTTTGGTTCCCAGAAGCCCTCTGACATAGTTCTGTCATTAAAATGTTCTAATTCCTTAACTGGGTGGTTTATATGTATGGTGCTGTGCTCTGGTGGGTTTTATTTTAGTGAGACATCGTTTCTAGACTCTAAGAAAGAACACTTGTCCTCTCCCTCCCTGAAAGCATCTCATGAGAAATGAACAAATGGGTTCTTCTGCTTTGTGAGGTTTTTTTTTTTTGCCTTTTTTGCAAAGCTGGAGAAGTGGGAAGGGCTTCTGATGAATTATGGGTGTAGTTATGTAGGCAGTTGTCTTGACATGAGGTTGCTGCTTGGTTTTATTTGGCCAATGTGTGTATTTTGCAGAAAACATAACCAAGAAAAAGAGAAATGGATTGGAATTCCTCTAGATAGAGACCGGCGCTGGGGATGTCACAAATATGTAGCTTGATCAGAACTCAGGTAGCACCAAGAAAATCCTTTTTAAGCGAGGAATAGTCTTGAATGAGCAGTTGTTACTATACACATTCAGTTGCCTTTAATACAAAACGTTGACCTGTACTGGAAGGAGGATTTTCATTCATGTAAGGAAGGTCCATGCTCTCATAGCCAGAGGGACATCGGGCCAGAAATCTATAATCCGATAGCTGTTTCACTGATACTGATAGCTGCTGACAAGATCCATCATCCTTCATTTGCTCAACATTTATTGGCTGTTTCTAACCTGGTCTGTCGCCACCATTTTGACATCAGATCACTGGTGATAGATAGTTCACAGTTAAGCATCAAGAGGCAGTTTGTTTTCCGTTATTACCTCACCATATATGTTTCATCTCCTTTTATGAATTAAGGAAGTGAGCAGCTCCCAAGTGTGGTAAAGAGAGAGTCGTATTTGGTCTTTAAGGACCCTCTCAGGATTTTTAAATTGATCTTGAATTAAGGCGCATGTATTCACAACGATGAATATAGATCTGGATACAAACGGGGCAGTCTGTCTGTTCTTTTATTTTATCCATGTTCCTGCAGGTTTCCACAAAGGGTTGCTATCACTACCCGATTCATAACTCTCGTGAGAGATGAAGAAAAACTAACAATAGCAAATGACAGAACTTTTTGAAGAAAAACGGGACGCATTGAAAGGCCTCAACACCTCATATATCGCTGCCTCCATTTTTGTTCTCTATGCAACAGATACATTAGTAATGCCTCCCCCACACTCGCCATGTTTGTTTTTGTCAGAAATTTCTGACTCCAGGCCACACCAGAATGCACTTTATTGCCCAAAAGTTACATTAATGATTCGGATATTTCTTAGAACATAAAGTGAATTATTTGAGGAAGTAATAGGTGATTAACCTTGGTGATAATTACCCCGTTGTTTGTGTGTGTGTACGTGTGTTGGGCCTGCTGCCTCTGTTATTGTGCGACAGAGGAAACCATTCAGCAGTAGGCTTTATAGAGCTGTATACTCATTTGCACTCTTCCTTCTCTGTCAGCATGCATTAAGCGTTTGTGTTCCTACAGCAGATTAGATTTCTCTCCTCTCTCCGTCCCCCTCCGTGGCGCTCTGGAAGTGTGTGAACCAAACATTAAGTGATGCGGCAGAAACAACACTACGGCCTTGTATGGTCAGATGAAGCAGCAGGCTTTTCACAGCCCTCCAGCTTCCTAAGATCAACGGCACACACACTCTTTTTAGTGTTTGAGAATTATTCATTTGGATCTGAATCTTTTTGAAGATCTTTGTTGAAAAGGTTTGTTGTTTTGAGTGAAGTCCAGGAAACCCCTGTACTTCCCAAACAAGATGAAACCTTTTTTTCGTGTAATTTGGCTGTTTTCATTTCAGTGTTCGAATCCACATTCTGGGTCGTATGCTCCCTGTTTTTCTTCCTGTGTACGTGCCTAAACCTTAAACACACACCACAGGAAAGTTAATAAACAAACAGGCCGAGGCTCCTCATATCTCATTGGTAAACACAGTCATACCCCACTCTGCTAACACGCCTGCTAATCGCAGCCAGCCCTGTAACCACGGTCAAGCTCAAGGCTTTAACTTGTTTTCAAAGTCTAAAGGTGAGACTCAAGAAGACGTGGACTAATAGCCAAGTGCGCCTGTGGAATTGAAAGAATGTTGAAAGTGGTGGGTTGCTAAATTCCAGTTCTTTTTTTTGTCTCCTTGCATGAGAATTGGCACAAACAGCCTTTTCACGTCATGAACACTTTGATCCCACGCATTCCCTCCTTCCCCACACTCCACTTACACGGCTTCATCTTATGCATGAGCATTAACATACTCACATTAACACTTCTCTCTGACCCTTTCACTCCCTGTGACCTGCTTAGTCTCACACACACACACACACACACACACAGACACACTTGCAGACAGCTGTCACTGCCTCGCCCTGAGGAAGGTAGAGCTGGAACGTGGATGTGACCTCATACAAAAAAAGTAAGGAAATTGGAGTGTGAGTGATTATTTGTTGTAACAATGTTTGTCAGAAAATTGTATTTTCTTATAAAGCCTGTTTATTTTAAAATTGTAAGTTACACGTATTTGTGGGATGGGCAGCAGAGCGAGTATCTGGGTTGTTCCCATGAAAAATTAGTCCAATCTTCTCTTCTCTATCAGTGAAGCCTATCCTGCTTTTGACTCTTGTTTTGTGGCAATTGATGGATTGGCTGATTCAAGTCCAAAGGAACGAAACATAACAGCGATTTACAACATGTTTCACAAACAGAATACTCATCAGTGCAAAAGCAGACTAAACTGTTTGCATGGTGTGTATGTGACTCCTGGTACTTTCAGCCTCAAGCAGAAACTCAACAGATTTTGGCACTTCACCGCTGTCTCTAATTTTCAGACTGGAGGTTGCTGCTTGGCATTGACAGAGAAGATTTGGCAAATATTTTCATGGATACAAGCCACAAACTCAGCTCTGCTGCTTGACCACAAATGCATGTTTCTCACAAATGTGGCTCCATTTAAGAGGGGAAATAAACAGGCTCAACGAAGTTATATGATTTATTGCCACAAAGTATTGTTACAACAAAGAGACAAGCTACCAAACACTAATTTACTTACTTATATTGCCAAGTTTAGGTTAACAGTTAGAGCAGTTTCTCAGGACCAAAACAAATTGATTTTGACCATTGAAATTTTCTTTTAAGAGGCATCATTTGTTTCTCTGGATCATTATATCCCAATTTTTCTGTCAACACAGAAATTACACAAGAAGTTTTTAAGTATCTGAAACAGGTGCACAATATTCCCTCCCCAGTTTGTTTGTTTTGAGCCTCAGTTTGGGCGCACAATTGCTTCCCCATCCTAGGTATGTTGTATTCATCTTGTTTCAGATCTGCAGACAGCAGTTTGAGATTAATCCACAGATGTTATTAAGCCCCAGCAACATCCAAATCAACCAACCCCCCCCTCCCTCCCTCACCACCACCGGCATCAGTCCACACAATGCATACCAAACCCCTGCTATGCTATAAACACAACTAAATCCCTGCTGCTTGTATTAGACACAGTATTAAAAGTGACCCATTTTGTCGGGAACCTCTTTGAGTGTCTGGGTGCATAGATGGAGAGGATGAGAGATGGGGAATGACAGACTTAATTAAACTCCCTCAAGACAGGTCGTATAAGATTTAACAACACACAAGGCCATATTTCTTTATTAGAAGAAGTGGGGAATGTAAACACCACAGAGGCCACCGAGTTCTTTCTCTGTCTAGACAGACTCCCCCAAACAGTCCGACAGAGGGATGGCTTTCTTTATAAACACACATTCGTCTTTGGCTGGAGCTACACGGACATTACCAAAGTTTTTTAGGCCATTGTCTTCTTTTCCACAATATTTGCAACACATTGTAATTGTCAGCACTGACAATGAGATAATAGTGATTGTAAAAATGCTGCTTTGGCAGAACAGCATTTGTTATGCAAATGCAGATTAAGAGAACCACAGACAATAAGGGGTTTTCATTCTATTCATCGAACTGCATAAAAATATTCATCTTGGCTTAACAGACTTTTTTCTTAATAAATTCTGCACATATCCAATAAATATAACATCTTAATGTCTGCCAAACACTTTATTTTCTTTAGAAATGTCAACACAGAGCAGAATCCCTAAACTCTGATTCTGTGCCCTCTGATGAACATGAAAAACAGGCACCAGCCGTGCAGTGATTTAGTAAAACATCCCTGATGCGTGTCCATGGATGGGATTTTACTGATCCATTCACTTCCCCTCCGCTCTGCGTCACACCCCGTGTCAGCTGGAAATGATGCCTTTACGTGCCCAGAAGGGGGTCATCACCGTGAGGAATGTGTTTGACTGTGGTGTTGGCTAAGCCCCTGGCAGTAATAGCTGGACTGACAAAACTATGCCATGCACAGTGTTGGCTCACAGCTCCTTCCACTATAACCAGCACTTCAGAGAAGATTGACCCAATAGAAATGTGCAAACTACAGATATAAGACAGAGACTAACTTGAGGTATTGATGCTACATATTTGTACTTGTCAGTTTTTGCTTGTGTTTGAATGTCTTCCAATTTCCTAATGGCTTCGAACCCATCCCATTCACATAAATGGAGTGATGATAATGGATTTTATTCACGCATCATGGTCCCAAAGGCTCTGCACATTAGCTAATTGACCCTCACTTAAGGGTGATATTTCCTAAAAGCAGGAACAATCCAAACAGCATGTTTGTTGGCAGGTTACTCTCCTCTACTCAGCTTCTTTTCTCTGTGAGATTTGTAACCAAAGAGACCAAACAAGAACCAGAGAGACTACAGACGGCAGCGGGAGTGAAAGTGCTCTGAATGCAGCTGCTGGGTGCAGATTGTAACTTTTGGACTTGGTTATTCTGTGAAAGAGATCAGAGGGTTTCAGGGGCTGGGTGTAAAGAGGTGTGGGTGTTTGTATGGAGCGAAGGGAGGAAAGTTCAATAGTTATCAGCAGAAACTAGCCTGACAAGTTATTCCTGGATTGACATCAAAAGGTTTGTGCAAATGTCTTTTTGTTTGATAAGGTAATGCTTTTTTCTGCCTTTCTCTGAGACCTTTGTTCCTTGTAATGTGAATGGAAAGCATTTTATTTAATGACTTAAAGCATCTGTGAGGACTCCACAAGTGATCTTGAATCAGTCTTTCTTTTACATATTTTCTTATTGATGATCCGTGATTTAAAACAAGATCATCAGTGCAGAAGTTTATTTCTGAATTTTATTTTTGAATTTTCCAAGGCCAGGAGTTCTGATTGAGTTTAGCTGATCTGTCCCTTTGTTGGATTTGCCAATTTGACCTTAGTCGGATCACTGCGTGAATGTAAACGTACTGATTGTGTCCACACCCGTCGGATCGTCCTCACACCACCTTTAACTCCAGCGCCCAAGTGTTGATTCCCTCAGATATAGATGTGTAACTGTTTGAGAAACCAATGACCTGCAACTGCTTCTAATCAAGAACATATTAAAATAGATTTTTTTTTTTTTTTTTTTGAGATAATGAAGACACAGTATCCACAAAGGCAAGACTTGTAGTCTGTGGATGTGGAAGCGATGATCATCAAAGTGAAATTGTACAGACTGGACTTCCATTTAAAAGAAGAAAGAGAAAAAAAACATTAATATCACGTCTAATTAAAACTGGTTTGATTCTGTGAGTTCAACACAAATCTATGTTATCAGCACACTGAGAGTGAGGCGCTCAGCTCAATGGGGGATGACTGTTTGATTAATTGTCAAATAGTTCACAGTGACTATCCAATTAAAATGACCCTTCCTGTTGACTTTCCAATGTAATTATTTGTATATTATTCTTAATCTTAGGCATTGACTTAGTGATAAGTTTGTAGTTGAAAAGGAAACAGAAACTACTCTATATCTGAAGGGCAATATGATGTTTTTTCCCCTTTCCAAAGACCTGAGGAAACTTTTGATAGTCAGAGTTTTCTGTTTCTCACTGGTTGCTTTCACTGAACTTAGGTGATTATACAACAGCAGAACAGTAAAGTGTATTTTGGGCGATCTGAAACGTCATAGCGTCACATGTTTGATGACTATCTGACTGGCTCCATCTTGAGACTATCTGGTAGAATCAGGTAAACAGCTCATGAGACTTTTTATTCTTGTGTCATTATGTTGTAGTAGCTCAGACATGTCAACGTTTTTTAAAGGAACCACTTCTTTCCAGTTACTGTTTTAAGTAAAGAAAGAAACTCTCGATGCTTCTTTAGTTCTGTGACTTCCTATCTTCTCGTAGATCTTTCCTCCTTTTCCACCCATCTCAATCTTTTTCATTTCCTCCTCAGCTCATCTCTTGCACAGCTTGTTTCCGGGGTCATACAGAGCTTCTGCTGGCTGGACCATCTGTGTAGTGATTTACTGGAAGCAGATCTATGAGTTGTGGGAGGAGGGGAGAACACAACCAAGGAGTTGAGGGGAACAAGTGGCTATTGGAAAAAGGAGAGGAGAGGAGGAATCGGGAGGGGGGTGGGGGTAAAGCTGCTGTGGTCAGAAGGGTAAAGAAATGAGTGTGGGTGAAGGGGGTGAACCCACAATGGAAGAATCCGGGAAGAGATCTGTTCAGAAAGGGGAAGCATGATTCAGGTTTAAGAAGAGGTAAAAACTCACCTAAACTGTTCCCAGCTTCTTATACTGAGCATCAGTTTTTCTCAGGCTCAATCGAAAATGAAATCTCTCGCCACACAAATCTGTTTTCAGATCACGCAGTCAATTGATCAAGACCATCTGCATGTGCTCAGCAGAGGAGAAGACAATAGCCTATAAATGAGCTTGCTGGTGCTCATTTTCCACCTCCTCCCTCTCCTCATCGCCTGTGGTCGGAGTGGTATGCTAGGAAACTGTGAATTTCTTTTCTTTCAGCGTACCAAACCACAGCTTTTTTCCCTTTAAAATTCAAAATGCTGGAGGCTTTTCGGTGTTGCTAGTAATCGTTTTTATTTCTGCTTCATCAAATGTGCAGTTAAAACTTTCCAAGGTTCCTTCAGTTGTGGTATTTTGTGAGTGATTCGTGATTTATTTAGGTGCAGCACACATTATATGCATTATTCTTCTGATTGGTTGGTTTTATGAGTGGATGATGAGTCTATGCTGAGTGAAAGTTCAGGGAAAACTTGTTGGCTTGTCTGGCTGCTCATTTCCTCTTTCTCACATTCCCCCAAATTCCTTTCGAGGCCCCTCTCCATAACTGGCATTTCCTTTGGACAGTGACTTCTTTAACATATGACTTTATGCAAAGTGCAGAAAGGATCAGATACACAAAAGAACAAAAAAAACCACCCTTGTGATCTTTGATTTCTTTTTCTTATGCAGGACACTGAAGCAAGAGAGGAACTGGCTTTTCCAGACGAGTACGAGCCCCCAGCCCTTTTCAGTCACAGCAAGTTGGTGTCCACACCTTAGGAGGAGGTGATGAAACCGGATGGGGTTAATATGGAAACCACAGAGCCCACTGAAGCTGCAACTGTAGCAGAGCACTCCCCGGTGCTGGAGCAGGCCCCATCACAACCAGGTGAGGCTTCAAACGATGCAGCACCTGGACCCGCTCAGAAGGCCAATGGCAAGCCGGTGGCAGCCGACACCAAAGCAAAACCAAGAGCTGTGGCTGCTAAAATGCAGCCCGCAGCCAAAACAGCAGGGGCATCACGACAAGTCACCTCACAGCGCACAGTAAAGGATGTCACATCTTCTAACAGTGTTTCTGCAGCTGCTGCTAAGAAAACAACAACAGCAGCAGCAACAGCAAAAGTCTCAGCAGCAGGGACTGTATCTAAAAGACCCGTGGGTGCTACAGCTGCTCTCTCTACGGTCAGGAACCAAACACGAGTGCCCGACAGGAAACCTGTTGGTGCAGCCAGGACAACGACGACCACGGCTGCTGCTTCAGTAGCAAACGGTACTAAACCAACCACAGCAAACGGCAATCCTAAAAGGAGACCAGTGGCTGAGACTGTTAGACCCAAAACCACAGGTGAGGCTGAGGCTGAAAAGATAAAACTCTCAATCTTATGCACATTATTACCCTTTTCTTCATACTCTCTTATTTTTCTTTTATAGCTACTTCCAGTAGACCCGTAGCATCCACTGCCCCAAAACCCAGCACTTCGACCACAACTAGGCCTGCTGCTGCTGCCGGTGCCATTTCAAAGACCACCAGGTATGCATTCCTACTGTTACCAGATAACTCTGATTGAGAAACCATTTTTCTGGGAGTGACATCTATCACCCTCTCTATCCCTCTTACACATCTACCCCCCTTTAAAGGTCTGGATTTTCATTCCTCCTCCTACACAAGAGGGTCTTACTTCGTCTTACTCTCAGTGGCCTGAAAGAGTGCAGCCGAGAACACTGTCCATTGTGCAGTTTGGGCCGTTATTGAGTCAGATTTCGCTTCAAGAGTGTGAGTCATGTTGGTAGAAATAGGGGCTTAATGAGGGCAGTGATACTGAAGAACTCTGGCTTTGTCCTGCACAGACCCCCAGGCAGAAACCAGCCCCACTCCCCCGGGGCTGGGAGCTATTGACTTGGATCATAATCCCTCACCACACTGAGCTGGTGGTTGGATAGAAAGTGCTCTGGTTGGACTGAACCCTCTCAAAGGGCTGTTCTGTAGAGACCAGTTTTAAAAAAAGAAACTTCATTCATAAATCACACATTAAATTCTCATTCATCTCTAAACTCTCACTTATAAATATGGATAAACCAGGTGAAAACAAGCTCATAATCCACTGCCAAAAACAATCCACAACAGATATTGGAGCGCTTTTTGTATGTTAGTGCTATTCTGTGAATCTGAGTTTGAAACTTGATAAAGTAGTTTATAGAGATTAGTTGATCTATCTTTGAAGATAACAAAGAGTCAAATTCACAGTACATCAATTAACATTTTTGCACCAAGTGTGATGTTCTGGACAGAGAGGGATAATTGGATTTTCTCTCTGCTCGTCTTCTTTCTTAATGATCTCTTTATTAAATAAGGAAAGTGTGCTACCCCTGTTCCAAATCGCTGCTATGTTCCACTCCCTGTTTCCCAGTCTCTCGACCGCTCACCCTGCACATCGCTCTGTCTAACCCTGATGTAAGCAGGTTAGATGACAGAGCGCCAAGAAGATGTTCTAACTGTGCGAGTTGTTGGATTTTGTGTTATGAAATATGTAACTGGATGCTCAATTAGATCCATTGGTCTCATTTGTCAGCTCACACTGCGTGTTCAGTCTGCCACATTGTACGACTGCCAGACAGATGGAGTCCGGAGACCAAGGAGTTCTCTGTAATCCCACCCTTGATAAGCCTCCCCTCATTCATGTTGGGCTGTAAAACTTCAAACCTGTTGACTTCTGGCCTGGCTCCAATCATTATGTGGGTTTGTTGTTATAGTCAAGCTAGATATGATCTGGTTTTTACATGTTTTTTTTTTTCAGAGTCACAGGGCGTTTTTATGTGGTTTCTATGCATGACTTCCTGTCTCACTTGATCTGCTTTTTGTACATCGTAAGCAGACGCATCATCACTCCGGCATCCAGCATGTCTGATGCAGAGGGCTGGAAATTGCCAAAGCTGGGTTTCAGCCATAACTCAACCAAGCAAAGCAGGACCAGAGATGCATCTGGTGTATTTTTGCCATTAAAAGTGCAGGAATCTGATTACCGCAGCATATCATCTTTGCGTGAATGTCCCCTGACCTGTTCCCTGAGACACAGCATCAGGCACTTTAACACCAACAGGAGAAAAGCAGCAGGTGCTGAGCCTTGTGACAGACGATGTGTTGTCTTTCATGCCATCTCAGTGCCATGGCAGAGTCAGTGGTGCGTCAAATCCTTTGTGCAGCAACAGTGGTAGTGGTGTACCTTTCAGTCAGTGCTGGTGTTTGTCCTGGCTCTAAGGCTGAAGCTACAGCAGGATCCTCCCTTCATTAAAGGCTGTGACTTTTATTAGCTGTAACGCTGAAACCCATTGCAGGGGCGACACACGCTGGCGTTTGTCAGACTACTCGACAAGACAAACGAGCTGAGACACAATAGTCCTGACTTGCAATCTGAGCCCTGCCTTGTTGTTGTTTCTCATACAGCTGAGTCATTGTTGCCCAAACTGTGAAATAGAAACCAGTATAAACAATGTTCGTACATCTGTCTGCAGTCACATGATTGATGTGGATGTACTGAAGTAATAACGTGGACAGTAAGGCTCATTGTGAGGCTAACACTCACACTCACACTCAGACACACACACACACAAAAACACACACAAACACATACATACACTACATGCCACTGCAAGGGGGACTGCACATGCTGCCTGTAGGCTTTTTGAAGACCAACCTTTCCCACTAGATCTTGATTAAATACACAGGATGGAGGAATAAAATGCTGTTTTCTGACTTTTTTAAACTTGTTATTTTTGGTGTTGGTATCCAAACAAAAGCTTTGAGACCTGGAAAGCTGGATCTGTGTGAAGTAAGTGTGTTACTAAGAGAGATGCCTGATGCTCATCCATCTGAATGACAGGAAGAGATCTCCCTTGATAACAGTAGAGGAAGCCAGTAGCTTTAAAATCTGGCTCTAGCTCTACTCTGTTAGCGGCCAACGATGGGTTATGGTGTCCTTGCACCAGTTGTGCAGTCTGTCTTTGTCAACCCCAACCCCCTCCTTCAATCTCCCTCTTCCTCTCCCTTGTCACTTTTCACTGCCGTCTGTGCATGTTTATTTCTGGGCATTTGGCCAGGATCTTCTCAAACCCTCCTGAGAGCCCATCCTCCATCTAGTGAGTTGCCTTCGTCTTTCTCACTCATTCATCATTTAGCTGGAGACAAAAAAACACAGGGTGCAGTTGTGTAACATGAGAGACACAATGATTATGCCTCCATTGTGCTAAATCATCTGTAAGATGATGAATCCTGAAGAGTCAACTATGGAAATGGACAGATAGCTTCTGCTTCATACTTTCACAAACTGAAGAAGTCATGAAGGAAAATTGGTGAAAATAGTTCATTGCATGAGTTGGAGATTAACTCGTCTTTGCCAAACACTGTTTCCTCTCATGTCTATCTTGTCCTTTTGTCTATTCCTCTCCTAGTCTCCCAGCAGCTTCTGTTTTTTCCCCAGAGGAGATAAAACTGTCATTTCTCCCAGGCAGTCTTGGCAGGAAGCAGGATTACTGTCCTAACAGAAAAAGGCCCGTGGCATCTATCACAGTGACAGTATGTGCCTGGGGCCACAGAGCCAATCCTGTCTGCATGATATTGCTAGGCTGCAACACTTCAACTTAACACTCCACTGGATCAATTCAGACCTCCTTCTCCTCATTGTCAAGGAGATAAGTGTGGGCCAGAACTCAGCCCAGGAATGTGTGCTCCTCTCAGGACGGAGTTAAGCAGCTGGTTTTGGAAGGAGAACAAGTCAAACAGGGATATGTTTGGGTGCTTAATTTCCATTTGTTGTCCTGGAGGAGATCCTTGAAGACGTGATGAGTAGGAAAATGGCCAGGATGGAGAACTGTTTTTTATTCGGAGCATAAGCTTAGTGCTGCAGGGATCTCTTGACTGCTCTGTCGTCATTCTCTATGGCACAATAAGAACAGAATGATTAAATCTGCAGGACAGGAATGTATATGCCAAGGGACTCTCCTCCAAGCTGTAAAAAAGAGGAGAGGAAGTCACGGCTGCTTGGATGAGGAGAAGGTGTGGCTCATGTTGATGTCATGTTTGGGCCGAACAGATGTTGCAGCTGCTCAGCATGTAAATATTCAGGCTGCGTTTTTTGAATCTGATCAGTAACTTTAAATGTAGGAGCGTTGTGCCCCCGTGTTGACCTCTGCCCTGAAGAAGACCTCACGTCTTGTCATTAAAACCCTGTAGACGGCTGTTTAGTGCCTCTCATCCTCCCTTTGGGCTGCGATTTGTATTGATCTCATCCCTCGTTTGCAGGAAATGTAATCCATACAAATCCCTCCAACAACAGAACCACCAAACACCACCCACAGGCAATTTTCAGAGTCTCAATCAAACCTTTAAAGCTTTGAGTCATCAGAGGGAGAGACGGACTGCGTCTGCGACCTCCCTCTAGTCAGCTTCGTTCCCATTCCTCAAATTTAGTCTTTACTTCTCTCCGTCTCATTCCATCCTTCAACACAAAGCATCGTGTCTGCCTTTGAGCGAAGCTCCTGCATCCACATGAATTAACTCACCTTTTCCTGACCCTCAAACATTCTTCTTTTTGCCTGTTTGTGTATCGACTTGTTATTTTTTTCTGTCTGGGTAGGCTTCATTGTAGCGTCTGACACACTTGAAACTTTTTGGCTTCACGACCAAACTCTTCTGTCCGATGGGAGCCAATTATAAGCTCCCCTTAGTGTCCAGGGCTGTAATGCGGCTTTCTGATCTTGGGGAAACAAATGGTCATTGTGATGCTTATTGCGATGTGGGAGAGGCATCTGTGAGCTGGCGTGCTACACTGCCGAGAGCAAAGCAGTGTGTCTTTGTCAGCTCACTTCTGCACAATCTTTCATATCTGCAGAGAAACTGCAGGAGAAGACCTAATGGACGATGTAATTGGTGACGGGGTCAAAGAGTTTCTGGGCCAATTATGTTTGGGTATGCCGCTCCTCTTTGTTGAGAAACTGAATTTACTTTATCAGAAACACATGTCTTAACACATTGTTTACAGCGCCAAGGGTTTGTTTTGGTTTACGCATCAGGGTTCAAATGTGGGAATGAGCTCCAGCTCCAGCTGCAGGCGCTGCAAAACCTTGTTTAGCTCTTTGACTTTCTTTGAAGACTAGCCAGCACAGAAATGGAGGCATAAAAGCACAGGTTATGTAAAATTCTTGGAGCCTGATAGGGCAAATTTTAGTTGTGGCTATTCCACAGAGATAAGTATAACAGAGCAGAAGTAGTATTTTGGTTTCTATGTAGGTGACTGCTCAATTTATACCTTCACCAAGACTGACGCACTAACTGTAATTTATGCAAAATACTGCTTTGTGCCAATTAGAAAGTATTTCTGATAAAGCTGTGACTAATTCGTCAAAACTCTTTAAAACCATTTATTTTTCATGCAGCACTTTGCTGCGTACTCCAAATCTAAGTTAGTAAATTTTATTTGGTATGGCATCTTTCATAGGACATTATCAATGAGTGCCTCTGAAAAAAAATTAAAGTAAGATCACAAAAGCTTAAAACATTACCCAAAACATTGAAATCAAATCATAAAACAATAAAAGAAACAAAAAATGAAAATTGAAGCATTGGTCTGCACAAGGTTGGTCAAAGCCTGCTTAAGTAAACGTGTAAATAAAAGCTTTGGAGCCACTTGGATTCTTGCACCAATTGTCTGTTCAAAGTTGCCCAATGCTGTTTTTTCATGCTGTTAAATGGTTTTTTTCTTCTTTTTCTTCTGGTCTAAATGTGAATGAAGCTTTTGTGAATGCATTACAATATTCAGTAGTTACCATTGTTTGCCGGTATTTTTATTTTGAGTAAGTTGACTGTGAGCAAACAAGATACCATGTTTTGCTGATGCATCCTACCAGCATTATCTGTCTTGGTTTGGAAAGATAAAGACAACCAAAGCCGTATTCAGAGGAAGAAGCACTTTGTTTTTACCCCTTGCAGAAGAAAGGCGTGTGTGGCTCAGTTTTCGAACACTTCAGAAACATGTTAGGCATCCAAGTATCAAGCACAGTTATGGTTCTGTCCATTTCATTGCTCAAAGTGTGCGGTTACTTTCCAAGATTATTTGCACTGGACATGTCTCTTCCTAAGCTCTGCCAACTGACTTCATGCAGATTGTGTTTGATAAATAGTTTTGCAAATGCTTTACCTTGGGGACGTTTCAGTTCTGGAGTCAAATTCTGCAGATTAGTAGATTGAATGTTTGGTAGATTATTTTGTTGACAATGCTTCTTGGCAATCATACTTGTACCATATTTCCTTATTTGTAAGGGAACATGTAGTTGTGGGTTCTTCAGCAGTGCAGGTTGTGCTGACGGATAATTTTGCCAAATCTTCCCTGCCAATGCCAAACGAATTGATCTGCTTTCATACTAATGTTTGGTTGTGTTTGGTAGATTTGATGATCTAAGTTAGCCAACCAACAATCACAGCACCTTGGGGTAACAGAAACTTAAGAAAACAAGAGTCAATAGCAAAACAATACTAAGCTGTTTGGCATTAGAAGGGAAGATATGGATGTCACCCACATACTCAGCTCTGCTGCTCATCACACAGATGCATGTTTCTCACAAATGTGGCTCCATTTAAAAGGGAAACAAACTGGTTTTTATTCCTATTTATCTATTGCACATCAAGAAAATGAAACAATTAACACAAAATGAACAACACACAACCGAGAGAAAAAGAAACAGCAAAAATGAAGCAAAGCAACAAACAGGTTTTACAACAGTATAAGATTCAATGTTAGGAAGAATTATTACAACAAGAAATGATCTGCCAAACACAAATGTACCTAATTTTTGTGCTAAGCTTATGATGTGAAGGATGTAAAGATTTCCTCATAAACACCTCTGGGGAAGTCTTGCATAGGGAGACTTCAGGGCTTGTCCCCTCCTCCCCCCATTGTTGTGATTCCTATAGTCTCTTCCGTTTCCTTCTGCTTCACTTTCATACTATAATCGATTGTATTCTCATATGCAGTGATGTTTCTTTTTGTTCCTCTCACTACCTAGTTTTACATTCAGTTCTCTCAGATTCTCAATCTTGCTTCTGTTGTTTTTTTTCCTCATCTGTGTCACTGGGTTTCCTTAAATGTTATGCTCTTCCATTCCATCTTTAGTTTTTTCTCTCCACCCTCCCCCCTCATGGTACACTTTCCTGGCCTCCTGGAAATGATTGGAGAGTGGATGAATCATTACAGTGGGGTAACAGATGGATGGCGCTGTGTTAATGGGTTCCCATTGCTGAAATTGATTTTGTGGTTTACAGCAGAAAAGGTCTTTTATTTGTGCTGTATGTGCGTGTGGAGACAAGGTATCAAATGTCATGATTGAATCATTAATGTGGAATAAACAATGTTGAGAATTGAAGAATCACAGATCGAGGCAAAAAATAATCAGCATCAGTGGTAAATAAACAAAAGCTTGGGCTGTATTTTTTAATGAAGGTGACCTTCTTCTCCTCAGGCCTGCCACAGCTCCACCAACATCTCGTCCTGCTGCGACCACAACCAGGACCACCACGTCTGCAACCTCCAAGCCCCCAACCACCACAGCTGCCAAAACAGCTGCTTCCAGAGCTGCAACAGCGCCCTCTACTGGCAGGAACACTGCAGCACTGGCGTCTAAGACCGCTGCAGCCAAGAAAGGTCAGATGCTTCCCAATGTTTAGGGAGAAGAAACTTTTAAAGAGCACCTGGTGGCTTTAGCTCTAAACTTACAGTCATTAATAGTGTCAGATCTATTTAATAAAGACTGAATCAAGATATTTTGGAATCATAGTTGGTGATTTCAATATGTCAAAGTGTGTTGTTAAGTGTTGTGGAAAATTATGAAGATAAATTTTTGTCAATGATTTTTGTTCCATATTTAAGACGTATTATGATAAGTCACTGAGGATAAAACCTCTGACCATAAAATGTTTGGTTTTTCATGGTCATCTATTTCCTCTTCCGGCTGAATTTTGCCCTCGCTGAATGCTGAGGCATGCCAAATTCTGTCGAATCCAACTGCAGTCTAGTAGCAATTCTTTTCTGTTCTGATTCCCCCTCAGAGTTTTTAAACTAATTGATTTAACTCTTGTTTCTCAACTTTCCCCTAGATGTCACTCGACCACTTCCTGCTACAGCTGCCAGGAAACCATCAACAGCTACAACAACCTCTGTCACCAAAAAGAACGAGCCCTCCAAACCCGCAGCCGTCCTCAAGCAGAATTCTGCCTCCAAACTGTCCACAACAGCAAAGGCGGCAGAATCCAAGACCAAAACCCAAACACCTTCGAAGTATGCTCCCGCTAAGAAACCTCTTCCTGGTCAGGTATCTGCCGTGAACAAAGCACCCGTCAGCCGAACCCCACCTGCCTCTCCAGCCACAAAACCAGTCAACAGCAGCACCACTCTGTCCAAACGCATCACCAAACCAACTCAGGCTGTCCCCCCTTTCACCGCTGCTAAGAAAACCGAGGCTTCTGGTACCGCTACAGCTGCTGGAGAAACACAGGCTGCTGCTGCTGGGGCCACTGCAGTAGCAGCAGTAGCAGCTGCTGCAGCAGCAGCAAGTGTGATAGCAGAACCTCAAACTGAAGCTGCAGCATCTCTTCCACAAGGATCATCTCTTCCTGCCTCTGAGCCAGAGGAGGGTCCAGTTCTGGCTCCAGAGACCACACCAGAGGTTCCCCCAGAGACCGTTCAAAGCCCCGGAGCTTCTCTTCCTCAAATTGTACACGAGACACAAGCATCTCCTCCCCAGGAGCAGACGGAGAGCAGCGCTCCTTTGCAAACTACACTGGAGCACATCGCTGCCCCAGCTGAGCCAGAAACACCACCAGTGGCCTCTCCAGACCCCTCTAAGGACCCTGCTAACCTGTTTATAGAACAGACCCCCTCCATATCCAAAGCCCCTCCAGCAGCAGCAGCAGCAGCAAGTCCCATCTCTCAGATCATTTCTCACACCAACCTGAATGAGGAGGAGGATGAGGAGGAGAAGGAGGGCAGCCAGCTGGTGTCTGTGTCTGAAATGAGTGGAACCACCCAGCCCACAGAGGAATCCCGGCCTGGGTCAGCGGGGCTGGTAGGGGGGTCTGCCTGGAGGGCCAGCGGCGCTTTGCTCTCTGAACTGGACTCTGAGGAGGTGAGTGGCAGCCAGCAGGGAGCGTCTGAGCTGAGCGCCCCCGGTGTCCTGGAGGGCACAGAGAGCATGGACGACCTGGGAGACGGCAGCCTGAAAGGAGCGATCGACATGGAGGGGGCCTCTGCTGGCTCACCGGACTTTGAGAAAGTCCCCGACATCCCAGTGAACGACTTTGATGAGGATGAAGAGGATGATGATGATGACGACCGGGTGTGTGACATGGACGTGGGCTCAGAGCGAGCCGATGAACCACAGAGACAAAGACATGACAACGACGTGGATGATGATGAGGAGGATGATGATGTAGAGATGGCCAGTGAGGGGGTGACAGAGAGCGGGCTGGAGAGCTACGGGAACGCTGACGAGGACGACTTTGCCGAGGACGAACGGCTGGACAACCTGAACCGAGTGGCTCAACCGCCCCCGCCTCCTCCTCTGCTGCCAGCTGCCCCCGCTGCTCAGTGGGACCAACAAAACCCCTTCGCTGACCCTTGGGCTGAACCTCTGCACCCACAGCGGGCTCTTGAAAACATCCCCCAGCCTCTTCTGGGTGCTGCCTCTGCAGCGAGCCCTCAGGATCCCTGGCAGGCGGATTCTGAAACCCCAACTCAGACTCCGGCTCAGGCCTGGCTGGAACTCAGCTCAAGTCCTTTGGTTCTTGAAAACCAAGAGGTCCCTCATCAATCTTCTGCTCAAGATGAGTCGCAAAACCCAGAAGCTGTAATGTACCTTACTCAGTCCCACTCTTCTATGCAGACCCTGGCCCCAGCTCCCCCCTCGGCCCCCGGGATGTCTCTGTCAAGCACCCTGAGCAGTGAGACCAGCACGCCTGAGGAGCTGGGCGACCTGGGGAAGCTGCAGCAACAAGAGGCACAACCCGCAGAGCTGCAGCCAGAGCAGGACCTGGGAATCCACCTGGAGAGAGACGACCAGGAAGGAGAGGAGGAGGCCGAGGCAGAGACTCTGCCCGCTGATGAAGTCCTGGGGGGCCCTGCCACCGCCCCCACCTCCAACCCCTCCTCATCCTCGGTCACAGAGGACGAGGCCAGTGACACAGAGGGAGAAGCTCAGCTGGAGGATTCCTTGGAGAGTCAGACCGTGAGCAGCGTCACTTTCGACAGCCAGGCTACACCGCGGCGCTGTCTGTCCACCGTGGAGGAGGGTGAGGAGGCTGAGATGAGCGCCTCAGTTATCACCCCGCCTTCAGCTACATCGCTGGCATCCTACGGCTTCGACACGACGACCACGGCTTCAAACTCCAACGCCCCGTCCACTGGAGAGAGCTGCATCAAGAGCCCGGGGATCTTCTCCCTGGAGGAGCTGCCTGAGGAGGCCAAAGAGTCTTTTGTGATGCCTCACACAGAGCCATCGCTGACACCAGAGCAGCAGTACATCGAGTGTGGAAAACTGGAGTCGGCCGAGCAGAACAGGGAGGAATTAGAAGCCCTGGATCCTTCAGCATCTCCCATCACTCTGCAGCAACCAGAAGAAAACCAAGACGACATCCAGCCTCCGTACTATTCTGCTATTTGTGAAAAGACTGAGAACTCTTACACAGGTAATGTATAGTTTATCATCTCCTAACAGCCTGAGTAATGTCCCCTAATACCATCTGGCCTTGTTTCAACGTTACAAAATATCCTCCTGACGTAATTCTTGTCTCAGTGTTTGTCCTGAATCTCTGGGGGTGGATTAAAAAAATAAACAGAGAGCAAAAAAAGGGAAGAATTGAAAAGAGGACAGCAGTGGTATGACATTTCTATGACGAGTATGTGGCTTCAATTCCTGTATGTGCAATAGCTACTAGTATTTACTCTTCCTGTGAGCGTGCCTGGGTTTGGTTTGTGGACTGGCATGGATCTGACTTGTCTGTTTACAGCTCTTAAAAAGGGAAAACAATCATGCATAACTAAAGAAATACAAATGAAGTGTTTAACATGTTCTCATGTGTATTTATCATACTTTTTACTGAACTCAAGTGTTTTCTGAAAAGAGTTTTTGGTTGTGTTCCTCTTTGATTTTGCTCTCTTACTTTATGACACAGGCGTGTGACATCTTCCTTAACCCCCATCACTCCTCATCTTTTCTTGCACTTTAAATTGTAACCCTTTTCTTTGTGTTTGTTCATCTTTTTGGAAAAAAATGACCCTTAAAACTTTAAATAAAGATTAGATTTTTACCATGATTCCCTCTCTGATGCTACAGTTTTATTCCACTTGGGAGCAGAGTGTAATGTTTACTTATCATCAATGTGTGTGAGGCTAACTACGTCACGCAGACACTCACACACACACTTCTGTGAAAACAAGAGAACTCTTATTCATCCACAACTGGTCTGAAAACCACCGGACTGACTCTCTACTGGATTCTCCAACCCCTGGACTGACCTTCACCTCATCACTGAGCCTCAAAGAAGCAAACCTGCACATTCTTTACTTCTTCCTCCGATCCACCGTGGGTGTAACTCTCACCTCTTCTCTCGTGACTTTTTTTCTCCAAAGCATTCTTGCTGCACTGATGCACATCACTGTAACAATGTCAACTTATGCTTATGCATGTCACTGTTGCACAAACTTCATTTGGATTGTGTTTTTTTCAGGATCAACCTGGTAGCTTGGCTCTAGGACTTGATGTTCCTGGTTTTTCATGAACTTTATCTCCTAAAGCCAAGTTATTCCTTCAGCTCTCTTGTGTTGCTGGATGTTTTTAAATGCATGTCGAGCTTCTGCATGTGTCACTGGTGGAAAAGTCAGAAATCCACAGATGGGTGATGACGTATGAGTTACAGTAGACTCTAATAGTGGTTGGGTTAGTTTCACCATGGTTGATAGTGATTGCATATACAGGAAGATGGCTGCTTTTTTACACAAAATCTTTGTTTTGTGGTTTAAAATATCATTCGTAAAAGAATTAAGTTTTCACATTTGCTCTCTGCACAGATTTTCCAAACCACCCCCAGTCACCTCACTTTTGGTCACTGTATTCTGGTGTTTACTGTTTTTATACATCCACCCTTTGTAAAACTAAAGCAGGCTCTATCTCTGAATCTATCACCCTGTCATTGTCGAAAAAACCTGCCGGTTAGTTCGGCTTCTTTGGCTTCAGAATGCTGTCACTTTTTCTTTAAAGGCCGTCCCTTTTTCCTCCACCTTTCTGCTTGTACTGACACTGCACTGCTCTCGCTGCCTGCCACCTTTTCTGTAACTTCATGCGACTGTAATCTTCCTTCCCACTTCCTCTCACACACAGGCTTCACTGCACTGCCACACCCCCACCGCCGTGATCACGCAGCGTACCCCAGAACCTACTGCGACATCATCAAACCTCTCACTGCCGCCGCCGCAGCGCCAAAACTCACCTGCGCCGACCTCCCGCCCAGAAGTCCCGGGCAGCAGGCCCTGAGCCCGCAGCTCCGCAGGCTGGAGCAGCACCAGAGGCAGCTGCTGGAGATGCAGCAGCGCAGGGAGCAGCAGAGCAAACCTCTGGAGGAGGCGGAGCAGGAGAGGAAGAGGCGGGAGGAGGAGGAGCAGAGGAGGAAGAAGGACGAGGCTGAAGAGGAGATTAAAAGGAATAAAGAGGAGGCGGAGAGGAGGAGGAAAGAACAGGCGGAAGAGGAGGAGAAACTAAAGAAGGAAGAGGAGCTGAAGCAGAGGAAGGATCTGGAGCTGCAGCTGCAGCAGCAACAAGAGGAGCTGAAGCAGAGGCAGCAGATCATGCAGTGGCAACAGGAGCTGCAGCAGTCGAGTAAAGGCCAAACCGTGCTCCTGTCTCCATCCTCAGGCCTCTGCACCATCTATGAAGCTCTGGAGAACAGTGATGAAGAGGAGGGGGAAGACGATGGAGTAAACGAGCTGAATACCCCCAAGAAGAAACAACAGAACAAGGAGGAGAAGGTGAAAGGAAAAGATGATGAGCGTGAAAGGGAAAAATCAGATGTCGACTCCTCAGCGCCCTCTGATGTCACTCCTCCTCCTCCTCCTCCTCATTCAGACTCCCCCAACATCCAGGAGGAAGAAAGCCCCTCTTCCTCCCCTCCAGAGTCTCCAGAGAGGCCTCCACCTCTGGAGCTGGACTGGGGGAAGAAAGTGGACATTGTGCAGCAGCTCATCAATCAGACCTTAATGCTGAACAGGGACGGCTGCTCCTCCCTGCTGCTCCTACCAGGAGGAGCAGGAGGAACGCTGAGCCCGCTGGAGAGCAGCCTGTGGCCCAGCCTGCTGCCTCCTCTCACCCCTCCCTCTGCCACCGTCACCTCTGTCAGCAGTTTCTCCCCAGAGGCCACTGGGAGCTCTCCACAGGGGGAGTGGACGGTGGTGGAGCTGGAGACGCATCACTGAGACGTTAAAAACATCCACAGTGCTGTCGAGAGAGTTACCACCACCTGTAAGTTCTGTCAAAGACGCACAAATCACACAGGAACTCAAGACTGTGAGAGACACAGCGTAGCAGACTTGTTTTTGATTCAATAGAGAAGCTGAAAAGATTTTTAAAAGGTAAATTTCAGGCCGAGGAGCATAAAAACATAAATAACTGACTGAAATCCTGGGACAGTAGCATATATCACAACTCTGGGATGAAGTTTATGTTCATTTTACAAGGTGGCAAAGAGTCACTGCAAAATTATTCAAAAAAAAATCTTTCCAGATTATGAAATGATGTTGTTGACAGATGTGTGTATTAAAAATAGGATCAGTAAAATTTTATTTTTATACCACTAAAACTTGGTGCTGTAGATCGGTGATTCCCAACCACAAAAAAGTAAAGGTTGGAAATAGTCAGGGGGTATGTGGAGTAAGTTATAAGATAGAAGAAAACAACAAAACAAAAAAAAAACCAGAACATTTTTACCACTTTATTTTTATTTTCCACCTTTTCTCTCATATCTTTTATTTTAGCTACTGAAATAGTTTGAACTACTGAAATGAGTTGCAGAAGTCATAAAATGCAAAAAGAGAAGAGAAGAATTATTTATATACAAGGTGGGAGCCACTCACTTTGACTGAGACAGGGATTTTTAACTACTGTATTAGAAAAAAGCACAACACAAATAGTGACGACTCATGCAGATACTCTCTAATTATGTTTCCCCTAATTGTTCATCTCTTCATACGTCTCATTGACGACTTTACGACTCTACTTGAGAGTCTCAGCTCGGGGTGAAAGAAAATGAGGTGCTGCTGTGGGAATTTGCTTTATCTCGAAACTCAAGAACACAAACACAACCCGACACCGCAGTAAAACTCTGCACCCAAGAGATATCTGACACTACTACACACACACACACACACACGCACACACACACACACACCTGCAGCAAAACCACCTGAACACAGATAGGTTTCTAATAAAGCACAACAACCACTAACTGCCGTAATTGAACAGTTTTCTTTGTGCCACATCTTGAGCCAATGGACACAAGTAATGAAAGGATGAGTGATGGATGATTTGCTTATTGACTTTAGCTGTTTTTGAAACCGTCTACCTCCTTCCACACATGGATGAAGTATTTACTCTGACTGTCCTGTTAGATCTGTTCACTTCACTGTTGTCAGTTTCAGAAAGAAGAAGTAGCTGATAGTAAAATAGAATTCTGTATCATCAACATAAGATTTGAAAAAAGTTAAAAAGTAGTTTATCCAGACTTTACCTGTGATATGGGTAACAGCTTGTAGTTACAACCTGTAGCAGCCAGATTCACCTATTTCTCTGTTATCTAAGGCACTAGCAAACATTAATGTTGTAGTATTGTTGGTGTGATGCTAACTAGTACCAAAGGGCGGTGGTAATAACTCTAAGAAGAGGTTTAGCAACCTTAATGTCATATGATAGGGAAAAAAAGCATCTTCTTCTTCTCCTTTTTTTTTTTTTTTTTTTGAATCCATAGGATATCCAGATTCCTTTGGCATACTGCTGATCTTGCAGTGTTTAAGGTTAAATCAGTGCGCTGGGGTATGGTAGACGGTTTCCAAAACAGCCGACGTCTTCATCTCCTCCTTCAGTTTAAATGTTCTTTCATTTTGGTAGACACAAAGGTGTCACTTTATTCTGAAAGGATACACTGGAAAACCTGCTAATTCTACTACTGAATTCACTACTGAGTACACTACTGCTAGTTTAGTACATTTAGTGCGATGTGTAGGTTTATTTAGTCTTTTACTAGCAGAGGTGGTTACACCATGGTGGCAGTTTCCTTGAGCACAGGAGTCAAGCAATGAATCTCTTACCAAGAATAATGTGGGATTATTCGTCCAGGCTTTTCTACTTTATGGACGTCAATCTAATATTTTTGTATTAATTTTTTGATTTTATGTTGGGTTTTTTTTAAGATTATTCTCAATGACTCAATGAAGGATATATATTTACCCCCAACTATGAAGCAATGCTGACTGTAGCTCTGAGGTTGAGCCTCACTCTTAGCATCAGATAAAATGAAGACTTGGACTTGAATAAACATAAAGTAGCAATAATGTGTTAGAAAACTTGACTCGATCTGCATTTGAGACTAAATTTGACCTTAACCGTATCTGCTAACATTAAGGTGGCTGGCTTTATGGCCTTTACCGATTTTGTTACTTGTTGGAGCTCCAGATGTCTCTGGTTTTAGGAGCTGTCATTTACTTCTTATATTTCTATATTCAGTTTATGATCTATCAGCACATGATGCTCTGATACAGTGGTTCTCAACTGGTCTGGTTTTTGGACCCATCATCATCCCTTAGTGATTAGAAAATGATCAGCGAAAAGTACTCAACAGATTTAGGAGTGTTTTTTTCCCAAATGATAGTGAAGTGATAGTTGTTTGTTTCGTCATGCACAGTTAGTACATGTAATCAAACCTTATGGTTCATCATTAACAATGCGATAAGGCTGGTATAAGTTTGCTCTACAGAGCATCATCGCCCCCTATTGTTGAAGAGTAAATATAGACAGCGTTAAATACCACCTTCAAAATAAAAGAAGAGGACTTTTCTCTCAGTATTTGATTTTTTCTTGATAGGCCAATGATCCCACCAGTTGAAAACCCTGCTCAAAGTCAGTTTATTGTCTAAGGTCGAGTCACTCCGGGTTTTGCCGTTACTGCTGTGAAAGTCAAGAGTCCTTCTATGAAGAGTCATGAAGGACAAATATTCAGAAGGAGGGGCCATAAGAGGGTTGGTTATCAGGTTATTTGGGATTTTACTGTTGATGAAATTGTGAGGATGTGTGGTTTGTAGGTGCACTTCTCATTTGTTCTAAATGTTCATATTTGTGTCTGTTGATTTTTCACGATAATAAACGGTTTTGGTTAAAGGTACTGACAGCTTCTTCCACTGTAGACTGAACTGAAAAGCACAAACATTCAGAAATGTAAAAGCTCATGATTTGTGGATACTTGGAGTTAAAGCTGTGAGAGGACTTTTGTATCAAGGATTCGATTTGCTTCTTTAGCTGAGCACCTTCAATGATTCTCCGCTCTTCAAGTCTCTGTGTAGCAGCTTTAAAGCCATCAGGTGTTCATTTTTTTGTGCATCTTTGTTCCCTGAACTCTTAAGTTTTGTCAAAGCTGGATTTTTTTGTAAGTCCTTCCTTCATCATTGTTTGTCGTTGTCTTTTGCTTTCATGTGAATCTCGTCTGACAGGCCTGCTCACTGTAATGAAGGGATTCCTCACTTTAATTTTGTACTTTAGAGATTTAGAAGTATGTTAAGCCCTCAAAGAGTCATATATAGATTTTTATGAATAAAGTGAAGGGTGTTGGTTGTAAATGTAAGATCTTATTTTTTGTTTTCATGTCGAATGCCTTTTTCTGTAACTTAAACTTCAGTCAGAAAGATCAATTTGTTGCATTATTTCAAACTGAATCAGCAGACAGATGTACTTGTGAGCAACTTGGGACTCTTATTAAATCTGGATTATAATTTATTGAAAATAAAGTGGAGTGATTAGGCATTCACTGTCATGGCAGCTTGTTTTGAAATGTAAAGTTTTGTTTGTCTGACTTTCAAAGACAAAATTCTGTGATTATGTGTAATTATTCAATGCAATGATTTGTGTAAATAAAATGTTTTTTAATAAAACCTCTGGACTTTTTAACAACACATGCTTTTAAAACTGCAAACTGTAGAAATATATAAAACTTTTTACAAATATTTACAAACTGATACAAGAATTTTTTAAGTCACAACAGCAGCACTGAACACAATAAACACACATCAGTGAAACACCTTTCACAGTAAACATTGTAAATTGTAAAGGAACTTTTTTTCTTTTTTAAAACGTTCTCCAAAAGTTCGCCTCGTCCAAAGAACAGACGTTTAAGCTACCAACAGGGAAACTTGTTTGCTTCAGGTGAAAGAGTTTTTCTTCTCCTGGACTAAGTCACTTTGGTGTCAAGTTGTGACATCAGCAGCTTGTGCAGGTGATCTGTGGCGGCGACACTTGACGGCTCACCACTGCCCAGGGACAGAAGCCTGTGATAGGACGCTTGAGGAACCTCGCACATGATCCTGAAACACACACATTTATATCAAAACGAGACAGAAGATTCACAAAATGTTCCTTTTTAAGACTTTTTGATAAGTTAAAAGTAGATTGATGTGACTTTAAATTACCAGTCAAAGATGTCCTCTGTGTCGGGGTTCACCTGCACCCACAGACCGATGGACCACATCTTCACAACCCCGACTGAAGCACAGTGACTCCCCTCTACAGCATCACTGTTCAGGTGAGGAATCTCCTCACAGCACAGGTAGTAGCTGAGACAAACACAGGATGTAATAAATAACAGCAAAAAACATCACATTTGAGTATTCAGTGATAAAAACTCACTACTCCGTGTCACAGACGGTTTCCTCCTCCCTCTCTCCTCTGTCCTCCTCATCCTCCTTCTGTTGGAGCTGCTGAACGTTGTCTCTGAGTTTCTCCACGTTCCAGCGCATGCGTTTGTAAATGCCCGTGTCGACCTGGGACAGGTACGGCGTCAGCTTGCAGTAAAGGAACGCAGTCACCCTCAGCTGACCCAGCTGACTCTGACCGATGCAGAAGTGAGAAATACTGAGAGAAAGAGGGAGGAGAAAAAAGTTACCTGGTCGTTATGTCAGTGGAATGTAAAAAGAAGCATCATATGAAGTTATTTTAATGATGAAAATGAGGGAACTGTGTGAGGGATGATGTATAGTTGTGTTATGCTAAACAGAATCCTGGCAGTGAGAGAACAAACTCATGGGATCCACTGCAAATATCTATTGTCAAACGATTTTTTTTATAACTTCAGCTTCAAAAGTTATTTTGAAATAACTTTCATTAAATGAAAAAAGAAAAACAACAACATGTAAAAAAATCGGAAAAACACAGGCCATGACTCATACGGGGGGGTATGAGTCATGGCCTGTGTTTTTCCGATTTTTGTCAGGATTATTACAAACAATTTGTAAGTGTGTGGATGTGCAAACCTATCAGGCTCGGCCTCGTCCAAGCAAACAAGACTGTAGCTGGCGAGGGTCAACACCAGCTGTTCCAGCCTGTCACACAGCTGCTGAGAGAAGTCCAACAGCTGTACGTGCTGAGCACAGACACACACACACACACACACACACATACACACACACACACACACAGGGTTATAGTCTTCCTCTAGCTGTGTAAAAACATGTCTTCAAGTAAAAGATTTTAGAGTAGCAAAATAAACCACACATAGATTTCTGAGCCTAAACACACTGCATATGCAAAGTTATTACCTGCGTTATTACACACTATACATATATACACTCTAATTGTTACAGTGTTCAAGCATTTTTTTCCATGTGAAAAACCTCTAGTATTGGTTGCATCATCTCTGAACATATTTACCTTGCTGAGGTTGTCAAAGGGATGTGTGTTGAGGGACTTTGTGCTCCTGGTGATGGATTCCACATGATTGAAGTATGGCTGACAGGTGTACAGAAAACACTGCACTTCCTCTACAGGAGCCACACCGCTTTGATTCACTGGTCTGTAAAATCATGTAGATTAAAAAACAAAACAAAACTAAAATAGTAGAAATACACAGGTGACACTGGTGTAAGTTGAAGCGCTGTACCTGTTGAGCAGGCGTTTGAATAAACAATCTGCTTGACTCAGGAGGAACTGGAGCTGCAGCTGTAAGGGCTGGAAGCTCCGCTCCTCCAGGGGCCCGACCTCCTCACAGCGGTCGGCCTCACAGTCACAGCTGCAGGGCGCATCATTACCACTGGGGGGCAGCAGAGCGGCGTCAGCCAACAACAGCAGAGTGTCCCCTACAACACATAAGGAGTTACTTTCAGTCAAAGTGACAATGAGGACACTAACTCAAGCATTTAACTCACATTTTAGTTCATTGCCATATTTGAATAAAGGAGTGAAAGGTTTGCTGGTATAAATGTACTGGCGATTCTTCATGGTGCATTTTTATGGAAGCACTAAAAGGTCAAGACTTAATATATTTCATTTTTTCTTTGGATACAGTTAATTTCAGTTGATTTCACAAGTTCTGAACTTACTTTTCACATTATCGCAAGGAAACAAATTGTGTCCCTATCTAGATACTTGGGTTATAAATCTTGTTCCCTCAAGCAAACAAAGCTTGATAATGATTAAGTTTCCCGGTTATCTGAAAATCAATAGGTGATAGCTATCTAAACCAGAAGGCAGGAAGCCAAGCTGCCTACACTAAAAGTCTATTTCTGTGTCTTTCCTGTAAGCAAAAAGAAAAATTACCTGTCTATCTCAGGGGAAATAGGCTTCATTTTCTCCAAAATAGAGATAGTTTATGCTTTTTTCTGTTAATACCTCACCTTTTCAAGTTAGCTTTTATTGTATGATTTTGCCATTGTTTTGTTCTGATCTATTCGTGTGTAAATCTGTCTGTTAATTATTTAGTATTGATTTTAAGGAGTACTCAATGTCTTTGAGATTGTAAATCTCAATAATTGAAAAAAAAGTCTTGTATGAATGAGATGACAGGTAAAATAAAGTGGTATCAGAATAAAAAGATCAAATAAACTCATTACCCTGAGAAAATGGAGAAAAAAAATGAAATGCCTGTGTCGGGCCTCCATACATGATGGCTACTGGAAGAAATGTCATTTTGGAATTCAGATCTTATATATCTGAAATGTGACTATTAACATTCAAGTTGCATTAATCTCGTTCAACAATTAAAAGCTAAAACCAAAGCACTTCACTCCTATTACTCCAATAAAAGTATCAAGTCAACAGTGATTTCTGAGAGGATGGGACTATTGGGTGATTTCATTTCAATATATGACAGTATACCAGGGCTCACCAACTTTGAATGTGTATTAAAATTGGTTGATCATACTATAAGTCTGGGTTTCAGTCTCAGTTATTGACCTTGTGAAGTTTGTTGGTGACTTTCTGAACAGTCTGTCTCCTCTTCCTTCTCCTCACACTCCTCTGCGGGTGTTTGTTCCTCTGATGTGAGTTGGACATCAACCTGAACTTCGATATCAGTCATGATTTCTTATCTGAATGGTCTTAGACACCTAAAAAACAAATAATACACATTGTTTTACAGCTCTCATTAACTGCAACCAGCATGTGTAACTTTTGTTGTTCCTCCAATTATTGTCAAATTTAGCAACTAGCGAACTTAGCAGTGTCGTCGCTAAAAACATGAAACTTTCCGCTAACAAAGATAATTACCCGACACCAATTGACGACTTACGTTTTGGAGAGTTATTGTGTTATACAGGAAAATTGATGATTGTTTTGTTTTTGATAATGAGGCTAGCTAATGCGTTAGCTGCCAAATTAACGGTTATGCTAATTGTTGTCTTTGTGGATGATGCGTTCAGGGACCGAGGAGAAAACTGTGCTGCCTGAGGGGCACAACAACCCTAAAACTCTTATTAATAAAAATGAAAACTTCAACCAACCTGTCAAATCATCACAAAATTCAAAATGTCCTCCACATTTAAACAAAGCCAGAGGTTTTATTCATCATGACATAAGCACGTTTTTCTGACAGCTTTGTGCTGCTTATTCTATCAATTAATGACCAAGCAACACATTTTTTAATACTTTGATATAAAAAGCAACGTCTTACCTGAAAATGTCCTATTTGAGTCTTGAATCCACTGTCGTGTTTCAGTTTTAATGTTGTCTTTATGGTTTTCAACTGAGAAACTATTTAGTCTGGAGACATGCTGTAGTTTATGGAAAATTTCTCTGTAAAGTGGTTAGAGAAGGTTGTTGCACAGTTATTTGAGCATGCCAAAATAGAACTTTCAAGTTGTTTATATAAAAAAAAAAAAAAAAAAAAAAAAAAAAAAAAAAAAAAAAAAAAAAAAAAAAAAAAAAAAAAAAAAAAAAAAAAAAAAAAGTAGCAAAGGCATATTTCATCAATGAAAGCATTTCATTATTTTGTGTCTGTACTTGTGAATCTCGTCATGTGTAATGAACAGATGCTTGTATTGATGCCTTAACCCTCATTATCAAGAAAGCAGAGCTGTGTTTTATCTATATCATTCAGTCTGTTTTTATGCTTGAGAGATGTTCGTGTTGCAATAATTGACTGTTATTAATTCAAAATTTATCATATTAGTACCATATTCAACGATAAATGACATCTCTCTCCCTGATTGTAATATTAACATATCAACAGTTGGTTCATTAAAAGTTACAGTTGTCATCGTTACTCGATGCGGGTCACGTGACACATCCGGGCGCGCTCCCGCCGTCCAGCCCCGGACCAATGAGCAGCCGGGCGGCACAGCTCGCGCGTCAGGAGCGCGCAGGGCAGAGTGTACGGTACAAGTGTTGAATGTGAGCGGCGGCGGCGGCGGCGGCTGTGCTGTCAGTGAACCACTGTTTGAATGTGACCAGGCGGCGTCCTCACACATCCAGACAACAGCTTTTCTTTGGAGAGTTTTGGACTTCAACCAGCGCTATGATCCCGAGGATATTCGCCCTCTTTTGTCCCCTCTCTCTGGCTGTGTGAGCGGCTTGTGAAGGACTGACAAGCGGCTCTTTTTGTGTGAGGCATGTGATGCACACAAGAGGCTGAGGCGTGTTCATGTCTCACGGACGTTACCGGGAAAAAGAGAAAAGGAGACGAGTCAGAGGCTGTGTCGCTGCTTTCTGTTGTCCGTGGATGTGACTCGGCTTCTTGAGGACATGACGGAGCAGTGCTGCATGTGGATTTTACCACCTTTTTGCTAGCTGTTGAATTAAAGAATCAGCTGAACAATGACTTTAGGGTTTTACGTTTTTTCCTGAACATTCTCATTTTGAATTCGTTGTAAAAAGAAAACGTGCGGACAGTGAACGCATCTTTGTATGTAGTTGAATTGGAGGCTAACAGCAGCACAGGAGGACCAGTTCAGGCGCGGCCAGCCAAGCCAACAATGCGGATTACCTCTTGACTGTTTGCTTTTGTGTCTATACAGACTGCTTGTATAAAGTCGAGATAAGCCAC
The DNA here is from genome assembly GCA_008086565.1 of Thalassoma bifasciatum. Lineage (NCBI taxonomy): Eukaryota > Metazoa > Chordata > Actinopteri > Labriformes > Labridae > Thalassoma > Thalassoma bifasciatum. The sequence goes on from RPOG01000448.1 coordinate 348,871, forward strand.
ACAGCACAATTGCCTGTCAATTTCCGTGTATTCATTTTATTTATTGTGCTGGAAACAAAAGGAGACCGTAAGCCGACGTGCTGTACAATTTCCACATGTGCCCAGGTTGTCTGTGAAATTGCAAACCCACTCAGAGAGGAGCAACAGGGACAACCATGGCCAACGACTCTGTTCAAGTAAGTTGTTGAACATAGATGCTGTGCAACCTGTTGGCAATTTCTAATATGTATCATCTCCATTTCCTTGAAACTTGACTTAAACAGGACCTGTGATGGTTTCCTGACCTCTAATTTCTGTCAAACTAACCCCAAATGTTCCCTCTTGTTCTCTTTTCCAGAGTTGTCTTTAAGTATTTGGAATAATAAACATATTTGCTTGAGTGCTAGGAAAAAGTTGGAAGCTTTATCAGTAAAAAAACATTTGAGTTCTCTATCTTTAACAGGCTTTATTTGCTCTCTCTGGGCCCCACAACTGATGAAAAAGCATAAACACTTCATGTAATCTCTCAAAATTATGCTTCTTGCTCATGCAACTGTATTTCCACAAGAGTTAAAAATAGGAAAAGCACAATTTTCAGAGGCATATGTGTTGCCAAGTCATAGATATTACTTGGATGGTTAAAATAATTCTCATTTCCTGGAGGGACTCTCTTTTCATATACCCTCAGTGGCCCTGGGACACCACTGTGAGGTACGCCAACCTCTCAGGTGAATTGAAAACAGATAGTTTGTCTCATTAATAATGCATACCCTTTTTTTTGGAGAGGTCATATGTGCAGAGAGCTCACTAACCCTCAGGTGTTGCACTACCTTGCTTTTGCCATGATGTGTCCTGGTTCAGTTTGAGCAGTGAGCCTCTAAAGTGTTGGCAAAGGGATGGAAAGTAGGGGTTAGTTCACATAGGCACAATAGTGGTTGTTTGTTGTGAAACAACACGCATTTCAAGTACTATTCCCAATTCCCATTGCTTGCTTTGGGTGTTTGTTTAGAACATAAGCAAACAGAAAAGAGCTCACTTAGCTTTTCAAGGGTGTTCTATAGTTTTGTGCTATTTCAGGCAAAAAGATCTATTGATCTTTGCTCTTCTCTAAGAGTCAGTGAAACAGAGACACTATCTAGTAAACCATGATCTCAACATGGCTTTTAGACTTCTTATGAGAGTTAAGGTAAGCTTTGTGACACTTATTGTGTTTGACACTGACATTACAGCCGAAGCGGGTGTTTCGTATCATTTGTCATAGACACGTGGAGCTGCAAACAGAACCGGGACCCAGGTGTCACTCTGTTTATGCAGGTGTGTGCCTTACCTGTTTGTTCTCCTGCAAACGTACACTCTTGTTTGCAGTGTGACTCTGATATCAAACAGCAGAAATGGAAGTAAAGCCAGTGAAACATGAGGCATGAGGTGAAGCTGATATTCTCTGTAGTTCATTAAAGTGAGGAACATGGGCATGTGAAATGCAGAAGTTTAACAGCAGTGGTGTGAGTTTGACTTGGATCAGAGTAAAAAAACAGCTGGTTGCAGGGACAGTTTGTTGAAAAAGTTGGTCACAACTTGTTTTTTCCATGCTGTGTTTCTGTGATTGTGTCTTAAGTCTTAAAATGCTGACTAAGGACTTCTCGCTTCTGGTTTATCAACTTTTCAAACATTTCTGGCCTCTCTGACTCCACATTACAAACGAGTCCCTTGAGAGTGCACAGTCTCATGAGATTTGGAGGAGAGTTGGCTGGTGATGTAATTTGCAGACTATCTGTTGCTCAGTCTGCTGTATTTACTCCTCTCTGAACCTCGGGACTAAATTAAATCCTTCATTACAGATGGAGATGTGCAAAGTTAAACGTCTCTCTTTGATCTTTTACAGGGAGAAACGGTGGCTTTTAGTCCCTGCTGCACAGGAAACTGTTATTCCTCTTAATGAAATAGCCTCTGTTGCCCTTCAAGCGGAGGAGTTAATGCTCTGTTGTAGTAGTAACAGCTGTGATGTGTGTTATGTCCAGAAAGCCTGCACTACATTTTTAGCAAGTGTGTCCTTTTGTGAAGACTGAAGGAGCTTGTTCTTATACTTATCCACTGCTAACTTCACCTTGTCAGGCAGAGGACAGACTTTACGGCTTGTGTAAGGAGCTTTTAGGTTGAGTCACTTACAGATGCTTCCTGGGGAAAAGAAAAAAGAAGCTGTAAAAGAGCTTGTGCTTCACAACTACCACCTTCAGTTTCAACATTTGTTCAGTACAGATTTGGAGCTAGACATCTATGATCTGCAATCCCTTTCCTCCACATCTCAAAGGTGCTCTATTGGATTGAGATCTGGTGACTGTGGAGGTTGTTGGAGTACAGTGAACTCATCATCATGTTCAAGACATCAGCTTGTGATGATTTGAGCTTTGTGACATGGAGCGTTATCCTGCTGGAAGTTTCCATCAGAAGATGGTTCACTGAGCTCATTAAGGGATGGACATGGTCAGCAACAATACTCATGTAGGCTGTGGACTTTAAACCAGGCTCAGTTGGTACTGAGGGGTCCAAAGTGAGATGAGAAAAGCCCCCCACAGCTAGGGATGGGTCCTGAATTTATGTATTTTTACAGACCGAATTCTATCAGAAGCACCGATTCACATAAAATCAAATGGAACCATATTTCGGTACCTAAACGTGGAAACGAGGGAGTGGAAGATTGGGTGATTTTTCATGCTGGACATGATCATGGAGTACGCCGATCTGGGTTTTAATTTTTGCATTATTAAGAGAAAACATGTAGTTTTAGTTTATTTATTAAGCTGTAGTTCATTTTAGTTAAATGTTTTCATGTTGAATGCTGTTTTGATATTGGTTTAAGTTTATACATTTAGAAATGCATGTTCTAAATTGAAAATTTCAAGATTTTATCATTATAGAAATGGAGATTAATCCCCACATTAACACACAAAAATTGGTACATTGAGTACTGGTACCGATTCCCTTATACTGTATTGGTTTGAATGTTATAGGTACCCATCCCCACCAACATCACCACCTCTAGCAGTGAACCATCTAAACCATTGATACACAGCAGGATCCATGTTTTTATGTTGTTTTACTCTAAACTCTGAATCAACCATCTGAATGTGGAGAAATCCAGATTCATTAGACCAGACAATGTGTTTATCTCTTCTGTGGTCCAGTTTTGGTGAAGCCATGTGAATTGTAGCCTCAGTTTCCTGTTCTCAGCTGACAGGAGGGTCACCCTGTAGTTGTGGTCTTCAGCTGCTGTAGCCCGTTTGCTTCAAGGTTACTCACTGGGTGGTTCCTCTTTTTGGGACCATTCTCTGTAAACCCTAGAGATGGTTGCGTGAAAATCCCAGTAGTTCAAAGTTCCTGAAATCACCCTTTTTCTTTATCCTGATGCTCAGTTTGGACCACAACAGCTCATCTTCACCATGTCTACATGAGTAAATGCACTGAGCTGCTGCCATGTGATTAGTCACTTAGATATTTGCTTCAAAAAGCAGTTGAAGTTGAGGAAGCTGCGATTGTGGCACTCTGTTACAGACTCAGGTGTGTAAAGCAGGTGTGTATTGGCCAAAAAGTCACATTATACTCACTTCTTTCTGACTTTTTCTGGCTTCACTGACAGAGCAGCTGATGAGAAACTGGAAATGTTGGGAGTGAAGACAAAGGGTGACAGACAGCAATGGGGTTTGGTTGAGAGCAAACAAGGATCAAAGCCTCTGTAAAAAGAGGGAACTTGCTAACACCTGTAAATCTGTTTTAAAAATTGGTGTTTTTTTTTATCTTGACCGCATGACTGCAACAAACAGCCCCCAGTAGAAGTTGAAACTCAGCTGCGTCACACGTCCTCATAAAGTCCAGAGGGGAGTGGAGAACAAAGTGTGTGTGTGTGTGAGGGTCACTTGGTGTCGGGTATTCTGTGAGCATTTGTTGCTCCTCTGACACGTTTCACCCAGTGAATCTCTCCTTGAAGCACACTTCAGCTGCTTTGCGAATTGTGCTTGCCTACAAATGCTCGTGTTCACAAAGGAACACACACACACCGATACAACATCTGACACGCACACACAGAGTCAGACACTCGAGGGAATGCATAGGAGTTCTTCCCATAAGCCTCAGCATGACGTAAGGAGAGAGCTATGTGCACAAAGTCGGTTTTTCTCAGTGCTGCCCTGTGGCCATGTAGGCAGACAGAATCCACAATAAAGCATCCAGGAACAGTTGAGCAGCCAGAGACTCTGAGCCAAAGAGTGAATATTCTCGTTCATGTTCCTGTCAGGCTCCTCACTTTAATAAAACAATGTGTTCTGCTCACCGTGTGATGCAGCGTCTCACATGAATAATGATATATTTAATCTGGAAACTCATGATCATAACCTCAAACTGGCGGTATTCTTTATGAAGAGGGATCCTTCAAGAAATGCTCATGTTAACTGTATAAAAACACCAAAAACGTCCGTATTGAATGTTCTCTGAAAGCACATCAGTGGCGGTCTTGCATGTAAGGGTTGGACACAGAGATGAATCTGTTCTCTGATGGGCTCCATTAAGTGTCTCAATGCGGTGTCTGATGGTTTCCACTGTACAGTAGCTTATCTGTGGCCCATGCAGTCATGCTTTAGAGCAGAGCTGAGAGGCTCTTATCCTGTGACAACTCTGTGTTGGAATGTATATCACTACTGTCGTCGTCTGAAATTACAGAGTGTGTTCTTTAGGATTTACGTTCGGGGGGGGGGTTTGAAGAAGAGCAACGGATGAATGTTCACAAATTTTTGCTTACCTTGGTACAAAGACGCTTATATGTATTTTGTAGATGAAATACCAGCACACCTCACTGCGCGAAGAGCTGAAAGGAGGCACCAATGCTCATTTTTAGTATTGTAGTATTAAGGCAGCAGTTTGAGCAAGACGCATATTTGCACTTTAAGAAGATTGCTCAGTGAAGATCCAAACCCCACAACAATCTTTACTAATGAGTCACCTACTAACCAGTGCTTCAAGTCCTAAAACTGCAACACAGCTCAGCACATCCAGGTAGTGGCAGCACTGACACACAATGTAAAAGAAACCACATGTACATCAAGCCAAAAAAGATAATTTACAGCAAAATGTACTTAAGATTGAATGACCAAATTCAAAGGCGCCCTGCAGCTCTGACTGTGGAGGTTCAAAATCTGCCCCATGGCTCCCAGTGAGGTTTTGCTTCATAGCCGTATCTAAACAGACGTCACAGAGACGAGATCCACTTGACATACACTCTGTGGTCTGTTCGCTGTACTGGTAACTCATAATCTCAACACCTGCTAAAATGCTGAGTTACAAATAAATTTACACCCTACTGTGAGCTGTAAGAGACATAAATCTGTTTTTGCTTTAGAAATCTACTTTTTAGAATTGATGTGTATGTGATGACCAGTACCTCTGGAGCCAGCCTCTAGTGGACACTTGATGTACTGCAGATTTTCACATTTCTGCATCTGCTTTGGTTAAATGCAGCCTGAGGCTATTGCTTTTTTTTTTGTACCTTGTCCTAGACAAAAGGTCAGAGACATTTTTGATGAATCCGCTTTTGTAGTGCGGAAACTGGAATTTTCACATTACTTAGCGAATGGTGGATGCTCCATCTACAGAGATGAACGTTTTGAGCCAATAATGGACCTTATGGCGCAATTATCTCAAAGTATTGTTGTTGGTGGGAAGTTTCCTGACACATTTTAAACCTCCTCCACTGCTGCCCTGAATCTGTGTCACTTCCGTGGGAGTATTTCAGTTGTAGGTTAGGCTTTGCTTGGGCCCACAGTTGCAGGGTGGAGGGTGGAAGGGGAGGTCTAAAGGGCATTATGCTGATGATGAGGCTCCACAGCCGCAGCAGCACAATAGCTTGTATTGTCTGACACCAGCAGCCCAGATCACATTCAGTTCACTCTGAGTTCATTTTCCTCATCCTGACCACAGCATGGTGGTGACCACACCCTCACTGAGCCCATCCACCCGCCCGGCGGCCCGCTACGGGGCCATGCAGCGAAGACAAATCATGTGTGGTTAATGGTGTTTGGACTGAACACCGAAATCCCTGCTGTATTAAAACCATGTTTGTGCTTCATTAGTTGGCCCCAGCAGCTGTTCAGAGCTTATGTTTCTCTTGGTGGACTTGAGCTCCTTCCTTTATCTCCAGCTAAAATCTCTCCTTCCCTCTGTGCAAACAGCCATAATTCTCATGACCTCATAGCGTTGTAGCCTCGCATTCCCCCCTCCCTCCGATCCTCGGACACACAGTCAAAAAAACACACTCACACACACGCAGAGTCCTGCTACTCTGAGCCCATGAACTGTCATGACATCACCTATCAGCTCTGGTCAGCGAGAGCCTCCAGCTCACTGTGGGAGCACTGGGAGGAGTGGAAATAGCAGGCGTGATCGAGGAGATGTCAAATCAAGTGATTAGGGCGGATTCAGGGGGAAACTGTGAGCTCACTACAACAAACCTCAAAGTTTTATGATACAACAGCCATAATTCCTCACTTTCCCTCTCACGTGGGCTCAGGCTCAGTTTGACAACAACACCAGCAGCATTGCACGCTGACATACGATCACCTTTGACCCCTCATTATTACGGCAGAGTGTGGGGGGCCTCCGGGCTACATTTATCGATCCTCCAGCCTCATCTGTGTGGGTAACTATTACTGCAAGTGCTGGAGGATTGTAGCACCAATTGACAGCTTAGAAAGCGTTGAGTGATGTAGAATCTAATCTTGTAGTTTTCTCTGTGTAGTTCGTGTAGCTTCATCTGAATTCACAGCCCGATTGATGAAAACAAAAGCTCAGTGAAAGATGTTTTTAGTTAAAGTGAAAGAGTGTTGTAATCTTTGGGTTTGGTTTCAGAGAAATGTTCTGTTCTCCTGGTGGAATGAGGGGCTTGAGTGATGTATTATGAAAGCTGTTGTTGGAAGTTTGTCGGTGAAATTGACTCACACTGCTCCTTTAATAGGGTTTGGTAACAGTATATCTCTTACATGTGCACAATTGTTGCTTTCATCAACGTTTTTTCGCCCTTCCATCTCAATTCTTGTGTCTCACCTCCTGCTCTTGAGGAGGTGTGACGCTCTTGTCATCTACTGCTGATTTGATGCAGTGATTTCCCGCACTGCAGGGGGTTGGCTGGTAAACAGCTCACGAACAAAGCAGTATTGGCTAACTTAATGGGATAAACCAGGCATGGTTCCTGAAGCTCCCACTGCAGAGAAAGTGCTGATGTGTGAGAGTATCATCAGGATGAGAAAAGGGTTTAACAACACAACTTTAGTTAAAGTGACCAGTTTGGGTTTCAAACTCTTCAGGAAAACAGCTTTACCCATCATCCCCAGGTCTAAGTATTCTCACAGAAAGTCCCGGGTGGTCTGGACAAACTTAGCATGAGTGGACAACGTGTGTCATGAGGGAAAGTCTGAGCTGATTTATGGTTTTCTACATGCCAACTCCATGAAAAGGACTAAGGGACGGAGTTTCCCAATGCATGTAATGGTCTCAGAAGACTCATTTCTTTGCCTTTTTTGGGTTGGTGTCAAGATGTCTGGCCAAAATATTTTAAAAAGTGTGGTGAAGAACTGAACTGACAGATATTTCAAACAGTCAGATCTTGAATGATTAGAAAGAAAATGCCGGTCACCAGGAAACAAGTTTTCTTTGCCTGGTATGTCATCATTTTTAGCTGTGTCATACTTGATCTGTTGTGAAAACAATCAGATGATCTCACAACCTGCAACGTGTTTAATTCAGGTTGTTTGTGCTAACAGGTGAGGGAAGAAGTAGTTACAGTAGTAGCAGTAATTACAGAAAGGTTATTGCTCTTTGTGTAATTTTTGAGGCTCTAAGCTTTGATTTTTTCAAATGTGCTGTGTTAATACAACTTTTTTTTACCACTCCTATCCAAGTCAGAATCTCTCCAATCAGGAAACGTAAACATTAAACATGTTGAATATTTATGATTCCTGCTTTGATTGCCTCCAATGAAATATCTGTTATAACCAACGAGACAAGCAAAAGGGGAAGTGCCATCCACAGGTGTGACGGCTCATGAGCATGACACTGAACGTACCCTAATGATTGTTTTTTTGTTTCTTTGAAGTCATTTTTTATATATAGCAGTGATGTACCACAGGGTTTCTGTCAAGACCTTCACACACACTTGTCATAGATCAGCCGATATGGCCAGTGCAGCCACAGGTGATCTTCAACAAGCACGGTGCTACACACACACACACACACACACACACTCCACTCTGCATTACAACGGCAACTGCAGCATGGTCATCAGGTCCATTACATCACTCAGAAACAAGATTGCACACAGAGACCACATGACATGAAACAAGCTTTCACAATTTATATCAAGGTTCACTGGATGTCTGTGCAACTTCAACTTCTTTGAAGCGAGAAAAGACTAATGTATTGACAGTAGTTTAATGACAAAATTAAACATGCACATTATGCCTGTTAACAAGTTATTCAAGCCAGAATATATAATTTAGGTGTCATTACAGGTACTAAGCACCATTAGCATCCGTCAACATACGGTACTAAGACAAGGAAACCACATTTCCTGCCCAAACTCCAGCAAAACTACTCCAGGATCAGTGGTCACATTTGCTTCATGTTTTAAAAGATGTTGGTTACTGCTTGTTGTGGTCATGCAAACTTCTTTCAGACTAGGACAAAGAGTCTGTGGCGTCAAATTGTCTCAATAAAAACTGGTCTGAACTGTCTTTGTTTGGTTCAGCTGAGGTATTTAAGTCGTTTTGTGTGAGGCTGGCTTTCAAAGATTGTAACAGTTGAGAGGAATTGTATTCACTGATAACTGAGCTAGGATGAATGCACTTTGTTGATTGTAATAGCTCTCGGAGAGGTGCTTTCTTTATAGAGATATTTTGTTCTCCAACAAATTTGTGCTGTTTTGTATTTCTCAGGTACATACAGTATGATGCGGAAAGTGCTGCAAGTGTTTTGAATCACCATAGGCATTGTTTTCTGAATTAGATAAAATTGAGAAGTTCAGATTCTGATACTAACGCGTTGTCTCAAAATATGAGCGTCACTTCTTAATCTCTGAATACATCTGTGAAGTTTCTCTGTGAGTTTCAGAATCCTTAGTAAGAAAATGATGCAGTCAGAGGAGGAGGAGGAACTTAAAAGTGACTTTTTCTGTCTTGAAAAGCAGGGGGGCAACCGCTGAGGAGGAAGCGGTTACAGTGATCTGAAAGCTGTTGCTGGGTTACTGGGCAATTTCTCCGTTTAGGTCGTGTAAAACTTTGTGGTTCAGAAGTTGCCCTGCAGTCTTTGTTTGTAGCTGTTGCTGCAGAATTCTGCACCAACACTTGTAACACTCAGACACATTTCTGAGTTAGAGTTAGAGCCAAAATGTGAAATGTTTCAGGCCTGTGGAGTTCGACCAAACCGCCTCAGATGAAAGGTTCTGAATGTAAAGCGATCTCCCATGTTCCCCTTCTGTCATCATGTCCCCTCCTCTTTTCTCTCCTCCCCTCTCATGCTATCTCTCCTTCCTGTCCAGGCTACACACCAGCTGCTCTCCTCCTCCTCCTCCTCCTACAGCCCTCCTCCTTGTTTTCCTGTCTGGGTATGGTCACCCTCACGAGCTGCCCTCCTCTGGGGATAATTAGAGGGAAAAGACTTTTGCTTTTAAAAGAAGTTGTTACCGTTAACCAGACAGCAGCAAAATACTCTTACACATCGTTGACTTCATTTTTGTTTGTCAATTTGCTGGAAGTTATTACGTTTCATTCACATTTAATTCAGACAACAGAATTTAAATGATAGCTGAGGTCAGTATTCCAGTCGTAAGAAATGTGTTTCATATTTGAGTTTCCTGAGTCAGGCAGACAAATAATCGCTGAATGATTTGGATAAGATCTCTGCAGCAGTACAGACAGTCTTTGTCAAAGTTCATCTGTGTGTGTGTTTGAGTGCGTCATACACAAAGGGTGTGACTTTAAAAGATATAAATAGCTGCTGGGAGTTATTAAAGTCTCCCCACAAACAAACCCTTTCATTAAAGTGGTAAGAGATCAAGTTGCGCTGATAACATTTGGTGCAGAGGGAGGTCTGCGGAAGTCTCTGGATGGTTGGATGGTTGGAGGGTTAGGTCGCTGGGTGGAGCTGCAGTGAAGTGAAATCATTCCCAAATGTTCAAACTGGATTCTCAATAATGAGCAGATATTGTTCCTGTAATCACACTGAAAAGGCTGAGGCCCCTGTTTTCCAAGAAGAATCAATAAAGAAGGTATTTGGGGGGACAAATGGACGACTGGCGGAAAATCTCATGGTGCAATTATTATAAAAGTGAACTCTTATTTGAAAGTCAAATCAAATTATCCGCATGCTCACCTGAGGCAGGTAACATTTGAATAAAGCTGGAGATCACAGTCAGACAGGTGAGAACAGACACACAGGATAAGTGTTTCTGAAATCTGTATTGACCTTATAACAATTATTCTAAAAATAATTTTAATGATAATAAAAATAATAATACTTATGTAGACAAGGCAAGGTTTTTGTAGAGCACAATTCATGCACAAGGCAAATCTAAGTTCTTTGCAGCTACATAAAACCACAAGAAGTAAAAATGAAATCATCCAAAGTATATAAACAATCATAAAAAATCAAATAAAGAGCAAGCAACAGATTAAACATTTTAAATATCATAAGTTAAGATAACCTGTTTTTAGCCTGGATTTGAAAATTGAAATAATTCTCTGTATGTATGATATATGTACTTTCTGAAATAGGTGGCTGAAAATGTTGAACTTTTTCATGATATTCAAATTTTTCTGGGTTATACCTGTACATGCATCAGGAGATTTTTTTGTGTGGACTTTTTTCTTCTTTCCTCCCTCATGTTTGTGTTTTTCTTGTTCAAAACAAGAAAATAATGGGAAAACAACCCCATCCCCTTCAATATAGTAATTGCTATTAACAACCGATAAGATGGGGAACCTAAAAATAATGGCACAATAAATCGCAATTGTAATGTAGGAAAAAATAATTGCAATTAGATCATTTTAGCAAACCGTTCAGCCTTGCACACAAGAAGTTGTCATAATTAATGGTAATAACAATAATACAAGAAATGGGGTAATAATAATAGTAATAAATATTACATTTACTTTTTACTCAAAGATACTTTATAAAATATAAAACTGCTAATTAAAGAAAAAAAACTCACTTAAAGAGAAATGTTCTTGATTTTGACACAACAAAATCTCCTGATTGTTTTAGTGTTGAATGACTCAGCATCTGATATTTGAGTTTGCAGAGACAGTAATAGAAAAATGGGTGTGAAAGAGAAGTATGTTTCACAACATCAGGACCTAACGTGGATCACAGAGAGTGTATCAACCTGCCTCAGAGCCCAGAGCAGCGGTGCAGCCTTTCATCCTCTGTTTGTGAACATGTTGAGTTTTTTAATGTTGTATCAATTGTAGTATTGAATGCAGCTTTATTGCTGTGTGACTGTTCTCACTTTCCAGTGAGAAACATTTCCCCACTACTGACATTTTATCCAGTAAGTTACTGATGCGAGCATACCAGACCTTCCTGTGCTTGCATAGTTTCATCTTTTGAGCTGTTTGTCCCTGGAGAGTTACTGTAGGATGCATTAAAGCAGATTTTATTGCTGTCCCATACTCGAGATCTGGATCCAGACATCCTTATTTTTCAGCCTTTAAGTGTTCAGTGCCAACAACGCTGCCTTGAATTGTCATCGTATGGCAGCTTTTATCAGTTTTTACATTCAGCTGCTCATGGTTTAACCCTCCAAAACCTTTGATTTCTGCAGCCATCGGAGGTTCCCTCACTCTGATAATAACAGTGGTTATTGTTTGCTGTCCTCTTTAATAAGGAACAAGCTGTAAGGTGTCAACCTGGAGTTTTGTTTGCAGACCTTTTCAGGTGAAGGTGGTGCTGCAAATCAAATACAGCTCTGCCCCTTTAAAGATACATATTTGTCGATTCAATACTGTGTTGCATTATGGTTTTCTTCATGTGCACTCTCCCACCCAGGCAATGTAAATATAAGAAGAAAAAGACAGTGTGAGGATATGAAACATCATCCTATGTCACAGTTTTACTCTCTAGATATTTAATTCGCCCACAACTTCAGTGTAAGGTCTCATATCTTTATCAGGGCCTAATGTTTGCATCAGTGTTTTAATGTCTTGTCACTGTGACATCCAGCTCTGCCTTCATTCCCCCTTAAATGTCTGCAGCCTGAGCGCAAAGGGAGTGTTGGACAAACAGACGGATGAAGGAGGAGACAGGTGTTTCATGCTGTGTTACCTGGAGGCTGTGCTGTCATAGAAACAGCTGGTAACAGGATGAGGTCATCATTTCTCTGCGTAATGATTTTCATTCTCCTCTCTGGCACTCGCTCACCTGCTTATTTCCAGAAAAAAAACTTTTATTTCACAGAAAATATTTTGCACCACAGTAAGTGTAAAAAGAGACAACTCCAGTCACACATCACGCTGCTTTTGGAGGACAATTAGTGCTTTGAAATAACACTGGCCCTTGTAATTACAAATGAGATTGAACTGCTTTTTCCTTCCCACATGATTAAAGCGTGGCGTGCATTAAGCTGGAGTCACTCAGACCTTTCCATTATCCCAAAACACTTTATATAACCTGATCAGACCTCCCCAAATAGAGACCGAACCT